>CM070515.1:43544873-43928687 GCA_036346375.1 Guadua angustifolia
ATGGAATAACAGGAATGACATGATTTTTCGCTTACATTGGGTAAGTGTAAAACGATCTGGAGGAAAATGCTGAGAGTTTTGAAGGATTGGAGAATACTGCTAAAAGAGGGGCGCTTTGCATGCTGGACACGTTCTGCAACTTGTTGGAAAACAAACTCCAAACTCCTCTTCAATTGGAACCTGGGATATTGCTTCTTCAGTAGACCGGATGGTAGATGAAGTCCAAGATGAAAACAAGGTCTGGGTGTTAAAGTCAAGGTCAAGCTTCATTGATAATTTGTTGGATGGGTAGCTGTGATTCTGTTTGTGTTTTTCTCATTTTGTGGTGCGGTTGAAGGTTTTTAATGCTTGGAGGTTTGATAGTTCTGTGAAATGGACACGATACTCCAGGTTTTGTGATGTTCTGGAGTTTCCAGTTGGTTGATTAGGGGTAATGGGGTTCCTAACTGATAGCCTGGTTTCGATTGTTTTTAGATGGTTTGGTGGTGTTGGTTGATGTGGACTAAATGTTGACTTGGTTTCAGTAATGAAACTGGGGCATCCTTGTTTTGGATGTCCTCTTGATCTAAAAAAGATCACGGACAACTCTTCTAGGGATGTCAGGTTCCCGAACCCATCTGGCAGTCTTGTTTCATCGCCAAGATGTAGGCACTTCAAACGTCTTAGCCGAACAACGGTCGGTGGCAATTCTACTTGCATACGTCTTAAGTCCAGTGTCTGCAAAAACTGTAAGTTTCCTATTTCTGTTGGTAGCTCACGAACACTTGTAGCTCTTAGTCCTAGGTACCTCAGGTGAAATAAGGACGTGACATACCCAAGATTGAGATGGTTACTTTGCCCGAGGTTACAACCTTCCAAATCAAGACACGTATTACTTTGAAGCATGAAAGGATGGCATCAAATTAATAGCTGGACTAAAGATAGTGAATGATCTCACTCGTGACATGCTCGTGGTAGCATGAGGGGTGGTGAGCTCTGTCATGCTATTTTGGAGGGATAATCTGCGAACCTTTCTTTGCCAAGATGTGTTTTGCTCAAGACCATCCAATACAGTAACAAAGTTTTCCACACTTGACAAGTGATAAATGAGATCGAGCACCATAGCATGTACGCGACAAGCTTTTGCTTTGCCTTCAGCATCGATTTGTACCGGTTGGATCATGCTTCTATTTATGAGCTCATTGAAATAATTCTCACCTAGCTCAAATTCGCTATCCCCTTTTTATCATGTTGGACAAAACCTTCAGCTATCCACCTCCATATCAATCGATCACTCCTAATCTCATAATCTTCTGGGAATATGCTCAGATACAACAAGCAAGGCTTTAGATGAGAAGGTAGATCGTAATAGCTAAATGATAATATCATTTGCATGTCCTTCACATTAGCACCTTCTGTAAGTCCATGGCCTATAGAATTGCACAAAGTATTCCACTGATCCTTTGTTTGTATCTCCTTATTAGCCAAAAGGCTAGCTATAGTAATGATGGCTAATGGCACCCCGCCACATTTCTTCAATATATCTTTGGATACATCCTCCAATTCATGAGGGCATTCATTTTCTTGTGAAAATATCCTTTTATAGAAGAGCCTTTTGGAGTCTTCATCAGAAAGAGGTTTCATTTCATAACTTATATCATCATTAGAAGAGCAGCATGCTTTCGAAACATTGATGTTGCGGGTTGTCGTGATTAGTCGACTACCGAGATTGTTCTTTGAGAAAGCACACTTGATATATCCCCACACTTTTTCATCCCATATGTCATCGATAATGATGAAGTACCTGCATACCAATTTTTGAGAACGTTAATTGGCAAATATAGATGAACAAGCCTCAGATAGAGAAGCTTGGATGTCTTAAAGGAATCATTCCTGCAAGTTTTTTAATTGACTAGGAGCACTGGCATTCATTAGAGAAGGAGAACAATAGCTAGGCTACAACGCATGCACACCCACCCACACACGATCGCGCCTACACCCAGCCCTCGCTAGCACACGGCTCGAGCAGGAGCTCAAACCCGGTGGGCGAGCGACACCTGCGCTTTCGGCCAACTGAGCTAAGCTCAGTCCTCATTCCCTCCAAGTTTGATTGCTGCTGTTTTATGTGGATGAGACACGATGAAGGGCCCTAACAGTGAGTTGTGGGATATCTCGAAGCATCTAAGGTCATCTTTTGATTTCATTTGCTCGTTGTAGGTTAGTCCTCTTTAGTTAAGTAGCTAGGAGTTTCGGTATTGTGGTGATCAGTGTCAGATCGTCGGGTGCTATTCTGTGAATGTTGTGGTGCGTATGTGGTGTGTTTTGGTGTTTTTCCTCTCAGCAAGTCCATCTGGACGGGTGTTCTTTATTCCTCTTCGAAATGAATGGGCAGAGATCCTGCCATCCCTTTCAGAACAAAACCGGCAAAGCAATCAAGCATAATTAATGGTTTTGATATTTCAGTTCAATTTGACAGGGATGCATTACTAGATTACGAGGTATCTATGCTAAACAGAGTAGAGCAAACTCTAGGCATTTGTATCAACACTGTAAATCTACAATCGAATACCAACACAGTGCTAAAAAGATGGATGCATGCACAAACACGGATGCAATGGCACTCAGCATGCACTCGATTACATCGAAAAAAAGGGAAGGATCAGCATTAGATGACGCGTTACCTCTTGTCCCGAAGGAATTCTCTGAGTTCGTCGATGAGCTGTGTTTCATCCCTTGTTGCTTCATTGATGTTTGCAAACTTGACCTTGTCAAGCTCATAGAGCATCTTCTTGAAAATCTTGGTTATGTCGGGATTCCGAGACACTGAAACAAAAGCCCCACAATGAAATTGCTCTTTAATCTTCTCGTACACTGCTTTGGCAATGGTTGTCTTGCCCAATCCTCCGAGCCAACGACGGAGATTGTCTTCAGTTGCTGCATGGACGCATCATGAGCACCCTCTGTCAACATCCTGATCAGCTCGTCCCTCGTGTCGCCAATCCCAACGAGCTCGGTCACCTCGCTGTACAGAGCCGCACGCGAGGGTCAATGAGTAGCGCCAGAGCTGCTACTATCGTGCAGCTCGAGCCGCACTTTGGCGCAGCGCCGCCAACTCCTCGGCTATAGGGCGGAGAGCCTTGCCTTTCCTCAACAGTTTGGTGATCTTTTAACGGACCTCTTGACTCTGTTCTCCGAATGGCGGCGAGCTCGCGTTCACGGTTCACCATGAAGGCGCGACGGCGTCCTCCATGTCGCATCGACAGCTCCTCACTTTGCCTGCCCAGATCCTGACCTGCTCGCCGAGCTGATCTCGGCACCTTGGCCACCTTGCGGAGGGCAGCGTGCATCATCGCCAGCTCTGTCTCCAGAGACTTGACGCCTTTCCTCACATGCTTCTCCAGGTTGTATTCGCCCTGAGCAGCTCACCGAGCTTGGGAGGAGGGCTTCCATCGCCCGGCCGCCACGACCTCCATAGCTCTATCTCGGCGCGGCGGTTGGCGCGATCTCAACACCAGCAGTTGACTTACTTGTTCATTAGGGGAGGCGCACGATCCGATTGCGTCCTCAAAAATGGAACAATCTGCTGGAGGGTTAGTATCAAAATCTAATTAAAGTCCGAATTAGAATCGAACGGTAATCTTAGCACTACCAATAAAATATAAATGAAAGGAAACACGATTATTCCCCAAATCTTACCCTCCTCATCCCATATCCTCCATGCTGCCGCCACCACTATCGACCAGCTCATGCAGCCGCCGTGCCCAACAACAAGGAGCGGGCTGTATCCTCGCCTCGGGCTGCCGTCGGCCGAGACAAGCTGCCACCGGATCCGGCTTGGGCAGATCTGAGTAGAGAAGGAGGGAGCAGTTGCTGCGCTCCAATTCCTGCTCAGACGACCTCCTCCTATACTTCGCAGTAAGTTAATCGAGAGCGCCAGACTGCATGCACTACCTCCCGTCCAAATAAACAGGGATTTGAGGATAACCCCCAAGTTGAGCAAGACTGTAAAATGCCTATATGTGTCTATGACATCCGGCCTGGACCCGATGCCATAGACACAGAAGCGGCATTTTTAGGCCACCTCAACTTTGGGGCATACTTACAATTACTTCCAAATTAAACAATGTCAAAGTTGCAGCGAAAAGCCAAACAGTTGGTATTATATACCTTTCTCTTTTGGATATGTACAAATGGAGTTAGAGAGCACATACCACTTGAGAAACCTATGGTCAAAATAAGCTGGAATAAGAGCTCCTCATATACCCCATTAGGCTCTTTATATAGTGGTGGGGATTGCCTATTTCACATCGTCTTCCAATCATTACAATATAGTGAAGGTAAAATAGTTCATTCTATTACGTAAATACAATATTCTACCCATGTGCTAACCCCAAGGCCCATGCGTACTTGGTTGATTTGTTCACTAGCATCATCTTCATTAGGTGTAGTGTCACGATTCGATTGGGTTCTCAAAAATGGAATAAATTGTTGACGAGTTAGTATGAAAATATAATTAAAGTCCATATTAGGATTTAATTGTAGTTTTAGCACTATCAAAATAAAATATAAATGGGACTAGCTATTGCAGAGTTGGCTAAAATTTCCAAAAACATCAGTCACTTTTTAGCCCTTGAATCACCATCCTATGCAAGGTTAGAAATTTCACGAAATTTCGGATTTTGGGCCACCACGAAATCTAAATTACCGCCGATAAAAGAAATTGAAATTGCTACAGAATTTTATTTTTATTTGGCAAAATTTTTGGATTTTTGTCCCTTATGTTGTTTTATAGCGGATTTGACTGAATTTGATCCAATAACCCTTTAAAAGTCATCTTCTATGAAAATTTGTTGAAAAGCCAATTTTTGAGACATTTTGAAATTTCGTAGAAACACTATAAGATTTTTATAAAATTTTGCAAGCATGATAATGATCTAAAAATTTACGGTACTATATTTAGTAGTGTAGAATCATACATAAAAATTGTTAAAATAATTGAACTTCATTTGTTATCTTTAAAAATCAAAAACTGAATGAACATAATTGTGACTGTAAACTTGTCAGAATTTTATAAATTTTTTCAGGTGTGGTCATGATCTAAAATTTTTATGAGAGATTAATAATTTCCTCTGTACAATTATATAAAATTTTCAAAAAATTTAAACTTTTTGTTTGGTCAATCAAATCTATGTATGCATTGAACCTCATTTGTTATATTATATTTCAAAAATCAAAAGAGAAAGAACATAAATGGTACTGTGCCTTGTAAGAATTTTATAAATTCACTAGAGTGTGAGCATGATTTAAAATTTTTATGAGATCTTAATCATTTCCTTATCACACTTCGTAAAATTTTCAAAAAATTTAAACCTTTGTCTATTGCTAAAGTTGATAGCACTGTCATAATTTCTAAAACTTATTTAACCATGATTATCATATAAAAATTTTATAGAAATATTAATATTACATCAGGACCATCCACAAAAATTTTCAAATTTTTATGACATGGTTTGAACCATTTTCATTTCATTCAAGTTTGACGGTAAGATTTCAACCGATGTAGGATCGATATATATTAAAATAGCAATCAGAGGGGGAGTGAATGATTGCGCAGAAGCTAAAATCAAATTTTTAATGATTTTTAAAACACCCCAATTCGGACTCAAATTGCCTCATTCGAATTCGACAAAACAGAGTGATATACGTCCACTAAAACAGTGATTTCTGAAGATCCCACTGTTGGATTGACGTGAAATTTTAACTCTGAGAAACTAGATTCAATTTGAAATTAATACAACAAGAATCAGCTTGATCGAATCTATAGATCTAAAGATATTATCTTCGCAATATGACTGTATCAGTAATGACGAAAATTAATCTAACCTTAATTAGGAGATTAATCAAAATATATGAGGAATTAACCAATCAAACTTTTCAGATCAATCACTCGATTCCCTAGCAAGGTTTTGAATGGATCAAATCAAAATTATTATGACAAAACTATGAATCAATCTAAAAATAAAATAGGCATGTAAACAAAGAGCGAAAATGAAGAACGAGATTACCGACACATTGACTTGCAAATCATGATTTTCTATTATCGAGATGTGTTCACGAGATGCCTCGGAAAATCTTTGTTTCCTCTCCAATGGAGTTCTCCTCTGTCCGATCACCCGCCTCTCGCCACGCTATCCTCGCTAAGGGCTCGTTGAAAGCCCAATCCTGGGATCCCGCGATCCGAGATTCGCGAGCAGCGTGGAGACTTTCCGCCGAGCCGCTGATGCATTGGAAGCCCATCGCTGGTTTTGAGCTCTTCCCGTCCAATCTCGGGAATTCACCCTCGCCGCACCGAAAGGAAGCATTGCCCTTCCTCCGCCTCGCCTCGCCTCCCATCTCTTCGCAACGCCTCGCCTCGCTCTGCCTCGCCTTGCCCTCCGTCTTCCCGTCGACACTCCTCCCACGACCGACGCCGCGGGCACCCTCCTCCGACGCTCCACTAACGGCGACTCGGAGCACCTTCCAGATCACGGCCTTTCCCTTCCTCCGATCCAATCCCAAAGATCTACACCTCTATAAGCCACAAGCCAAAACAAATGATATTTTCGGCCAGACGGAGAGAAGAAGCTTCTAGCTCAATTTACACTCGTGAGAGAAGCAAGGAAAACGATGCTTCTCGGATGGTCGAGCTTCTAAAATCCCACTTCTGGTACCCTTACAACTTAACTATTTACAAAATTACCATCCTCATCCAGCTCCAGCGATTTCTTCCACTCCGGCTTCTTCCAGCTCGACCAAATAAGCAAGCTCCATTAAACAAACTCAGCCTAAGTCATGCATTAGGAAGTCATATTTATGTGTGTATGTGCATTAGGCTAGGGAGTAATTAGTACATGCATGCATCAGTTACTATCTGAGCAGTGAGTTTGCAAGTGCATGCATGAGTGAGTTGCATGCAGGTGCATTAGTGTCTTCGGTTATCTAGTGTTAATTGGGTGCATGCGAGTCATTAGTGGTAGGTGCATTAGGTGCCATGCAGCCTACACATGTGTGTCTATATAAGCTTGTACATGGGATGCTCAAGGTAAGAGAGTAGCAAGGAACAAAGAAGAAAGGCACTAACTCAAGTCCGTTATAACTTGAGTCGGTAGGTGTCTCTAGGAGTGTGTTCCTTGTATTCTTGGAGAACTAAGTACAAGAAAAGGCGCTAACTCAAGTCCGTTGTAATCTTGAGTCGGTAGGCGTCTCAAAGTGTGTGTTCCTTGTATTCTCGAAGAGCTAAGTACAAGAATATACAAGTGTGTTTGTTCTTCGTATATAGCTCACGTGTTATCTATCAACGTGTTCGCGTGTGTTTAATCTTGAGAGTTCCAACATGTTCCACATGTGGTCTGCCTCGTCGTCGGTCTCCGACTCCCACAATGCCGCGTCCAGCGTGCTCGTCGGAGACACCCATGTCGCCTTCACCACTTCTTTGTTTTGTCCGGATGACATTGCCACGAATGGATGCTCTAAGAGCTGCTGCTGCCGTGGCCTGATCATGCACGTCTTAATCGGTCCAAGAAGTCCTTCGCCTCTGGGGCAGCCAGGCAACACCTCCCCACGACGTGTGTACCCTATCCGGCGGATGGTGAGGACATTGTTACGCTCGCTCCACGGACGGCCGTGGTCATCGATGTGATGCAACCCAGCGCCCACACATCGGCGGGGCCTGCTCCTCCCCGTGCCAACTCGGGCGCCATGAACGCCGGGCGTGCGAGCACACCTTGAGTCACCCACCTCTCTAGCGCACCAAGTCTGCGAGCTTGGCCCGCCCGTCGCGCCGATCACCACGTTGCTCCCTTGACATCGTCGTGCACGACGAGCCTCCGTGGAGGTACTCGGCCCCCTCAGCCGTCCACCGTGTGCATGCAGCCGCCCTCCTCGGCGGCCCCCCGTTCCTAGGCGGAGGCTGGTCAGGGTGAGTGGGGCTACCCACCCGCCCCATCCAACCAGTGCCTAGCAAAAGAACTTTGTTGAAAAACATCACTCTCCTCACAATTATATTTGTAATAACTAACTCGGCTATGACATAATAAAAGTAAAGCACACTAACAAGCTGAACCACTTATAACACCTAGATTGCAAATGGTGTCGCACTTGCTCTTATTGTGCGACCATGGGTCACCAAGTACTCGGCCGGCTTAAGCATTGCTTCGACTTGCTATCTATTGATGAGGTGGCATTCAACTTTTCTGAGTGAATACCAACTCGCATCTCTTTCTATGTGAAAAAGGTCTAATTGCATCAACCTTGTCTTCTCGAGGATATATATATATATGATTGGTTATTTATAGCGGCGTCATAGCGGTTGTTTTTCATGTTATGGTGGCATTGCCTCGCTGCAATCACCTTGAACCGCGAGCCCCCTCTTTGAAACTTTCGCTCCGCCGCGCGTTCTCGCGCCATGTCGTGGCGACCCTGGCGCTAACTTCGCGGAACAATTGCTCCCTGCGTCAGCGCCTCCGCGCCGCCAGCGAATGAAACGAAACTTGAGAACATGTGGCGGACAGTCTGGACATGACCCCCGGTACCCGCGACTGGCGGCTGCGCCGAGGCCGACTTCACGACGAAGAGCTCCGGGCGTGCGTCTGCGGCGAGACACCGTGGCGCCGGAAGAAACCCGCGGCAGCCTGAGGCGCGTCAACCCGCCAGTACCGATGATCGCGCGGCCATTGCCTCCTCGTTGCTGTGGGCATACTACAAAAGCAGCACATAGGTGGCGCCTTATTTGTGGCGGTTCTTTTGGAACCGTCACAAATACATCTATCGATGGCGGTTCTATATGGAAATTGGCGGGAGGACCATTTGTGGCGGTTTCATCCAAAAACCACCACAGATAATACATTATCTGTGGCGGTTTTATTTGAAACCGCCTTGATCTGTTGGGACTATTTGTGGCGGTTGATAGATGGGCAATCACGGATAATAAATATCTGTGGCGGTTTGGTTTAGAACCGCCACTAATCTAATTATCTGTGGTGGTTTGAATTTAAAACCGCCACAAATAATCTTTCTATATATAGCATTGTCTTGTTGGTCATCTTCCTCTGTCATTGGTCATCTTCCTCCTTTGTTGTCAGGCTAGAAAAGTTAGCTTTTTGATTTGATTTTGTTTGGCCAAGATCTTGTGCTTCTACTTCCTAGAATTGTTCCAAGGTGTGTAAAATATGTCTCATCTCTTCATTTGTCTTGTAAAATTGCCATTAAAGGTTTATTCCTAAGCAATTAAGGTTTAGATGCAAGGTCTACATTTAGTTTGTTTTTATTTACCTAGCAATTTGTAGATGATGAATTTATTACCTTCTTGTATTAGATTAAGTTGTCTACCTTGTTTAGATGATGAATTTTTGTCAAGCATATATCAAATTTATGTATTTACGATTATTGGATATTAATGAAAAATAAATTATAGTTAATATGATAGATGGGTGATCATGAAGTTAATTGCCTTGCATTTTGAGATGAGGAATTTATTACGTTGCTCTTAGAAGGATATGTATAAAAATTACGTTGTTAATATTTTTCTTAGTTACCATTAATTTTTTTAGTTAAGCGCGTGCATATACATTTTGCTCCATTAGTGGGTATTGTTAGTGAATTTTTATGAAGCATATAAACCCAATTTATGTAATTAAGATTGTTGGATGTGAATGATAAATAAATTTTAGTTAATATGGTAGTTGGGTGATCATGAGATTTTGAGGTGAGAATTTATTATGTTGATCTTAGGAGGATATATATAATTTTTGTTACATATGAGTATATATTAAAATTAATTAATTAAGTTTGCAACATTTACTTAGTATTAATGTTGTCCGTTAGTGGATATTGTTGAATATTGAATAACAATTTATTTAATTAAGATTTTTGGATATTAATAAATTGCTTAAATTAATGAGCGTAGATGGACGGAGATGGATGTGCGATCTGAACCGTTGCGACCAAGAATATATCGATGGTGTATGTGTTTTTCTAAGGGTAGCGAGAGAACAACTTGCAAAAGAAGGCGGAGTACATACACTGTCCATGCATTGATTGCAAGAATGAGAAGATGTTTTCGAACAAAACCATATCCATTTGCACTTGATCAGGAGGGTTTTGTACAGGCTATACAAGTTGGACAAGGCGCGGTGAAGAGAGATCATACTTCAGCGTGATAATGTCGACGGCAGCGGAGGCGGCAATGTGGCGGTGACATCGATTATGGATCCGATGAGGATAGGTTGGTGCGTCGATGGCGACAATAATCTGGCTCAAATGTTGCGCGATCTGAAGAACTACACTAGTCAGAGAGAGTTTAATCAATTCAAGGGTTTAATGGAGGATTCGGAGAAACCTTTGTTCCGGGTTGTGAGGAGGAATACACAAAGTTGCACGGTGCTCTCCTTTGAAATTGAAGGCGACCAATGGTTGGTCAGACAAGAGTTTCACGGCGTTGTTACATCTCTTAAGCGGACATCTTGCTGAGGAAATGTGTTGCCTAAAACCACGTATCTAGCTAAGAAGGTTGTATGTCCCTTAGGATTGGAAGTAGAAAGAATAAATGCTTGTCCAAGCATTTGTATACTCTATCATAAAGACTATCTGAGACATTCATGTATGTCCGTTGTTAAAGCGTCGCGATACAAGCGTAAGAGGCGATGGCAATGAAGCTATCGAGGTGAAGAAAGGAGCTCCGCAAAAGTGGTGTGGTATTTGCGGTAATACCTCGTTTGAGGCGTTTATTTGGAAACAAAAAGCACGCCAAATTGATCGCGATGGCACTTTCGAAGACCGTAAGAGGATGGAAAAGCGAGACACCGGTGATTACGCGATGGAGAACCATCGATAGACTCTTGAGAACTTTGGAAATGGCGAGGAATGTAAGGTTTGGCTTAAATGCGGATGGAATGAATCCTTTCGGTAACATGAGCGACATTCATAGCACTTGGCGTGACTCGTGTATATACAACCTTCCACCACGATTGTGTATGAAGCGAAAGTATATTATGATGTCCTGCTTATCCAGGGCGAGAGACAACTGGCAGCGATATTGATGTATACCTACAACCATTGGTGGAAGATCTTGTGATATTGTGGAGCGAATGTATGCGGTATGGGGCAGTACAAGCGAGAGTACTTCACTCTCTGGCGCATTGTTGTTACGCACCATCAATGATTTTCTGCGCTTGTAACCTATCCGCCGTACTATAAAAGGCCAAAGCATGCCCCGGTGCATGGATGAAACCGCTAGTGTGTGGCTCAACAACTCGAGAAAAGCGATGTACATGCGTCACCGGAGGTTCCTTCGCGAGAATCATCCGTACCGCAATATGAAGAAATAATTCAGCGGGACAAAGGAGGGCGGTTTAGCTCAAAGGCGTCTTCATGGGAAGAGGTGTATGATATGGTTAGGGATCTTAATGTTGTACTTGGAAAGAATCTTGGTACTTGGAAAGAATCTTGGTAATACATCGCGTCCCATCTTGAGAAGACCACGTGGAAGAAGAGATCCATCTTTTGGGACTTACCCTCTTTGGAAGGACTTGGAAGTTCGACCTTTGCATCGGCGTCATGCATGTAGAAGAATGTATGTGACGGCGTGGTTGGTCTTTTCTTGAATATTCCTAGCAAAACAAAGGATGGTGAAGGCACGAAGGGATCTGGAAGACATGAAGATTAGAGCGAGCTACATCCTCAAGACACTTTGAGAAGGCGGCTTTACCTTCCCCGATTTGCTACACTTTGAATAAGAAAGAAAGCAGAACTACGCAAGTGCACGCATGGTGTGAAAGTTCCGTCGGGTTACTCATAAACATCAAAAGCGGTATCGATGAAAGATTTGAAGTTAAGCGGCATGAAGTCTCATGATTGTCATGTGATGATGACACAAATGCTCCCTATTGCAATTAGAGGTATTTTGCACGACAAGGTCAGAGGCAATCACGAGGTTGTGTTCCTTCTTCAACACGATTTCACGAGAAGGTCATCGATCCGTTGGACTTTATGAACTTCGGTGATGTGGTCAAGATTACGTGCGGTGGAGATGTATTTTCCCCATCATTTTTGATATCATGGTTCATCTCAATGTTCACCTTATCAATGAGATAAATATTTGCGGCCCGTATTCTGTGTCGAGATGTACCCATTTGAAAGGTATATGGGTGTTACGAAAAATATGCGTGTCGATCTCGTAGGAAGGCTCCATTGTAGAAGGTTATGCAGCGAGGAGGTTATTGAGTTACGTGTTGATTACATGGAGGAGGTCGAACCGATAGGAGTGCACATATCTACGCCATGAGGGTAGGCTAGGTGGGAAAGGTGTAATAGGAAAGAAATCTACAAATTCTTACGATAATATTTTGTTCGAACAAGCCCATTTCACGATGTTACATTGATCACTTGAGGTGTATCCGTATATGGACATACACAAGGGTAAGCTAAGGAGGAAAAAACGAGGAAAGTCGAGCTTTGGATAACAAAAAGCACAATCGTTTGTTCAGATCATTGGTTCGAGGAGCACATATCTGGTGAAAAGCAGAGTGTTACATTGAGTGGTTGGCAAAAGGGCCTTGGTACAATCACGACATGGCAAGGATATGACATCAATGGATATACATTTTACGAGAGCTCGGGATAACAAGAGCACTTACCAAAATAGTGGTGTCAGTATAGATCGTCACGACAACCGGGCCGTCTGAAGCATCTACTCTTGGTTCATAGAGGAGATTTGGGAGCTGGACTCTGTATTTTCAAGATCCGGTGTTTGATGTCATTGGGTTCTGACTCCCGAATGGTGTCAAGGTGGACAAATCACGGCTTTACTCATGGACATCGAACATGTCGGATCTGAGAGCGAACCATTACGTGCTTGCGAATCAAGTAGCACAAGTATTCTACATAATCGACCGGCGGATAAGAAGCGCCATGTAGTTACGCAAGGAAAAAGAAGGATCGTTGGAGTTGAGAATGTAAGTGGATGAGGAAGAGTACAACCAATTTGATGAGTTGCCTCCTTTCATGACGGACGACATCAAGCAGGAAGAAACCACTCATGAAGTTACCTATCATCGCGATGATCTGCTTGAAACCAAATTGTGAAAGAAAATAATTAGCTAGGAGTAATGGCAACATGTAAGCCATTTATATGGAGTAATGGAAATGTGATGTAAGAAATGTACATTTACGTGGAATTAATAGGAAATAAATAAGCATGATTTTGATGAGAAAACTTTGAATATCATGATTATATTTACATTCTGAGAATACATCAGTATGAAACTGAATTAAACTAAAGGATAAGCAGTAAAATCTACATAATCAGTCTTGGTATTTTATCGGAATCCATACATAAATTTTATTCATTTATTCTTAGGCAGGTGAATTAATAGGAAATAAATATGCATGATTTTGAGTTATACATGCAACATGGTTTATTATGATTTCTGCAGTTTTTAGAGTTATACATGCTTCACGGAGTTTGTTATGATTGTCATCTGTGTCTATGGCGGGGAGGGAGTATACATGGCGGCTAATAACAATAGCAAATCACAGATAATAGTTATCTGTGGCGGTTAATAATAATAACGTCACAGATAATAATTATCTCTGTGACAGTTATTGTTATTAACCGCCACTCTCTCTAAACATAACCCTTTGCTCCCTTCGAAATTTCATCGCCTCACTGCCCTCCCTTACGAAGCCACTTTCTTGCCTAGCTCCCACACACGCCTTGCCCCCCACCGTGCCCATAGCGTCGTCCAGTGGGGAGGACTCCACTGCACCGTCTTGCCGCCACTCTGCCCGTGTCGCCCATAGCGTCGTCCGTGGGGAGGACTCCAAGCCGTCCGCCGCCACTCCGCACCATGCCGCCCTAGCGTCGTCCGTGGGGAGGACTCCAAGCCGTCCGCCGCCACTCCAAGCCGTGTCGCTATTCGTCCTCCACAGCGAGTAACATGAACTCTCGCTCACCTTCTGCAACCCTAGTTCCATCTTCAAGTGTGCCACAGGATTGATCTTTGCTTCTTGAGGCTGCGTTGGCGTGGTGTGATTTGGTGGCCGTATTGGAGGGTTTGTAGCAAGCGGTTTGGAGGGAGGATTGGATTTGCACGACTCTGACATTTCATTGTGGATGGTTTGGTATCAAGCATACAGGTCCTCTTGTTTTTGATTTGGTATGTGGATAGGGTGGTTTATTTATGCGATCTTTGAAGATAAATGATACATTGATTGATATTAATTGTTCTTGTAGTTTACTTCTTGTTGATTTAGGCTAAATGATCTTATTTTGGTAAATTTTACGTGGTCATGGAAAAATTTTGGTTGAACTATTGAACGGTGGTGCTTCAATAAATTTTAGGGAGTGACTCTTGGTTGGGGCTATTAGGGAGATTGGTGTAGAAATTAAATATAGTAGTCGTGAAATTTGGTGCTTCTTGATCGACTTGTTGGTTCTGTGATCTGTATTTGTAATGTTTGGGGAGTTAGGGTACTTTGGTCTTTCATTTCTCGAAGCTAATCCTGTAGTGTTGTTCACATAAATCTGAAATTGGGCTTAGTCTTTACCCAATTGAGGCTCACAAATTATCTTTCATCTTGCTTGCCTTTGATGAATTCTTGGGATGCTTTCATCGAGTCAATCTGGTTTAGTTTGTTTATCTTGGTTTCGTTTGGTTACTTGATATTGGCCACATTTACGTGTGAATGCAAAGGGCGGTCGGTTCTTTGGCTTGGGGACCTTGCTTGTGGGGCTTAGTGTTCAATGATCATCTCTCTTGCTCATATGTGTGCACAATATTTGTGTGCACAATTATTAATGAACATTATTAGTAGAATAACATGCTCATCTCTCTTACTCATATGTGTGCACAATATTTGTGTGTTAATTAGAATCTATTGATATTCGATGGTGCTTTCATTCAAGAGTTAGAGATAATTGTTCCTTTGGTAATTCACTTATGCAGTGGTAGAAGTAATTTACGAGTAGGCATTGTGAGATTGGTAATTCACTTGTCTTTAATTGTGCTTGCTAAGGTGGTAAGGGTTCAAGGCTCTATTCACTAAATAATTTGTTAGCCCATTTGTGATTGTGGTGAAAATTCTTATTTTCATCAAACCCTAAATCTGAGCAAATCATTCATATCTCCTCTCTTGAGGTTGTGGGATTGGTAATTCACTTGTCTTTAATTGTGCTTGCTAAGGTGGTAAGGGTTCAAGGCTCTATTCACTAAATAATTTGTTAGCCCATTTGTGATTGTGGTGAAAATTCTTATTTTCATCCAAACCCTAAATCTGAGCAAATCATTCATATCTCCTCTCTTGAGGTAGCAGACATAATTCATGGATGACATAAGTTTGCTAAGCATTATTTTGTCTATGTTATTCTTGCTTCTTGGATGACATAAGTTTGCTAAGAAAACTCACCAAGAAAGGGCCGGGCCCAAGCCTTGAACACAGCCACACCTTCTTGAGCTAATCTATAACTCCGCCCTTAGTCTTTTCTTTGAGATAGTTGATATCATTCGCGAGGAACAATTCACTTAGTCTTGTAAAACCAAGTATGACAAACTCGTAAAGCAAGCATGCAAAACGGTTTAACAAATAACTCTAAGCACTTTAAGGATCTAATATAGTCCTCGGTTAGTACATCTTCTATCTTATTTCGGTTAGTACATATTTTCTTTCCCTCTCTAAAATATCTTCCTTTCTATTGAGTAGTTCTAATGGAGCCGATCTTGAGCCTATAATGGAGGAGCAGGGCGGTACCTTCAGTCCCCCAACCACGAAGGTCAGAGGCCTCCACCTTTATTGCGAGATCTTTGCTCTGTTGCAAAAGCAGGGGCGAGGAAAACTAAAAGCTGAAGGCGGTACACCAACTCGAGAGGTCTTAGATCTTGGGGCCCTGTTGCACGAAAAAAGCAACGACAAAATCTGAGTCAACATCTTGGGTACATTGTAAGGAGAAAGTGCCAATCACCTATTCGGATTGGCATAAAGTGCCGAAACCACCAAGAGGATCGTGGGCCGAGCTCAAAGGAACCTTGAATTCCCGAAGAAGTTGAAGAACTTCGTGCGTCGCGATGCATTGATGACCATGGATGCGGCGTGGAGAAACTTCAAAGGCGGTGAGCGTAAATTATGTGAAGCAAAACGGTCGACCGTCGGAGACTACCCAAGATTCTGACCATACTAGGATGAGTTAAGTGGCGATGAAGCAATCGAAGCGACAAGGAAGTCGATGAGGACCACATTAGCATCATGAAGAATACTCACCCCCAGACTTGGCACGCAGTGGGTACAGGTAAAATTGCTCAATGGGAGGCGGGAATTACAAGCGATCTATGATGGCACAAGTCCTTGGTGGGACTACCATACCGAGTGAAGCACTAAGTGCTAGCGAGGCAGATCTCTTGTCTCTTGGGAGTTTATCATTCAAGAAGCGGCGAAAGCGAAGCAATGACACAAAGAGTTCATCGATTTCGCCCGATCAGCAAGGAGCCTTCCACCCAAGCGGGGAGAAAGAGCGAGCTAACGGCCCCCTAGAAACAAAAAGCACCGGTCGAACACGAGGCGTCGGGGTCAGGTTCCATGGAAGATGGGATTCCCTCGGCAAGAAGACTCTTATAGGAGTCGGAAGAGCTAAGAAAAGCGAAATGGCGAGAAATGGAAAGTATGAAGGAAAGGGTTACGTAAAATTACAAGGCACCATTCAAGAACAAGTTCAACGACAATTACAAAAGCCTTGAGCGAGCCTTGAGGCAAAGCGTTCTCTCGGCCCTACGGTTGTCGCGGCGATTCTGGCGTCCGCCATTAGTAAAGCGGACAACAACCATTATCTGTGGGCGACATACGGGACCCCACACCTGTCGGCTCAACGTGCCGTGATGAACATCTTTCTCTGTACGCTCTGAGGGTAGCTTATCCGTGTCAATAAGGGGTGTCCTACACAATGCCCGATAAGCGCCAAGTTATGCAAAGGTTCGGTGGACACGGTACTTACACGGTTCTTGATATCGGGCTAGAAAAACTTCGCCAATGGCGAGATAACAACTCTAGGAAGTGCCGTCCACTCATTCATCGATGGGCATAAGCGTGACATCATCTTGGACCATCGATGGCGACCTCTCGACATCGTCTTGGACCATGCGATTACCGACCTCTCTGCGGTGCAATCCGCGCATCCGTCACCAGCACATGAGAGTAAACGGTGAAGAAGCAAGATGAGGTACCAAAGAAATCCATTGAGGACCCTATAAAGATGGCCCTTTGTTAGTACTCCAACGTAGAAACACAGTAACACTGGTACTTCAAGGACAAACCTACAACCCTGATCCCAAAAATGGAACATTAGACAAGCCGTGTCGGCTAGATCGGGGAAGCGGGACCGAAGTATGATGTCGTGCGAGAAAAACTAATGGCAAGGAAGTCGATGAACAAGATAATCAACCAAGATTGAAATTTGAGGTAGGAAGCCCTTAGTCACCGATTCGAAGTTAAGCAGTCTAACACCCATGATGCGGCGATTACATGCATGGTACATGGGCGATCAACCAAGGCGTACTCCGAAGGTGATCACTGCGATTTTTAGTGAGAACATTTTCACTACGAGGGCTTTGGCTACTTCTTAATAGAATTCGATAACTTGCACAACTTGTTCTATCCGGCGCCCTCGACATATGTTTTTGAGATCTTTGGACCTGTAAGTGTCTAATATATCAATCTTGGTCTACATTCACGTATCTGGATAAATGTCATATCTAACTATTTAGTTATATAGATACGAGATGAAGGAACTATGAAGAACCAAGGGGCGATTAGGATTCCTCGACCGGGAGCGGTTTGCCAAGGCGAAATCGTGAGAGTACCGGAGGAGGTCGAGAATGCGTATATAAAGCTTTGCTTAAACTACAAGACAAGGAGTTTATACTTGTACCATACAATTTTCGATAAGTTCCTCACTAGCTAGTTAAATTACTCGTTGATTTAGTTATTTACTCGGCGTAAGGACTAATGGCTATGACATCCAGATTCCACTAGATTCTCGTAGTAATTCATCCGGACAAGAGCAAGATCTTGATCATGGATCCTTTGGATAAACCTAAGCGGAACTATGAAGTGATGACACGTTTAATAAATGAGGCGTTCAAAAGATATTGTCGGAAGAGCACGAGACACCGCCCATACAAAAATCCCTTACAATCCGTACTAACTTTGAAATGCATACGCAAGGAATATTCTTATATCGTATTTCATAGTAAATAGCTCCTTGACGACATCTTAGTTCATTCGATTTTAGCGATGTCTGGCGAGCGCAAGGAACAAATTTATGTGGGTACCGTTATTGCGGTACATCCTGCGAAATCTTAGGTTGCACAATAAAAGACAATGGCGTGGAGGTCGGTCATCTGATATGACACATCGATTAGCGCCACTCAATTTCTATATACTCTCTTAATTACATTTTCATACTTACGATTGCCTCAAAGTGTCTCTGGTAGGGCTGCTTCGTTCGAAATCAAGCCATTCGGGGCCAGCTCGCCTACTTCATCATGAAGGAAGTACTCAACAAAAAAGCGAGTTTTATGGCGAAGACAACAACGATCCACTCCTCTATACTCATATCTCACATCGCGTGTCTCCAAGCTCAGAAGACAGTAGGCTTCTAGTTTAGGAAACTAGTTTAGGCTTTTATTACTTCAATTTTATTTCATTACAAAGTGTAAATAACTCTTTGTTCCTTTGAAATAGAGCCCCTTCTTTCGTCAATGCCACTTCTCTTGTCGATGGTTACGCTCTTTGTAGCATATCGTTTGTCTTCTTGAGGAACACATGTACACACATCACGAATGACACTTTTAAATATATCATGTGTTTGCCTTACATGGTTATTTTTCATATGAAGTTATTTCATGTGTTTGTAATAGTTTGATAAACTAACCAAGTGAGAAATGTTGAATGCTTGATAGTTATTCATGCATGCTTACTATCTATACACAAGGATGAGGCTGATCTGAGAAAATGCTTACGTGGAACTCAGTTACTCTGTTTTTAAGAGTAAGTTTACCTAATGTGTTATTTAATGGATAACTTTTTTGTGGCGAAATCTTACATTCTTTGTACTTATGCGCTGATGATAAGTATGAGTTTCTTGATCTGCAAGGATTCAAGGCTTGATTAAGAACTACTCTCGGTTTGTGTCATTCCCCATATATACATGGCGGGAGAAATCAAGAAGCTGTTGAGGTAGGGTCTTGATTTGCTTCTTCTGATTCTCTTAACAATACAAGTTCTTTTTTTGAGAACATGATACAAGTTCTTTAGAGCTAATACTATGTATTGCCTTCCCATTTCTTCCTTGATGTGACCTCCTTGCTTGATAGATTGAAGAGGATGAAGAGCCAAAAAGAAGGTGAAGAGGCAAATGAGGTTAGTTATCATTGGCTTACTTCTAGTTTCCCTAATGTTTCTAAAGACTTACGCTTCTTTTATGGCGATACAACTCGATTACACAAGATAATTACTACGGATATGCATTTACGTTGCCACGGCATTATTTTTCTACTAGCCGTTGATTAAGGTGGAAAAAGATTTACGAGTTTAGCATGTATTTCTGAGTTCCCAGATACTTGAGCTTTGTAAAAGGTGTAGTCGATTCAAATGACCTTCCCCTCAATGTTTCTCGTGAGATTCTTCAGGAAAGTCGAATTGTAAGTTACTGAAAATGCATGTCGGCTTTTATATTTGAAAATTGCATATTCTGAATGTTGACATTATTTGTGATGTTTTTATCACATTTGGAGGTAATTTATGTTGTTTATTCGGTAAAATTGCAGATTCTAGAAAGACATTGAAGTATGAACATGGCGTAGTTTTTATGAGAGAAGAAGCGCTCTTTGTTTCTTCCATTGCTTTGGCTCGGTTCTTGTTTGTTTTTCTTTAGGTTCTCTACCTTGTTGAGCCAATTGATGAGGTTGCCATTCAGAACTTCAGGACCTACAAAGAGAAGAAGTTTGTCGATATCAACAAAGAGGACATGGAATTGGGCGAGAAATGTTGAAGTTTGCTACTATTGTTTGTCTGTTGTTTTGACAATTATTTGCATCACGTTAACTTATATTTTTTGCACAGGTCATGAAGATGAGGACAATGAAGAAAGCAAATAGGAATACACTCTTTTGTGCATTGGGTAAAACAACGACTTGGTGATAAGGTGGCAAAGGTTCAAATATCAAAGCGCCTCGGCTCTTCACCATGTGTTCTTGTATCTGGCAAGTTTGGTTGGTCCGCCAACATGGAAAGGTAGGTTTTGGATCATTTCTGTATGAACAGAGCATTGTGTTGAAGAATCCTGTACTCATCTCTGATGCATTTTTCTCAAATTAGACAGAGCTCATGAAGGCACAAGCACTTGGTGATACAGCAAACTTAGAGTTCATGAGGGGGAGAAGGATTTTCGAAATTAACCCTGACCACCCTGTTATCAAGGACTTGAATGTAAGATTTCTTGCTCCTGGCCACTCATGTATTTGAATGTAAGTTCATGTACCTCATACCACATTAGCAACCTGAAACCTGTGCAATCTGAAACCTGTGCACTCACATGTTGAGAGTGATTCCTGTTTGGTTTAGTTGGTATTTATGCCAAGTAGTGTTGTGGTCAGCATATTTGGTAATTCTCTTATATATATTCTGTACAGCGGGCATGGCTAGCACTGCCTGAGGCTAGCCAAAAATGCCAGTTTTTTATTTTCCTGTGTCAGACTATTAGTAGCGGTTCTAGCCAAAAACATACCCGATACTAGTACTATCGATGGCGGTTTTGGTTAGAACCGTCAGCGATATCGTGTTGACGATACTAATATCGATGGCGGTTTTGGCTAGAAGCATCGCGATATCATGGATATCGATGGCGGTTCTAACCAAAACCGTCACAAATAATGTTATCTGTGGTGGTTCTAGAACCGTCGCGATAATCTCGATTATCGATGGCACTAAATATGTGGCGGTTGAAAACCGTCGCGATGGCGATTCGAACCGCCGCGATTACCTTTTTCAAGGTAGTGATTTTCACAAAAAAATTCACGTCAAGAATTTGTTATGGGAACATCTTCAAGATATAGTCCGACATTCCAAATCACCTACCACAACAATGCATGGTATCACAGTTGTGACATCAAGAAATCCTTCAAGAATTTGTTCTTGCAACATCCGAGAAGATATAGTCCCAAAGTTTCAAATCACCTATTGCAACAATAAGTAGTACCATTTGCAACATTGAGGATTATTTGAAAAAAATCCACTTCAAGACACATAATATCCAAATTATATAGTCCTAAAATTTTAAATCACCTATTGCAACAAAAACCTAATTGCTACAACAAATACATGGTACTAACCTATCTCATCCTCGAATGGTGGGGTTGGCACACTTGTCATTGAGCACAAGTAGTTGCTCCCATCTTGGAGCTCAAAGGAGGAAGTTGTGCCCACAGGTGCTCAGGAGGATGTTGGCCACTAGTGAAGTCGGAGGACTCTACACACTACCACTACTCCACCACTATGAAGGTAACATGGTGCCTCATTTCACCCCCCCAACCCGTCGTCTCGATCATCCACTCACCATTGCCCTCCCTTCCTCCTCTTCCTTAGCCTTGCGAGATCGGTGAGCTTGTAGCTTCTCGCAAGGAGACCCATGCACAAGCTCAAATGCAGAGTGGACTACATCATCGAGCATGAGTGGAGACCATCTGGCAGTGAGTGGCGGTCTAGCTTGGGATGTCGGGCGGGCAACTTGTCGATGGTAGAAGTGGCTTGGTGAAACATGAGCTCATAGGGAGAGAGGGGCAGGGAAGCGAGAGGAATAGATGGTTAGTGGCGTCTGCAAATGAAAGGATAAGATTTTTGGGGAATGCTAGTTGCGATTGGGAGGGAAAGTGACTTGTCCGTACTTAGGGTTTATCGGACTAAAACCTAGATCATCAATGGGCGATATCAAAAGTATTAATGGTATTAAAAAAGAAAATGCTAGCGGTGTTTTCTTCTTGACAAGTTTGCTATTTCATGGCGCCCACTATAATTTTCCGGCGAGGCCCCGAGTGGATGAAGGATCTAAGGGATGCCGGCTATGGAATGCATGTGACAAATGCGACTTCTTTCCTTTCCTCGTTCTTGATGACAAACCTGTTTGATCCATCCATGCACTAGACCAATGACAAATACATACGGTTTATTGGTTTTTTTGGAAGTGAAACTTAGAATTTCATGCTTTAAAGTCACAAATCTACAACTGAAAATTGTTTCAAGTTGCAATTGAGGAGTCCATTGGTTTTGTATTTGGCGTGAGGTGGGCATCGTCTTTGGGCGGTGGCCAATACGGGTCCATACTGATCTTGAACCATGCAGGCGGCTTGGCTCACCTTTGGCTTCTACACCTCTATAAGCCACAAGCCAAAACAAACAGTATTTTTCCAGCCAGACGGAGAGAAGAAGCTTCTAGCTCAATTTACACTACGTGAGAGAAGCAAGGAAAACGATGCTTCTCGGGATGGCTGGAGCTTCTAAAAATCCCACTTCTCTGGTACCCTTACAACTTAACTATTATTCATTTAAAAATTACCATCCTCATCCAGCTCGGCTGAGCTTCTTCCAGCTCCAGCGAAATTTCTTCCAGCTCGGCCAAATAAGCTTAAGCTCCGGCCTTAAACAAACTCAGCCTAAGTCATGCATTAGGAAGTCATATTTATGTGTGTATGTGCATTAGGCTAGGGAGTAATTAGTACATGCATGCATCAGTTACTATCTGAGCAGAGTGAGTTTGCAAGTGCATGCATGAGTGAGTTGCATGCAGTGCATTAGTGTCTTCGGTTATCTAGTGTTAATTGGGTGCATGCGAGTCATTAGTGGTAGGTGCATTAGGTGCCATGCAGCCTACACATGTGTGTCTATATAAGCTTGTACATGGGATGCTCAAGGTAAGAGAGTAGCAAGGAACAAAGAAAGAAGGCACTAACTCAAGTCCGTTATAACTTGAGTGGTGAGTGTCTCTAGGAGTGTGTTCCTTGTATTCTTGGAGAACTAAGTACAAGAAAAGGCGCTAACTCAAGTCCGTTGTAATCTTGAGTCGGTAGGCGTCTCAAAGTGTGTGTTCCTTGTATTCTCGAAGAGCTAAGTACAAGAATATACAAGTGTGTTTGTTCTTAGTATATAGCTCACGTGTTATCTATCAACGTGTTCGCGTGGTGTTTAATCTTTGAGAGTTCCAACATGTTCCACATGTGGTTCCGCTTCGTCGTCGGTCTCCGACTCCACAATGCCGCTGTCCCAGCGTGCTTCGTCGGAGACACCCATGTCGCTTTCACCACTTCTTTTGTTTTGTCCGGATGACATTGCCACGAATGGATGCTCTAAGAGCTGCGCTTGCCGTGCGCGCGATCGCTGTCGTCTTCGAACTTGTCGGTCCAAGAAGTCCTTCGCCTCACGGGACGTACCAGGCAACACCTCCGCAGACGACGTCCGTGTACCCTATCCGGCGGACTCGCGGTGAGGACATTGTTCGCGCCGCTTCCACGGACGCGCTCCGTGGTCATCTCGATGACAGTGCAAACCGGCGCCACACATCGGGCGGGCCCCGCTTCCTCCCCACGTGCCAACTCGGGCGCCATGAACGCTGGCGTGTCACCGAAAGCACTGCTTGAGTCACCCACTCTCTAGCGCACCAAGTCTCGCGAAGCTTGGCCCGCCTGTCTGGCGCCGATCACCACGTTGCTCCCCTTGACATCGTGCGTGCACGACGAGCCTCCCGTGGAGGTACTCGGCCCCCTCAGCCGTCCACCGTGTGCGCCACGACAGCGCCCTCCTCGGCGTCCCCCTGCTCTAGAGGCGGGCTGGCTGGTGGCAAGAGGGTAGAGCAACCCACCCGCCCCATCCAACCAGTGCCTAGCAAAAGAACTTTGTTGAAAAACATCACTCTCCTCACAATTATATTTGTAATAACTAACGCGGCATGAAGATAATAAAAAGTAAAGCACACTAACAAGCTGAACCACTTATAACACCTAGATTGCAAATGGTGTGCGCACTTGCTTCTTATTGTGCTCGACCATGGGTCACCAAGTACTCGACCGGCTTAAGCAAAATGCTTCGACTTGCTATCTATTGATGAGGTGGCATTCAACTTTTCCCGAGTGAATACCAACTCTGCATCTCTTTCTATGTGAAAAAGGTCTAATTGCATCAACCTTGTCTTCTCGAGGATATATATATATATGATTGGTTATTTATAGCGGCGTCATAGCAGGTTGTTGTTTCATGTTATGGTGGCATTGCCTCGCTGCAATCACGCTTGACGCATGAGCCCCCTCTTTGAAACTTTACGCTCGCCCTTGCTTGCCTCGCCGCGCATGTCGGCCAGCGACCCACTGGCGCTAACTTCATGGAACAAATTGGTGCTCCTGTCGTGCAGCGCCTCCTGCCGCCAGCGGAAAGGCAAGGCACTTGAGAACATGTGGCGAGGACAGTCTCGACATGACGCCCACTCGTTACTACGGCTGCGGCGGCTTGCGCCGAGGCCGACTTTCACGATTTAAGAGCTCCCGGGCGTCGCTGCATGCGGCGAGGACACCGTGGCGCGGAAGAACCACGGCCGAAGCGCTGCAGCCGGGCGCAGCCGCCTGCATCGATGATCGCGCGCGCCATTGCCTGCGTTGCTGTGGGCATTTGTATGTGTTGCGAATGCCACTTGTGTCTGCTCAGGAAGGTATTTATACCGAGATGCATGCAGTGTGAAAGCACAAGGTAAGCGAGAGTGGCGTGGGGAAATTGCCAGTGACATGTGGGCTCGAGTGGGAAATGACCGGCTGGTAATTTGGCAATGTAGAGATTATTAAGGAATGGCGTGTTTAGCATCTTTGTTTTAAATTTGGCCTTTCCTGTGGTGCGAATCGGGAAACGAGGGTAAAATGAAGGCGTGTTTAATTTTGTATCAACAGGGAAACGTGGAGTAAATTAACAAGAGTGATGTGCAAAATGCGGAGCACATGCTGTTATTTTTAGCATTAGACCATGCTCGACTACAAAACAAAGACATAGGTGACGCCTTATTTGTGGCGTGTTTTTTGGAACCGCCACAAATACATGTATCGCTGGCGTTCTATATGGAAATTGGCGGAGGATTCATTTGTATGTTTCATCCAAAAACCACCACAGATAATACATTATCTCGTGATTTGCTTTTATTTGAAACCGCCATCGATAACGCCGGGACTATTTGTATGTTGATAGATGGAACCGCCACGATAATAAATTATCTGTGGCGGTTTGGTTTTAGAACCGCCACTAATCTAATTATCTGTGGTGGTTTGAATTTAAAACCGCCACAAATAATGCTTTATATATAGTCAGCGTATACCGGTCATCTTCCTCTCGTCACCGGGTCATCTTCCTCCACCGTTGTCCCACTAGAAAAGTTAGCTTTTTGATTTCAGATTTTGTTTGGCCAAGATCTTGTGCTTCTACTTCCTAGAATTGTTCCAAGGTGTGTAAAATATGTCTCATCTCTTCATTTGTACTCAGAAATTGCCATTAAAGGTTTATTCCTAGCTTAATTAAGGTTTAGATGCAAGGTCTACATTTAGTTTGTTTTTATTTACCTAGCAATTTGTAGATGATGAATTTATTACCTTGTCAGATTAGATTAAGTTGTCTACCTTGTTTAGATGATGAATTTTTGTCAAGCATATATCAAATTTATGTATTTACGATTATTGGATATTAATGAAAATAAATTATAGTTAATATGATAGATGGGTGATCATGAAGTTAATTGCCTTGCATTTTGAGATGAGGAATTTATTACGTTGTTTCTTCCGAAGGATATGTATAAAAATTACGTTGTTAATATTTTTTCTTAGTTACCATTAATTTTTTTTCAGTTAGCTGCATATACATTTTGCTCCATTAGTGGGTATTGTTAGTGAATTTTTATGAAGCATATAAACCCAATTTATGTAATTAAGATTGTTGGATGAATGATAAATAAATTTTAGTTAATATGGTAGTTGGGTGATCATGAGATTTTGAGGTGAGGAATTTATTATGTTGATCTTCCTGAGGATATATATAATTTTTGTTACATATGAGTATATATTAAAATTAATTAATTAAGTTTGCAACATTTACTTAGTATTAATGTTGTCCCGTTAGTGGATATTGTTGAATATTCAATAACAATTTATTTAATTAAGATTTTTGGATATTAATAAATTGCTTAAATTAATGAACTGTAGATGGACCGGAGATGGATGTACGATGCGTAACTGCTAAACCAAGAATATATCGATGGTGTATGTGTTTTTCTAAGGGTAGCCGAGGAGAACAACTTGCAAAAGAAGACGGAGTACATACATCGTCCATGCATTGATTGCAAGAATGAGAAGATGTTTTAACAAAAACCATATCCATTTGCACTTGATCCGGAGGGGTTTTGTACCGGCTATACAAGTTGGACAAGGCACGTGAAGAGGAGATCATACTTCAACGTGATAATGTCGAGACATACGACGAGCCGCAATGTGGCAAATTGACATCGCTATGGATCCGATGAGGATAGGTTGGTCGCCGATGACGACAATAATCTGCTCAAATGTTGCGCGATGCGTAAGAGAACTACACTAGTCCGAGAGAGTTTAATCAATTCAAGGGTTTAATGGAGGATTCGGAGAAACCTTTGTTCCCAAGTTGTAAGGAGGAATACACAAAGTTGCACACTGCGCTCTCACCGCTGAAATTGAAGGCACCAATGGTTGGTCCGACAAGAGTTTCACTAAGTTGTTACATCTCTTAGCGGACATACCGCTCGAGGGAAATGTGTTGCCTAAAACCACGATCTAGCTAAGAAGGTTGTATGTCCTTAGGATTGGAAGTAGAAAGAATAAATGCTTGTCCAAACGATCAGATACTCTATCGCAAAGACTATGCGCATATTCATGTATGTCCGTGTGCAAAGCGCCGCGATACAAGCGTAAGGGCGATGACAAATGGGTTATCGAGGTGAAGAAAGGAGCTCCCGCAAAGTGGTGTGGTATTTGCCAAGAATACTCGCTTGAAGCGCTTATTTGGAAACAAAAGCACGCCAAATTGATGCGATGGCACTCAAGACCGTAAGAGGGATGGAAAATCGAGACACCCTACCGATTCTCGCCAAAGGAGAACCATCGATAGACTCTTCAGGAGAACTTTGGAAATGAACCGAGGAATGTAAGGTTTGGCTTAAGTACGGATGGAATGAATCCTTTCGAACATGAGCAAGATTCATAGCACTTGGCCCGTGACTCGTGTATATACAACCTTCCACCCGATTGTGTATGAAGCGAAGTATATTATGATGTCCCTCGCTATCCAAGGCCGAGACAACTCGGCAACGATATTGATGTATACCTACAACCATTGGTGGAAGATCTTGTGATATTGTGGAACTAATGTGTACAGTATGGGACGCAGTACAAACGAGAGTACTTCACTCTACGCCGCATTGTTGTTCTCGCACCATCAATGATTTTCCTCGCTTGGTAACCTATCCGCCGCATTATAAAGGAGCCAAAGCATGCCCTCAAAGGCATGGATGAAACCGCTAGTGTGTGGCTCAACAACTCGAGGAAAATAGGTACACAAGCCACCGGAGGTTCCTTCACAGAATCATCCGCATCGCAATATGAAGAAATAATTCAACGGGACAAAGGAGGACGGTTTAGCTCCAAGGCGCCTTCATGGGGAAGAGGTGTATGATATGGTTAGGATCTTAATGTTGTACTTGGAAAGGGAGTACGGTACTTGGAAAGGAGTATCGTAATACATCGCGTCCCATACCGAGAAGACCACGGAAGAAGAGATCCATCTTTGGGACTTACCCTATCGAAGGACTTGAAGTTCGACATCGATCGACGCCATGCATGTAGAGAAGAATGTATGTGACAGTGGTTGGTCTTTTACCAATATTCCTAGCAAAACAAAGGATGGATCAAGGCACGGCGGGATCTGGAAGACATGAAGATTAGAGCCGAGCTACATCCTCAAGACATCGAAAGGCCGGCTTTACCTTCCCCGCTTTGCTACACTTTGAATAAGAAAGAGAAAATGTAACTCGCAAGTGCTCGCATGGTGTGAAAGTTCCGTCCGGCATTCGCAAACATCAAGAAACCGTATCGGCGAAAGATTTGAAGTTAATCGCATGAAGTCTCATGATTGTCATGTGATGATGACACAAATGCTCCCTATTGCAATTAGAGGTATTTTGTTCGACAAGGTCCGAGAGGCAATCACGAGGTTGTGTTCTTCTTCAACACGATTTCACTGTAAGGTCATCGATCCCGCTTGGACTTTATGAACTTCAGTCGATGTGGTCAAGATTCTCGTGCCACCGGAGATGTATTTTCCCCATCATTTTTTGATATCATGGTTCATCTCAATGTTCACCTTATCAATGAGATAAATATTTGCGCCTCAGATTCCTCAGACGATGTACCCATTTGAAAGGTATATGGGTGTTCAAGAAATATGTACGAATCGATCTCACGGAAGGCTCCATTGTAGAAGGTTATGCAACCGAGGAGGTTATTGAGTTCGTGGTTGATTACATGGAGGAGGTCGAACCGATAGGAGTGCTCAGATCTCGCCATGAGGGTAGGCTAGGTGGGAAAGGTGTAATAGGAAAGAAATCTACAAATTCTACGATAATATTTTGTTCTAACAAGCCCATTTCACAAGATTGCAACAACCACTTGAGGTGTATCCAGATATGGACATACACAAGGGTAAGCTAAGGAGGAAAACCGAGGAAAGTCGAGCTTTGATAACAAAAGAGCACAATCGCTTGTTCACCATTGGTTCAGTGGAGCACATATCCGTGAAGAAACGAGTGTTACATTGAGGTGGTTGGCAAAAGGGCCTTCGTGTACAATCACGACATGGCAAGGATATGACATCAATGGATATACATTTTACACGAGAGCTCGTGATAACAAGAGCACTTACTAAAATAGTGGTGTCCGTGATAGATGCGCATTTACAACACAGCCGCATTTAAGAGCATCTACTATCGTTCATAGAGGAGATTTGGGAGCGGACTCATCAGATTTTCAAGATCCCTTGTTTCGATGTCATTGGGTTACGACTCCTAATGGTGTCAAGGTGGACAAGTACGGCTTTACCATCGTGGACATCGAACATGTCGGATACAGAGATTTAACCATTCAGATTTATGAATCAAGTAGCACAAGTATTCTACATAATCGACCCTTACAGATAAGAAGCGCCATGTAGTTCGCAAGGAAAAGAAGGATCGTTGGAGTTGAGAATGTCGTGATGAGGAAGAGTACAACCAATTTGATGAGTTGCCTTTCGCAGCGCAAAGATCAAGCCCGAGGAAGAAACCACTCATGAAGTTACCTATCATCGCGATGATCACAACGAAGGCCAAATTGTGAAAGAAAATAATTATTAGGAGTAATGGCAACATGTCGCCATTTATATGGAGTAATGGAATGTGATGTAAGAAATGTACATTTCGTGGAATTAATAGGAAATAAATAAGCATGATTTTGATGAGAAAACTTTGAATATCATGATTATATTTACATTACGTATCACATCGAGTATGAAACTGAATTAAACTAAAGGATAAACAGAGTAAAATCTACATAATCGAGTATCGGGTATTTTATCTAATCCATACATAAATTTTATTCATTTATTCTAGACAAAGGAATTAATAGGAAATAAATATGCATGATTTTGAGTTATACATGCAACATGGTTTATTATGATTTCGCAGCTTTTAGAGTTATACATGCTTCCCGGAGTTTGTTATGATTGTCATCTGTGTCTATGGCGGAGGGAGTATCTGCGCTAATAACAATAACCGCCACAGATATTAGTTATCTGTGGCGTTAATAATAATAACCGCCACAGATAATAGTTATTCCGTGACGGCTATTGTTATTAGCCGCCACGATACTCCTCTATATATACTAAACATAACCCCGCCGCTTCCACTTCCAAATTTCATCGCCTCCCGCCCTCCCGCACGAAGCCCGCCACGCTTCTAGTTTCCCACACCGCTGCCGCAGCCCCCACCGCATCGCCCGCAACGCCGTCTGTGGGGGAGGACTCGCACCGGCCGCCGCCACTCGCACCGTGGTCGCCTGCAACGCCGTCTCGTGGGGAGGACTCTGCCGCGCCGCCGCCACTCCGCACCATGCCGCCACAACGCCGTCTGTGGGGAGGACTCAAGCTGTGCCGCCGCCACTCCAAGCCGTGTCGCTATTCGCCCTCCACCGCGAGGTAACATGAACTCTCCACCTTTATCGCAACCCTAGTTCCATCTTCAAGTGTGCCTCGGGATTGATGTCGCTATCGAGGTCGCAAGTATGCAGTGTGATTTGGTGGTCAGATTGGAGGGTTTGTAGCAAACGGTTTGGAGGGGAGGATTGGATTTGCCTCGACTCGACATTTCATTGTGGATGGTTTGGTATCCAACGACGGTCCTCGCTGCTTTTGATTTGGTCGTGGATAGGTGGTTTATTTATGCCAAGGTCAAGATAAATGATACATTGATTGATATTAATTGTTCTTGTAGTTTACTTTTGTTGATTTAGGCTAAATGATCTTATTTTGGTAAATTTTCGTGGTCATGGAAAAATTTTGGTTGAACTATTGAACCGTGGTGCTTCAATAAATTTTAGGGAGTGACTCTTGGTTGGGGCTATTAGGGAGATTCGTGTAGAAATTAAATATAGTAGTCTCAGGGTCGGTGCCATCGATCACTTTGTTGGTTCTGTGATCCCAGATTTGTAATGTTTGGGGAGTTAGTACTTTGGTCTTTCATTTCTCGGCTAATCCTCAGTAGTGTTGTTCACATAAATACTGAAATTGGGCTTAGTCTTTACCCAATTGAGGCTCACAAATTATCTTTCATACTGCTTGCCTTTGATGAATTCTTGGGATGCTTTCATCGAGTCAATGCTGGTTTAGTTTGTTTATACTGGTTTCGTTTGGTTACTTGATATTGGCCACATTTCTGTGAATGCAAAGGGGCCAGTCAGTTCTTTTGGCTTGGGGACCTTGCTTGTGGGGCTTAGTGTTCAATGATCATCTCTCTTGCTCATATGTGTGCACAATATTTGTGTGCACAATTATTAGTAGACATTATTAGTAGAATAACATGCTCATCTCTCTTACTCATATGTGTGCACAATATTTGTGTGTTAATTCAGAATCTATTGATATTCAAGAGTCGCTTTCATTCAAGAGTTAGAGATAATTGTTCACCGGTAATTCACTTGTCCGTGGTAGAAGTAATTTCGAGTAGGCATTGTGAGATTGGTAATTCACTTGTCTTTAATTGTGCTTGCTAAGGTGGTAAGGGTTCAAGGCTCTATTCACTAAATAATTTGTTAGCCCATTTGTGATTGTGGTGAAAATTTTATTTTCATCCAAACCCTAAATCGAGAGCAAATCATTCATATCTCCTCTTCGAGGTTGTGGGATTGGTAATTCACTTGTCTTTAATTGTGCTTGCTAAGGTGGTAAGGGTTCAAGGCTCTATTCACTAAATAATTTGTTAGCCCATTTGTGATTGTGGTGAAAATTCTTATTTTCATCCAAACCCTAAATCTGAGAGCAAATCATTCATATCTCCTCTCTTCGAGGTAGCGTATATAATTCATGGATGACATAAGTTTGCTAAGCATTATTTTGTCTATGTTATTCTTGCTTCTTGGATGACATAAGTTTGCTAAGAGAAACTCACTAAGAAAGGGCCTGTGCCCAAGCCTTAGACCGCCACACCTTCTTGAGCTAATCTATAACTCCCGCCTTAGTCTTTTATCGAGATAGTTGATATCATTCGCAGAACAATTCACTTAGTCTTGTAAAACCAAGTATGACAAACTCAGTAAAGCAAGCATGCAAGAACAGCTTAACAAATAACTCTAAGCACTTTAAGGATCTAATATAGTCCTCGCTAGTACATCTTCTATCTTATTTCAGTTAGTACATATTTTCTTTCCTCTCTAAAATATCTTCCTTTCTATTGAGTAGTTCTAATGGAGCCCGACATCGAGCCTATAATGGAGGAGAGCCCGAGCAGTACCTTACACCCCCCCAACCACCGAAGGTGCCGAGGCCTCCACCATCAAGCAGATGTCGCCTCAAGGTAAGACGCCGAGGACGAGGAAAACTAAGAAGCTCAAGGCTTCAGACACCAACTCGTGAGGTCTTAGATATCGGGCCCTCAAGTAATCAAAAAGCAACAAAGAAAATACAGTCAACATGCGTACATTGTAGGGAGAAAGTGCCAATCACCTATTCGGATTGGCATAAAGTGCCCCGAGCCACCAAAGAGGATCTGTGGACGAGCTCAAAGGAACCTTCAATTTCAAGAAGTTGAAGAACTCGTGGCCGCGATGCATTGATGACCATGGATGCGCGTGAGAAACTTCAAGGCAGGCTGAACGTAAATTATGTGAAGCAAAACCGTCACCGTCGGAGACTACCCAAGATTACACCATACTAGGATGAGTTCGTGGCGATGAAGCAATCGGCGCAAGGAAGTCCAAAGGAGGACCACATTAGCATCGCAAGAAGGAATACTCACCCCACGCACTTGGCACGAGTGGGTACACTGTAAAATTGCTCAATGGGAGAGGCAGAATTACAAGCGATCTAACAGACCGGCACAAGTCCCTTGGTCTGACTACCATACCGAGTGAAGCACTAAGTGCTAGCGAGGGCGATCTCTTGTTCATCGAGTTTATCATTCAAGAGCAACGAAGACGAAGCAATGACACAAAGAGTTCATCGCTTTTACGCCCAATAACCCAAGGAGCCTTCCACCCAAACAGGAGAAAGACGAGCTAACAAATGCCCTAGGAAACAAAGAGCACCTTGGCCGAACACGAGACGCCTGGGTCAAGGTTCCATGGAAGATGGGATTCTCAAGAAGAAGACTCTTATAGGAGCTCAAGAGAGCTAAAGAAGAGCTGGCCGAAAGCAGAAATGGAAAGTATGAAGGAAAGGGTTCTGTAAGAATTACAAGGCACCATTCAAGAACAAGTTCAACGACAATTACAAGAAGCCTTGAGCCGACGCAGTCGAAAACGTTTTCCAAATTTCTACAGTTGTCGCAGCAGCTTACGCTGGCCCACGCCATTAGTAGAAGCGACAACAACCATTATCCCGTGGATCTACATACAGACCCCACACCTCGTCACCAACGTGTCTGCGTGATGAACATCTTTCACAGTCGCCATGGGTAGCTTATCCGTCAATAAGGGGTGTCCTACACAATGCCCCGATAGCGCCAAGTTATGCAAAGGTTCGTGGACACGACGGTACGCTTTGTCGATATCAAGTTAGAAAACTCGCCAATGACGAGATAACAACTCTAGGAAGTGCCGCCCACTCATTCATCCAAAGGGCGCAAGCGTGACATCATCTTGGACCATCCAAAGGGCGCCTCCCGACATCGTCTTGGACCATGCAAGGCTGCCTCTCCGCAGAAGGTAATCCGCGATCCGCTACCAAAGACATGAGAGTAAACGGTGAAGAAGCAAGATGAGGTACCAAAGAAATCCATTGAGGACCCTATAAAGATGGCCACCGTTAGTACTCCAACGAGAAACTCAGAACACCGGTACTTCAAAGGACAAACCTACAACCCCGATCCCAAAAATGGAACATTAGACAAGCCAGACGCCTAGATCAGGAAGCCAGACCGAGTATGATGTCGTGCGAGAAAAACTAATGGCAAGGGAAGTCTCGATGAACAAGATAATCAACCAAGATTGAAATTTGAGGTAGGGAAGCCCTTAGTCACCGATTCGGTTAAACAGCCTAACACCCATGATGCAAATGATTACATGCATGGTACATGGAGCGATCCAACCAAGACGCATTCTCAAGGTGATCACCGCAAGCTTTCCGTGAGGAACATTTTCACCACGAGGGCTTTGGCTACTTCTTAATAGAATTCGATAACTTGCACAACTTGTTCTATCACGACGCCTCGACATATGTTTTTTGAGATGCTGGACACTGTAAGTGTCTAATATATCAATCTTGGTCTACATTCACGTAATACCGATAAATGTCATATCTAACTATTTCGTTATATAGATACGAGATGAAGGAACTATGAAGAACCAAGGGGCCAGTGGGATTCCTCGACCCGGGAACGGTTTGCCAAGACGAAATCGTGAGAGTACCAGAGGAGGTCGAGGAGTACGTATATAAAGCTTTGCTTAAACTACAAGACAAGGAGTTTATACTTGTACCATACAATTTTCAGTAAGTTCCTCACTAGCTAGTTAAATTACTCGCTGATTTCGTTATTTACTCGACGTAAGGACTAATGGCTATGACATCCAGATTCCACTAGATTCTCGTGAGTAATTCATCCGCATAAGAGCAAGATGTCGATCATGGATCCAATCGGATAAACCTAAAGCGCACTATGAAGTGATGACACGCTTAATAAATGAGGCGCTCAAAAGATATTGTCAAGAGCACGAGACACCGCCCATACAAAAATCCCTTACAATCCGTATTAACTTTCCGCACGCACGCAAGGAATATTCTTATATCGTATTTCATAGTAAATAGCTCCTTCGACGACATCTTAGTTCATTCGATTTTCGCAGGTCACAAGCGCACGCAAGGAACAAATTTATGTGGGTACTTCGTGGTGCCAAGACATGCGCGAAATCTTAGGTTGCACAATAAAAGACAATGACGTGGAGGTCACTATGCCGATATGACACATCGATTCGCGCCACTCAATTTCTATATACTCTCTAATTTTGCTTTTCATACTTACAAAGGCCTCAAGTCAGTTTACTAGAGGATCGCTTGCTCAAATCCAAGCCATTCAGTACCAGCTCGCTTACTTCATCATGAAGGAAGTACTCAACAAAAAGGCGAGTTTTATGACTAAGACAACAACGATCCACTCCTCTATACTCATATCTCACATCGCGGTCTCCAAGTCTCAAGACCTGTGAGGCTTCTAGTTTAGGAAACTAGTTTAGGCTTTTATTACTTCAATTTTATTTCATTACAAAGTGTAAATAACTCTTTGTTCCTTTGAAATGGGAGCCCCTTCTTTCACAATGCCACTTCTCTTGTCAAGGGTTCTGCCATCAGAGCATATACGCTTGTCTTCTTCAGGAACACATGTACACACATGCGAATGACACTTTTAAATATATCATGTGTTTGCCTTACATGGTTATTTTTTCATATGAAGTTATTTCATGTGTTTGTAATAGTTTGATAAACTAACCAAGTGAGAAATGTTGAATGCTTCAAGAGTTATTCATGCATGCTTACTATCTATACACAAGGATGAGACTGATCCTGAGAAAATGCTTACACGTGGAACTCAGATTACTCTGTTTTTAAGAGTAAGTTTACCTAATGTGTTATTTAATGGATAACTTTTTGTGGCGTAAATCTTACATTCTTTGTACTTATGCAACTCGATGATAAGTATGAGTTTGCCGATCCCGCATGATTCAAGGCTTGATTAAGAACTACTCTCGCTTTGTGTCATTCCCCATATATACATGGCAGAGAAATCAAGAACCTGCTGAGGTAGGGTCTTGATTTGCTTCTTCCCGATTCTCTTAACAATACAAGTTCTTTTTTTTGAGAACATGATACAAGTTCTTTAGAGCTAATACTATGTATTGCCTTCCCATTTCTTCCAATCGATGTGACCTCCTTGCTTGATAGATTGAAGAGGATGAAGAGCCAAAAGAAGGTGAAGAGGCAAATGAGGTTAGTTATCCCGACCGGCTTACTTCTAGTTTCCCTAATGTTTCTAAAGACTTCGCTTTTGTAATCGATACAACTCAAAGGCACAAGATAATTACTCGATATGCATTTACGCTGTTCTCGCATTATTTTTCTACTAGCCGCTGATTAAGGTGGAAAAGATTTCGAGTTTAGCATGTATTTTACAGCCTCCGATACTTGAGCTTTGTAAAAGGTGTAGTCGATTCAAATGACCTTCCCTCAATGTTTCTCGTGAGATTCTTCAGAAAGTCAATTGTAAGTTATCAAAATGCCTGCTCGGCTTTTATATTTGAAAATTGCAGATTCTGAATGTTGACATTATTTGTGATGTTTTTATCACATTTGGAGGTAATTTATGTTGTTTATTCAGTAAGAATTGCAGATTCTAGAAAGACATTGAAGTATGAACATGACGTAGTTTTTTATGAGAGAAGAACCGCTTTTGTTTCTTCCATTGCTTTGGCTCGCTTTTATCGTTTGTTTTTCTTTAGGTTCTCTACCTTGTTGAGCCAATTGATGAGGTTGCCATTCAGAACTTACAGACCTACAAAGAGAAGAAGTTTGTCGATATCAACAAAGAGGACATGGAATTGGGCGAGGAAATGTTGAAGTTTGCTACTATTGTTTGTACTGCTTTTGACAATTATTTGCATCACGTTAACTTATATTTTTTGCACAGGTCATGAAGATGAGGACAATGAAGAAAGCAAATAGGAATACACTTTTTTGTGCGATGGGTAAAACAATGACTTGGTGATAAGGTGGCAAAGGTTCAAATATCAAAGCGCCTCACTCTTCACCATGTGTTCTTGTATCTCGCAAGTTTGGTTGGTCCGCCAACATGGAAAGGTAGGTTTTCTGGATCATTTCTCGTATGAACAGAGCATTGTGTTGAAGAATCCTGTACTCATCTCCCGATGCATTTTTCTCAAATTGACAGCTCATGAAGGCACAAGCACTTGGTGATACAGCAAACTTAGAGTTCATGAGGGGAGAAGGATTTTCAAATTAACCTCGACCACCTGTTATCAAGGACTTGAATGTAAGATTTCTTGCTCCTGCCACTCATGTATTTGAATGTAAGTTCATGTACCTCATACCACATTAGCAACCTGAAACCTGTGCAATCTGAAACCTGTGCACTCACATGTTGAGAGTGATTCCTGCTTGGTTTAGTTGGTATTTATGCCAAGTAGTGTTGTGGTCAGATATTTGGTAATTTCTTATATATATTCTCAGACAATGGCATGGCTAGCATCGCCGAGGCTAGCCAAAATGCCGCTTTTTATTTTCCGTGTCGATTATTAGTGACGGTTCTAGTTAAAACCGCCATCGATACTAGTACTATCAAGGACGGTTTTGGTTAGAACCGCCATCGATATCCGTGGATCGACAAGATTAGTATCATGGCGGTTTTTGGCTAGAATCGCATCGATATCATGGATATCGCGACGGTTCTAACCAAAAACCGCCACAAATAATGTTATCTGTGTGGTTCTAGAACCGCCACCGATAATCCTCGATTATCGCTGGCACTAAATATGTGGCGGTTCGAAACCGCCACCGATGGCGCTTTCAACCGCCATCGATTACCTTTTTTCAAGGTAGTGAACAAAAACCTAATTGCTACAACAAATACATGGTACTAACCTATCTCATCCTCGAATGGTGGGGTTGGCACACTTGTCGCCGAGCACAAGTAGTTGCTCCCATCTTGGAGCTCAAAGGAGGAAGTTGTGCCCACCGGGTGCTCAGAGGATGTAGCGGCGCCACTAGTGAAGTCGGAGGACTCTACACACTACCATCACTACTCCACCACTATGAAGGTAACATGGTGCCTCATTTCCACCCCCAACCCGGCTGCTCTCGATCATCCACTCACCATTGCCCTCCTTCCTCCTCTGTCCTTAGCCTTGCGAGATACGGTGAGCTTGTGAGCTTCAAGGGGGGAGACCCATGCACAAGCTCCGGCTGCAGGGACTACATCATCGAGCATGAGTGGAGACCATCTCGGCCAAGAGGTGGCGGTCTAGCTTGGGATGTCGAGCGGAGCAGCTTGTCAAGTGGTAGAAGTGGCTTGGTGAAACATGAGCTCATAGGGAGAGAGGGACGGGGAGGCAGAGGAATAGATGGTTAGTGGCGTCACGGCAAATGAAAGGATAAGATTTTTGGGGAATGCTAGTTGCGATTGGGAGGGACTGACTGACTTGTCCGTACTTGGGGTTTATCGGACTAAAACCTAGATCATCAATGGAGGCGATATCAAAAGTATTAATGGTATTAAAAAAAGAAGGTGCTAGCAGTGTTTTTTTTTCTTCTGACAAGTTTGCTATTTCATGGCCGCCCACTATAGTCGCCGATCGAGGCCCGCCTGGTGGATGAAGGATCTAAGGGATGCCAAACTATGGAATGCATGTGACAAATGCAGCTTCTTTCCTTTCCTCGTTCTTCTGATGACAAACCTGTGTTTGATCCATCGCATGCACTAGACCAATGACAAATACATACGGTTTATTGGTTTTTTTTTTGGAAGTGAAACTTAGGGAATTTCATGCTTTAAAGTCACAAATCTACAACTGAAAATTGTTTCAAGTTGCAATTGAAGGAGTCCATTGGTTTTGTATTTGGCGTAGAGGTGGGCATCGTCGGGTTGGCCGGCTTTGCCCAAAGACGGTCCATCGTACTTTTGTGCGGAACTGATGTTAAAGTCGGGCTTGGCTCACCTTTGGCGAGCCCAAGCACGGTATATTTGTGCTTCGTGCCATGTCGGCCTAGGCCCAACCCATTTGCACTATTATGATGAGAAGAAAGGAACTAAAGACACATGGAGTTAAGACAGTGGACATAAATATTATAGAAAAAAGAACTAAAATTTATTTATTCTTAGAACGAGGGGAATGTGCTAAACACGAGTGAGAGAGAGGGCAATGAGAAAATGAGGAAGAAAGGCAATCGAGATTGAGAGAGACGGATGAGTGAGCGAGAAATTAAGAGAGACAGGTGAGAGAGAGAGAGAGCTGACCCGTCTCTCTCAGGTATCGGTAGGGGTGGCATTCATGCTATTGGGTACGTCCATAACACTCACACTCTATGGGTTGGTGACCTTCATATTGAGCTTCTTTCTCATGCTCTGGGTCATCGGGCCCAATACAGCTCGTGCTACAGTGTCATGATGGGCCGTACTGCCCATCATGCTTGGTTCTCAGGCCCGGCACGACCCATGCTAAAGTGTCGTGCCGATTCAGTATGGCCCACTTTGTGCTATGCCCGTCGTGCCTCGGGCTGGCCCAACCTCTAATTTGGCGGTTGCCTGCTAAATAGTAGTATCTATTTTTTTTTGAACCAATTCAGGTTTCTTTCATTCAACAAAATCAGTAGTTTTATATAGTATGCTAAATATTTTTAGTTTTTTCTGAAAAAACTCTAGTAACTTTTTTTACTTTATAAGATGTAGTATGTCCAATACTATGGTATTTTTGAGTTTATAAAAATCATGACTTTTTTTTTCATCTGGAAGGTATCGTGGTCTCTCAGAGCTAATGAGATTCAAGGTGGTGATTACCATTTGCTCCATGTAACATCTACACCGCAATCAAAGAGTATGTAGAAAGATCGAGAAAATAATGCATGTGTATATACAAATTTCTTAAATTTTTGACTCAGATTATCACCATATCTACCAAGATCACCGCATTCTCTAGTTAAAAAGAGTTGTTTTTAATTTTTCAAGTCAACAAGGTGCCACTTTGACCACTAAATTTTATTGTGGATTTGCTAATTCTCGATAAGCTTGAAATTTCTTTATCTCTTACTCACCTAGAATTACACAATATTAAGCCTAAAATTACAGTGCAAAGTAATGTATAATTTTAGCATAGCTTTGATGCAATTATTAGTTCTATTTGTTTTGTATTTGTAGGGTTCACCTAGATTTGCTTTATTTATGTCTAAGAAAATTGTTTGGTAGGGATTCAACAAACTTATTTTTTCTAGGTGGAAATAATTCGCTACTTTATTCCTTGTTCTCACTACTACAAAACACCACATCATAGGCGGTTCATAAAACCACATCACAGACGGTTTTGTGAACCGTCTGTATCAAAGTGTTAGTGATGATAATATGTCATCACAGACGGTTTTTGAACCGTCAGTGTTCTAGCCTAGAACCGTCTGTGATAAGGACTCATCACACACTGTTCTAGCTGGTAATTTAAAAACATTAAATTTGGGGAGACTTCCCAGGATGTCACCCATCCTAATACTACTCTTGCCTAAGAACGCTCAACTTCATAATTTTGATCGGATCCAGATGTTTTTAACACCACACATATGGTCTTCCTAGGAGGTCACCCATCCTATTACTACTCTTGCCCAAACACGGTTAACTTTAGAGTTCTTATAAGATCCAGTACTTTAGTGGTGGTATGATAACATCTAACATATAATGTGTCCCTCCTCCTTTTAACCCCGTGAAGCACCCGAACACCGATTTCCAATTTTTTCAAATTAGCAAACTATAGAGGTAATTATCAAAATTTAAAACTTTCAAATTTATTTTCTATACTTTTGACTATTAATAATGCTTGCAATATATGTGCCATTACTATTCACAGAACTTGTAAAAACACCATAACTTTTGACTCGTACCTTGAGTTTTGGTGTTCTTGAGCTTTTCGAATCATCACACGATGAGCTCTCTCGATTATATTTTTGGACACCGATTCTAGTTTGCAAATAAGAACCAACACTTTTGTTAAAATGGTCATAACTTTTGACTTGTAACTTCGATCGGGGCGTTCTTTGGCTCGTTTGAAAGATAACAAAAAGCAGCACCTGAATTTCATAAGTGAGCCAAAATCAGATGGTCGGATCTTGATAGTTTATGCGAAAAGCGTATGTAAGGATTTAAATTCCAAAAAGCGCTGCTTAGAGCTTCAAAACGGCCTCCGAAGTTTTGAATCTATTTCGGTCGTTCTTTTTAGTTATTGCAAATGGAATATTAGTTCCAATTATTTCAAATGTAGTATTATTTAATTCCAATTCTTTCAAATTAGAAGGCAGGTGAGGTAATTAGCAATATTTAAAATTATCTATTTTTTATTATTTGTGGCGGTTTCAAATTAAAACCATATGTGATGAGGTGAACATCATAGAAGGTTCTAGGCTAGAACCGTCTGTGGTGTTCACCTCATCACAGTTCACCTCATCACAGACGGTTTTATTTGGCTAGAATTTATCTCATCACGCACGGTTTTGGCTAGAACTGCTCAGGATGAGGTGAACATTACGACAAAAGCCTGCTGCATAAGTTTTCGCTTTTATCACGCATGCAGGTTTGTGGATAAAACCGTCGTGATATTTTCTTATCACGCGTCGGTTTTATCCACAAACCGCTCAGGAAATTCTCTTTATCACATACGGTTTGTGGATAAAACCGCTCGTGATGATCCGACATCACACGCATAGTTTCAACTACAAACCATCGCGATATATCATTCGAACACATCACATTTCGGTTTTTATAAAAAGCGATACCGTGATGATGTGTCTAATATGACCCTTTTGTAGTAGTGTCTAGAGGTGAGTGTGTTATATATTGTAGGCACTAGGAAGTGAGGGAAAGGATGACAGGGTAAGATCTTCATCCATGAGATAAGGAAGTGACCAAATTTAACAAATTTTCACCACATGAGGAATAGATAACCTCAAAAAGGGTTTGATAGCCAATCGGATGTTTTCTATGGAAAAACATCCAAATTTCCGGCCATTGAATCTACATTGAGATCGATGTCTCACTAAGATGACAATTAGGGCTTGCGTGTTAACAGCTTTCCTGATCTACGCCATGACCCGCCGACGGCCACCATCCACCGTCTGTGGAGAAGATTGAGAGGAGATGCATCTTGCTATGCAAAGAAGGCAGCGTAAGGCTTAGCATATTAGGTGATGGCGCTTAGGGTGTGTTGGTGATATGCTCATGGGCGATGGTGGTGTAAGAGAGTTAGGGGATTAGTGGAGGACGAAGGAAAGCCGAGAAGGCCAACGACGCTAAGAGAGGCCGCCCGGGAGGCATTGGCCTCGTGGATAGAGAGAGGAGAAAGAGAAGAGAGATAGGTAGAAATGAGGGAGTGAAATGGGTTAAGAGAGTGAGGGGTGGATAGATATTGTTAGATTTAGGTTAGTGGTTAGTGGTTTTGTTAGTGCTATTTTGCAAAAAGTCCTTGATTTTTAAAATTACCAATAGGTCTTTGGTTTATTAAAAATAAGTCCTTTTGGACACAAAAATTATAGAAAAATGCTGGAACATCTAAAATTTTAATTTACATCATGCCATTTTAATTATATTTCTGTTAAATTAGATGGGTACTCGGATAGTAATAAATAAATAGGCAATCAAGATGAACCGATAGCAGCCTAGATTTACTATCAATCCACCTGGCGGATTTCATGCCACGTCACCCATTAATTTCACCTTCGGGTTAGAATCCTCCGATTCAGATCAAACAAGCCCAAATTAATCTTTGTTCCTCACGCTCAAGTACCGCAACAAATGGATGCCATGCACAATTAATAGTAAACTAGCGATTGCCACGCTACACGCCGCATCAAGTTTAAATTTCAGAACGCAGCATTATGTGTCGCGTAAAGTTTGGGAAATTCGGTTGTGATGCTGCATCATGCGAAATTTTGTTTGACGGATATTTCTTAAAAAAAATTGCGTAATCTCGGTTTTCTTGTTTTTTTTAAAAAAATGGGCTGCTAGAAGCTATCAGTGAATCTTTGAATTGTTAGGAGCCGTTGGTGAATCTGAGTTTTTTTTAGAAAAATGTAGAGGGACTTAAACATATTTTCTTTTTTTTGTGTAATTCTGGTTTATTGTGTTTATTTTTTAAAAAATAGGTCGCTAGGATCCATCGGCGAATATGTGGACCGTTATAAACAATCCACGAATCTGCTGTTCCTGTTTTTCGGTGAAAACAAGCGTATTTTCATCTTTTTTGCATCATCCCGATCTTCTTGTTTTTTTTAAAAAGGGTCGCTGGGACCCGTCGGTGAACCTGTGGACCACTATAAATCATCGGTGAATCTTGGTTTTTTGTTTTTGGGAGAAAACCACGGAGGGATATAAATGTAATTTTGTTTGTATTTATATTTTTTTCGTTAGGACTCGTCGGCGAACCTATGGATTGCTATAAACCTTCGACGAATCTGTGTTTTTTTAGAAAATCGCTATTATTTTTTACCTAATTTGGGAAATCCGGTCGTATTTTCGGTTTTCGTATTTTTTAAAAAAAAAATGGGTCGTTAGGACCCAACGGCGAATCTATGGGTTGCTATGAAATTCGGTCGTGATGCTGCGTTGTGCGAAATTTTGTGCGATGGATATTTCTGAAAAAAAATTGCGTAATATCAGTTTTCTTGTTTTTTTAGAAAAAATGGGCTGCTAGAAGCTATCAGCGAATCTTCGGATTGCTAGGAGCTGTCGGTGAATCTTTTTTTTAGAAAAACGTAAAGAGACCTAAACATATTTTCTTTTTTGTGTAATTCCGGTTTATTGTGTTTCTTTTTTAAAACTAGGTCACTAGGATCCATCGGCGAATCTGTGGATCGTTATAAACCGTTCGTGGATCTGAGGTTCCTGTTTTTGGGAGAAAACAAGCGTATTTTTATTTTATTTTGCGTAATCCCGATCTTCTTGTTTTTTTAAAGGGTCGCTGGGACCCATCAGTGAAACTGTGGACTGCTATAAATCATTGGTGAAACTGTGTTTTTTATTTTTGGGAGAAAACCTTGGAGGGATATAAACGTAATTTTGTTTGTTTTTTTTATTTTTTTTTGTATTAGGACCCGTCGGCGAACTTATGGGTTACTATAAACCTTCGACGAATCTGTGTTTTTTTAGAAATCCGCGGCAGTTTTTTACGTAATTTGGGAAATCCGGTCGTATTTTCGGTTTTCATAATTTTGTTTTAAAAAAACGGGTTGTAAGGACCCGTCGGCGAATCTATTGGTTGCTATAAACCTTCGATGAATCTGCTTTTTTTTAAACCGTGGTTAGGACCCGCGGGCGAATCTATGGCCTGCTATAAGCCTCTGACGAATATGCGTTTTTTAGAAAACCGTTTCTTGTTTTTTTTTGAAAAAATGTCATTAGAATCCGTCGGTAAATCCGTGGGCTGCTATAAACCTTCGACGAACTTGTGTTTTTTTTTGTCGAGATGTATTTTTGTTTTTGAGCCTGCTTCTTTAAAACTCGCTAAAAGGAGCCAAACGTAAATCGTAGAAAGATCTAAAGTAATCTATTTTTTTCGGAGTCTGTTTCGTTAAAAACCACCGGAAGGATCTAAATGTGAACCGTGAAGGGAGCTAACCGTAATTTCAATTTTTTCTGGGTCTATTTTATTAAAAAACTGTGGAAAACACCTAAACACGATTTACAATTTTTCGGAGGGCTTTCTCGAAGCGGTGACACGTGGCATGCCTAAATGGCCGCTATCCCAAACGCTTTAATATAGAGTATATATTGATGAAATGTATCCATGCCACGCTAGGAGTAATGCCGGCTAAGCAATTTATAGGCGCAAACCGCATCGCCAAATAGCGGTTGAACTCAAGATACTACTATAGAACCGCCTTCACAACCACTTATCACAAGCGGTTAGGTGCGCACCGCTTGTGCTCTACGCCACAAGTGATTCGTGGGCAGCGAGTGGAGGGTCCCTAGAAGCGGTTCTTGACACGAACCCCTTGTGAGTCTCATTCTAGAAGCGGTTCGTGTCTAGAACCGCTTCTAGAGATCTAAAATCGGTTGGAGACACGAACCGCTAGAGACCCCTTCCCGCCAGCAAGATAAACCCCATCTTCCTCCCGAGCTCAAGACAGATGCCAGAGTGGTGGGCCGAGAGCATTCATGGGGAGGTGCCGCCAAAATTTTCAATTGAGGCTATTAGCTTCAATTAATTGTTCCTAAGGTGAGTAACATGTTTGTCACATCCTTCTCACCTATATATTGATGTTTTTTGTGCATTGATGTTGAGAAATCATGTTTTGTTCTTGTGGGAATTATTAGTGTTTCGTTGTTGGCTTATTTTTTGTTCTTAAGGTGATATATTGTTTGGTGTATGGAATGAAATGCAATAAATGTGAAACGATGAAAATTACAATGGTGGGGAAAAGTTAAAAAATAATTTTTATTTAGTAAAATTAAAATGCGGAATGATAGAAAAGGTTTGCATGAACATGTAACAATTAGTTAGTTTTATTTTAAAAAATGCAGCAGGATTAGAAATAATTAGTTGGCTTTAGTTAAAAGAATACGTAATGATTAAAAAATACAAAACTATTAGACATAGTTAGCTTTAATTAAATATTGTGATAGATGTTGTTATTATTTTTATTGGTGTAGATAAACCGAATGGATGTACAATGCGGACCGTCACCAAGAGAGTTCGAGATGGCATGAAGGAGTTTTCGACGTGGTCCGTTGCATTCTTGCCTCCGTGAAGCTTCATACGTTGTCCGTATGAGATCGCAAGAATGAGAAGGAGCACTCCGACGATGGATGGTTATGAGGCATGTGATTACGAGAGGTTTCATGGCAAACTATACCGGCTGGACTCCACCATGGCTAAACAGAGGCGATTCGACAGAAGACGATTGTCGGCGATTCCACCCGATGGAAATTAAATCTGCTGCCGGTTTTGTTCGGAAGGAGGGCGTCAAGGGTAGCTAACCCTAGCGAGGGGAAACCCTAGGAACTCCCTCACGGTGAACTTTGGCGTCTATGAGCTGTGGTGACACAAGGATTTTACCCAGGTTCAGGCCCCCTTGTGAGAAGGGTAATAGCCTTACGTCCTGCTAGTTTCCTCTTACGGAATGCGGGAAGCTAGTACAGGGTTCTTGAGTTACAAGTTCTTCTGCTAGCTTTCTAATGTCTGTTTTTCCGCCACCCTCTCTCATGCACCAGAAGGCCCTTATATAGGCCAGGCTAACGAGAGTAGGTGAAAAGGGGTCATCATGATGATCCTTATACATTTAATACGCCTTCCCATGCTTGTCTCGCTCTCCAAATTTCATTAAATGCCGACGATGGCTTCGCCTCGTCCGACTTGGGATGGGACCCCTTTGTGATGGGTAGTTGACAGCGCCGAGGATTGGTCTTGCGTTAATTCTCGCAATCAACGGACTGGCACATCACGCAGCACCTGGCCGCCGGTAGATAGGGGAAGGAGGCTTCGGGCGAAGGAACTCGCGACCACCTTTTTGTTTGCGGCGGGCGAGCAGGCGCTCGCCCACGCCGCTTCAACGCCACGCGGCGCCGCGGCGTGGTGCGCCGCCGGTCACTTGCCCACCCTGCCGCCACGGATCGGGCGCCGCGGCAGCAGTCCTCACCACTGCCGCCGCCTTCAACGCCACGCGGCCGGCGCTTAGCGGTGGCGGCGGCCCACTCGCCGCCAAGCCACCACGTGATCGGTGCTGGGCGCAGCAGGCGCCTCGCCACTGCCGCCTCAACGCCACGGTCGGCGCCGGCGAAGCGTCGTCGCCACCGCCGCCAAGCCGCCCACGTGATCGGGCATCGGGCGCAGTAGGCGTCTCACCACTTGCTCGCCTCGACCAAGACGCGGCCGGCGCTCGGGCGGCATGCGCGCCACCGCCGCCAAGCCGCCACGTGGGTCGGCGCCGGGCGGCAGGCGCCCGCCACCCGCCTCCGCCAACGCATACGCGGCTGGCGCCGGGCGGGTAGGGCGTAGCCGGCCACGCAGCCCGCTAGGGCCGCCACGATGGATTGCTTTCAGCGGCGAGAGGGCACCCCAACAGAGGGTATGCTAACAAGAGCCCCAGTTCGCCTCGAACGCAGCACCCAATCCATTAAGACCTTCATTAAATGTTTGGAGCGTTCTTGGGTGGGGCCACCACTCATGAGGATACGGCCGCCTCGATTCCGCTCCGTATCCGCATGTCTCTTGGGACTCGAAACGGCGCACGATCTAGTCCTTCGCGACCCAATCTTTGCAGAAGTTGCATATAAAGATACATCCGCATTGCTGTTCACGCCGCTTTCTTGCGCCCTTCAACTTCCTCTTCTTCATCTTTCTTGCTCAAAGCTTTTTGCCTTCCTTGCCTCCATGGCACATCCCATCCCAGCTTCAACCGCGGACGCCGCCGCGGTAAAGAGGATGGCCGTTATCGCGCCAGAAGGCACATTCCGCTTTCGGGCGGGAACCTCTACACCACGGTGCCTCTCCAACGAGATTATCATCCACACCTGGGCACTAATGGCGGGTCTGGTCCCGCCCTTTTCTGATTTCTTCCTTACTGTTCTCCACTTCTATGGAATCCACCATCTTCACCTTACCCCTAACTCTATCGTCTTTCTCTCCATCTTCGCATACCTCTGTGAAATGTTCATGGGGGTAATGCCGAATCTTCCCCTCTTCCGCTACTTCTTCCTCTGCCGTGCCTCCAACGACAACGAGGTAGTGGGGAGTTGCTATTTCCGCCTTCGAGACGGGATGGCCACCCACTACATCGCCTTCCAATTGCAGATCCACTGGAAGGCATGGCGCAGCCGATCGGTCAGACGTCAACGACGATACTGGGTCGACGCTTTGGGAGTGCCTTCCACGGCGCGCGGAGGCCTCCGAGAATCCGAACTCGCGAGCCGAGGAGACGGAGTTTCGCAATGGCGACCGTGATAACAGATCGCGGGCGCCGGATTAATCGGGCGATGGTGGCCCGGACTTCATGTCCCGGAGGATCGATTTCTTCGTGTGCCGCCGCCACCGCTCCGAAGATGGCAATACGCGGGCGACGATGACGGAACACGCACGTGGCCTGGACGTAAGTCTTCATTCTCCCTTAGTCTTTTCCCGCGCACATGCTTTTTCCTGTGGCTTCCTACCAACCGACAGCCAATCTTTGCCTTTCGCCAGGCGCGGGAAACCTGGATGAGCTAGTTATCGCCAGTGGCTTCGCCAGATCGATGCAAACATATCCCCGGCGTCTCAACTTTTTCAATGATAGCTCGGCCACTCGCCGATCTGGAGTACACGGAGCGCCTGGAACACGTCAAGCGGTTCCCGCTGATGGACTCCACAGGTTCGCCAAGGGCGCCACCTCAGCGCTTGCCGGTGATCGAGGACACGCCCCCGCTGCGATCGGGCTATGGGCAAGCGACTGGCTGCCCGGACGCCACGGCTCCGACCCAAAAGGGTCCGGCTGCAGATCAAACTTCCCCGCCGCTTAGCCCCGCCAAGGTGGCGTTTCTCAAGGCGGCGACGCAGACCGCCCCAAACCATGACTTATCTCGATGCAAGCCGCCTCACGCAAGCACCAAAGACCGACACCTTCACCGACGCTTCCTCCTCCGGCGCCGGCCTCAACGACCACGGCGCCAACACCTCCGGCCACGGGACCCCAGGCCACCACCCGCCATGGTGGCCTAGCGCTTCCGATGGCCGAGCTTCGCTTGAGGGTGCCGTCAAGGGCGGCCCCTCAAGACGCACCAAGGGCGCAGACGCCCCCAGCACCCACCGAGGCGGCGAAAACTCGCTTACACCTCGACGCCGCCAGAGAGAACCGAGGAGGGCGACCCAGCGCGCAGGCCCGGACTTCTCGTCTCAAGGCCATCGCCGCCGCCACGCCATGTTGAGCTCTTTTCATCGAAGCTTGGCGATATCTGTGCCGCTAGGTATTGCCCTTGTCGCACTTCGCCAGCACGGGCCGAGATGCCAAAGAATCGGGCGCGGTGAGGGGCGAGCTGTTGCGCGAGCGGGCGAGGGCGGACACGGCAGAGGCGGCGTTGACGCAGGAGAGGGCCGATGCGGCCGCCATGCAGACGCGGACAGAGAGAGCCGAAGATCGGGTGAAGAGGACCGAGACAGCACTGAAGAATGCAGAACTTGCGTCCTTTTGCCTGCGGCGCAATCTGGCCGTCATGCTCAAGAGAGCCTTCCAGCGCACGAAGAGGTGCCTGGAGCCTTTGGGAGTGGCGCTGAACACGCCGCTGGAGGATTCCGCCCTGCAGTTTGCCCACGCGACCAACCAGGCCGCGGAGGCACTCCGGGGGCTGCCTGAAGCCCTGGCCGCTCGCTCCGCCAGAGAAGGACGGGAGGTCGCGATCATGACCGCGACCTACACACTGGCCCGCTGCGCCAGCCGTGACGCTGCCTTCGATCCCATGGCGGTGGTGACGGCCGACATTGAGGGAGACGCTGCTCAAAGTGAGGCGCTGAAGCGCCGCAAATTACCAACATGTGGCCGGCTGTTGCAAGTGGATCAACCGGCCATGGATGTTCTCACTCACCGCGTGTTGAAGGCGACGACGGCGATTTAGCTTGACTTCTGGCGCACGATTTAGTGAAGGGCCGGGCAGCCTCGTTGTTCTTTTCGTTTTATCTCCTTTTGGTTTTAATCTGTTCTGCGTTCACGAACACTTGGGCAGAATTCAGTGAACATGGATATTTCTTAGTTAATATTACCTGCATGCTTATCTGTTTCGTATGTTCGATTTTGTCAGTTAAATCATCAAAGCCAGCCTTTTTAACTTAGCCGAATGCTCGAGGGACGCCCAAGGAATGCTCAAGGGCAAGATTCCCGAAGTCCTGCCAAGAATTATACGTGTTTGTCATAACACAAGTATAGATCATGCAAGTCATACAGACTTAGGTAAAAACGACGTTAAGCTAGGTAGTTTACGCGAAACGTAGAATAGCCTCAGCCTTAGAGTTTTTACGCGGGATCGTCTATGGTTTAAATTCCTTCGGAACTTAGATCCCAATGATCTCTCGAAAGATGTTTGCAGTAAGCAATAAGCAGTTGAGGCAACAGTTAACGGAGATGCCTTTAGGCCGGCAGCACTCAACGGTGACAACCAGCGGTGCTTCAGGGAGCCAACCCGAGGTGTACGAAGCTGTTCGAGCATCGTGCCTAACCCGTGCATTCTCGTCGCCGCTGCCAGACGCTGACACTCAAAGATTTTTCCTTTTATCACTAAGGAGCCGCCGCTTCTAACATCCATGACAATCACACATAGCTTGATTCGCCTTGAGGTATAATGCGACAAGGAAACGAACGATAAATGTGGCACGGCACTTATCTCGCTTACGTGTTGCCGCCACCAGCCCAAGCAAACGCAAGACCACCTTTTCGCTCGCACGACTACAGCCCCTTTGCGAATGGCCGACCACCTTCCGAGCTCACACGAAATCCCAGCTTAATGGGCGACCACTTCGGCGCTTCGGGCGACCAGCCCCCAAGCGGATGGGCGACCACTCTTCCCATGCACAGCCCCTGCCGGATGGGCGACCACTCCTGGATGCTTCGGATTTCTCAAAAGACAGGGTTAAATGGCGCAAGTCATTGCATGAGATGAGTTCCGGTCCGCCTCTTTTGATTTCTAAGTCCTTGCGATCCTTTTAGAGACCGAGCTACGGTGCCGTATATCAAAGCAGCGGACTCTCAGGAGGGGTACTAGGCTAACAATGCATCAAGTGGTGACGATCACTGCAGCCAGGAGCCAACCCGAGGCGTAAGTGAGCTGCGCTTGAGCACCGCTACTTATCCCACCGGATCGCCCATCTTTGTCGACATGAGGCACCCCAGTGTCACCACGGATTACCAAGGAATTAAACATACACAAGACCGGAGACATTCATGCGAGAGATTGCCACTTGAGGCGCAAAAAGAGCCAACAAAGGTAAAGAAAAAGCCTTCTAGGCAACAACTTTACTAAGCGCCAATAGTCACCGACCAGCCCGGCGAAGAACTCACCTCAAGGCTAGCCACAGCGAGCTACTGGGTACTTACAACTTTTTCATGGATAGAACTTCCGCAACAACTCAATGTTGTAGGAGTTCGTCAGTTCTTGACCATCCTCAGTGGCCAACCTGACCGCCCCGGGCCGAGATACTAAGACCACCTTAAAGGGGCCCTCCCATCGGGAGACAGCAGTAACCCGGCATGCATCTCGAACTCTGCGCAAGACCAGTCGCTAACCGCCAAGTCCTCTCAGAGACCCGTATGGTACTACCGAGGTTTTTAATGCACGGGCGGCGGAAGGCGGCTTGGCACACGCACCTCCTCCAGAAGATTGACATCCTCTCGCCGAAGGTCTTCCTGATCTTCTTCGTTGAACGCAGAGACACGTGGAGAACCGAGCGACAGCTCGGAGGGGAGAACATCTTCCGCCAGACAGCACACCAGAAGAAAGGCGCTCGCCAAGGCCGACGGGTGTGATGCGGTTTACCACAAAGACAACCGGAGCTCTTCGTCGTCCATCTTGCCCCCGCCAGGAGCCGATCGAACGCCCTTATCTTGAGGCCCTTCAATACCAGCGCATTGGCACGTTCTGCTTGGCCATTGCTCATGGGGTGGGCCACCGAGGCAAAACATACCTTAGTGCCCATTTCTTCGCAGAACTCCAGGAAAGCCGCGCTGGTGAATTGAGTTCCATTGTCGGTGATGATACGGTTGGCGACGCCAAAGCGGGTGAAGATCCCACAAGATAAACTGATGACAAAGGCAGCACCGTGATGGCTAAGACCGCCGCTTCAACCCACTTGGTGAACTTGTCGATGGCGACAAAGAGGTGGGTGAAGCCCCCTGTGGCCCACGAGAATGGGCCCAGGATATCCAGCCCCCAGACCGCGAATGGCCAAGAGAGCGGGATGGTTTGCAGAGCTGGGCCGGTTGGTGGATTTGCCTCGCAAAGAACTCGACAAGCCAGACTTCCTCACCATTTCACAAGCATCCCGGAGGGCAAGAGGCAAGAAAATCCTTGATGAACGCCTTGCCAACTAGCTGCTTGGCGACATATGGCTCCCAGCACACGCCCATGGATATCGAGAGCAGTTGCTCCCTCTTCCCGAAAGTGATGCACTTCAAGAGAACTCCGTTCTACTCCCGCGCGTATAGGTCCCCACCTACCGAGTATATCACTTGGCCTTATGCAATCTTCTACCGAGGCATCATCGCCGGGATCACTTGGTCTCGCAGAAGGCTAGGATAGATCCATCCATCGACCTCTCTGTTAAGCGTGGCGAGCACTTGGTGCTTTCGCCGCAGGTCTCATTGGCCGAGCTTTTCTCGTGCAAAGATCGCACCGCCGTTTTCCCTCCCCGACCACGAGGGGCCGACACGGCACGCTGCCTTTCCTCCTCGAATCGAGTCCACGGCACGCGCCGATTCTCTCGAAGTCGGAGGCCGAACGCCTTGCCATCGCCCCTCCCGAAAGCCGAGGGTCAGGATGACACCATCGCCCCCACCAGAGCTGGGTCGCTGATGGATTCGATCGCGATGCTCTTTTCTTCAAAGACCCCGACCGGAACAGGAGCTCTCGAAGACGCGAGCTGCGAAAGCCCGTCCGCCAGATGGTTATCGCGCCGAGGGATATGAACATACCCCAATCCTTCAAAATGGCGCTCCATTTTCCGGACCTCCGCCAGGTACGCCGCCATGGTGGGGTCAGAACATTGGAACTCTTTCCGCGCCTGGTTGATGACTAGCAGGGAGTCGCCTTTGATTTGGAGAGGCCGGATGCCCAGTGCCGAGGCAATGCGCAACCCGGCTAACAAGCCCTCATACTCAGCTATATTGTTCGTGGCCTTGAAGTCGAGGGCGACCACGTGATCGGAGAACGCCACCACGGGTAGACTAGACAACTCACACCAAGGCCCTCCACCGAACGAACCTTCAAAGAATAAGGTCCAGGGAGAAGGCGTGGGTGCTTCTTTAGCTTCAGGAGAGGTGGGAGTCCACTCAGCGACGAACTCCGCCAACTTCTGGCTCTTGATGGCAGTGCGGGGCACAAACTTGATGTTGAACTCCCGCAGCTCCACTGACCATTTAGCAATTCGGCCTTCTACTTCACGATTGTAGAGGATTTCTCGCAGAGGGTAGGCTGTGACCACGGTGATTTCTCGCCCTTGGAAATAATGCCGCAGCTTCCTGGACGCCACCAGGACCGCATACAGCATTTTTTGAGCTTGAGGGTATCGAGTTTCTGCTTCATGTAGCACCTTGTCGACGAGTAGATCAAGCTCGACACCTTCCTCTCACGACCAAAGCAAAGCCACCACTTCTGAGGTGGCGGCGATGGCTGTAGCAACGGCCACCTGCTTGTGGGAGACCAACACCGGGGGAGAGGAGAGGTATTGCTTCAGGTCTTCAAACGCCTTCTGCGCCTCATCTGTCCACTCAAAGTGATTAGTCTTCTTCAGCAGCTTGAATAGGGGCAGGCTTCTTTCACCCAGCCGGGCAATGAACCGCCCCAGGGAGGCCAGGCGACCGGCCAGGCACTGGACTTGCTTGAGTCGCGCTGGCGGCTTCATGTGCTCGATGGCCGCTATCTTGTCAGGATTGGCTTCGATCCCCCGGTTGGACACCGTCAGAAACCCAGCAGTTTGTTTGGAGGCACACCAACACGATTTTTCTCGGATTGAGCTTCGAGCGCTTCTTTTGGAGGTTAGCAAAGGTTTCTCCGTGTCTCGGATCAGCCATCGCTTCTTCTTAATCTTCACAACTGTCGCCAACATAGACCTCAAGATTTCGCCTATTTGAGGACGAAGTAACATGCATGGCACGGCCGATAAGTGGAACCAAAGATTCTTTAAACCAAAAGCCATTCTTACATAACAGTGAGACACCAGTAGGGGTTACAAAAGTAGTCTTCTTCGTTTTCCAACACATGCTAACTGATGGTACTCAGAGTACGATCTAGAAAGCAGAAGAGAGTCACAACCCACCGTGGAGTCCACAATGAGATCGACTCCAGCAGGGGTAAGGGTCCTTCGGCAGTTTTGTTGAGGTCGATGAAATCGACACATGCGCCACTTCGCTGGACTTCTTGATTTGAGCATGAGGTTGGCAAGCCACCAGATGAGAGACCTCCTCGACTATCCTCAAGACGCAATAGCTTTCTACCTCCTCCCGAATGGCGTTCTTGGCGCTCGGCGCTGCTCGACCTTCACAGACCGACGCTGGGCCGTGCGTCGCTAATCGTTGCTCGATCACCTGGGGACCCCTAATATGTCGAACGGTTGCTGTGCAAACACGCCTACATTAGATCGAGGAAGGTGACGAGCGCCTTTTCCTATTTGGCGCCGAGGTTGGCGCCTAATATCGACGAGTTGGTTTCGCCCTCGCTCAGGCTACTACCTTAACCTCACCGGCAGAGCTGTGAGGCACGGTCCGGCCCGAGGGGCTCCTGCAAGGAAGGGCGTCATACCGGCCGACGCAGTGGCACCTGCCATATCTAGCGCATACTTGTGGCAGCAAGAAGGCCCGGCCTTATCCAATTGGACCATGATGGGGCCACGAGGGCCCAAGATCTTCACCACCATGTAAGCATAGTGGGTTGTCGCCATGAACTTGGCCAACGCCACGGCCGAGCAAGGCATTGTAGGAGGTCAAAATCGCAACCTCAAGTCCACCATCTCGGTGCGGTAATTGTCCTCCTCCTCAAGGTGACGGAAGGACACCTGACCTAGGGGCATCAAGCCGCCTCCGGGCTACCCCAAGATGGGCGAGCCGGCGAGATCCTGCCGCAGGATCTGGAGCGCCAGGAATGCCGACGAGGACAGGAGGTTGACGGAACTCCCTCCGTCCACTAGCACGCGCCCTAGCCGTGCGTTCCGAATGGTGGGCGACACCATGACCGGGAGGTGTCCCAGGCTGGTGGCGCCCTCAGGGTGGTCGGCTTGACTGAAGGTGAGCGACTGCTCTGACCATTTCAGCATCCGACCCGCCCCTGGGCTTGATGCCGTGGCGCACACTTCCCTCTTCAGCCGCTTATAAGCGGTGTTGGAGGAAAAGGTGGATGAGCCACCATAGATGTAGGCCACGGTGATCCGCCTGCTGGAAGGCCAGCGGGGCGGGATCCACGTCTTGGTCATCATCAGGGCGGCGCTCTTTGAGCCGCTGCTCCACCATCTTGTTCACGACCCGGCAGTTGTCCAGGTCATGAGTGTTGGTCTTGTGGATCGGGCAATAGGGCTCGCCCTCCTTTTGCCCGCGGCGGTCATCCCTATGACCGCGGTGGTCGTCACGCCGATCACGGCGGTCGTCTCGCCGATCACGGCGATCGTCTCGCCGGTCACGGCGGTTGCACTTTTGCACGGGGTCTCTGTCCTGGCCGGCTGCCAAGACTCTGCCTTGGTCTCTTCGCTTCACGCTCAAGACCTTCTTGCTTCATGCGTCAGAATCCCTTCAAGTCCCGGCCTGCCTTGCCTTGGCCGCCTTGGGGCTGTGTGTTGTTCTTGCTTCAAGAAATGCGACACACACTTGTGTGCGAGGGAGAAGAGCTCTGAGGTGGTAGCTGATGGTGCGGTGGCTATGTTCTCTTCATTTTGCGGTCACAGTCGCTTCTTCAAAAGGCGATGGCGACCAATTGCTCAAATATAGGGATTGTGTTATGGGCAGGACAAAATCGCCGAATGAAGTCGCAAGAACGACTTCTCTCCTGCTCCAGGCGTGAAGGTCGCCCTCCACGCTCGGGTCAGGCGAATGAGCCTTGAAAGTTGGCGATGAAAAAGGTCAAGATAACCTCCCACGAGTGTATCGACCGAGGAGGTTCAACAGCCCAAGAGCGGCGGAGTCAAAGGCCGCTGGCGTGTAGTTGGCCATGATCTTTCGGATCCGCCACCGCCCACACCACCGCTAATGTAGATTTGCAGAACTCCTCCCGTTGGTGGTGCCGCCATATTTCTATGGATGCCGCATGGAACTTGTCGAGCCACGCCACGCCGGGCGAACTGCCGAGAGAACGCCGACACCTAACGCCAGAGGGAGCTCCTACCGCCGGAGGTTCGGTCCGGGACCGCCGGAACGAGGGACTTGTCTCCCCATAGAGCCGGAGGAGTGAATCTCCTCCCTGGCCCGAGAGTGAGAGCCACGGGAAGGGCTCTCACTGCTAGAAGCTATCCGCTTCCGTGGTCGCTGCCTCGGGTCGATCTGGGCGCGGCCAGCCACCACGGAGGTCATCACCGCGCTGACTGCGGCTTTCATCTAGGTGCAACCGGAGGTCCCCACGGTCCTCATGAATCCGGACCAGCTGGGCGCGGCGCACCTTCCTTCGGCCCGCCCACCGACCAAAACCTTCGCCGGGCGGCCGATGCGCGAGTGCGCCCAAAGACGCGCCCGGCGGCGGTGTACCGACGGTACCCGCCGGGTCGTCAGGCCCGACCCGAAGCTGGGCCGCGCCCATGAGGTTGGCAATGTCCCGCAGCCATGGAGTGGCCGGGGTGTCTCCTACAAGTTCCACCGGAGGGTGGTCCAAGAGGAGACGTACCGCGTGCAGATTTTGGGCAGGGGTGGCGGCCTCCATGGCCAGCCAGCGTCGCACAGGGTGCTCCGCCGCTTCCACGAGAACAACGCCGCCACCCTGCCGGGGCGGGGTGAGACGATCCCTCGACCGGCGGGACAGCCGAGACTTGCTCGGGGCGACGCTCGACCCCGCCGCTCCTTCATGCTGAGAATCCGCCATCTTGTGTCTGCTTCTAAACCAAGAACACCAAAGTTCGCCGGGAAAACCAACCACTAGCCCCTATTCGGCGCGCCTGCCGGGCGATTCCACCGACAGTCTCAAATCTACAGCATCGAAGTTTTGTCTAAGGAGGGCATCTTGGCGGCAATAACCCTAGCGAGGGGAAACCCTAGGAACTCCCTCACGGTGAACTTTGGCATCTATGAGCTGTGGTGACATAAGGATTTTACCCAGGTTTAGGCCCCCTTGTGAGAAGGGTAATAGCCTTACGTCCTGCTAGTTTCCTCTTACGGAATGCGGGAAGCCAGTATAGGGTTCTTGAGTTACAAGTTCTTCTGCTAGCTTTCTATCGTTCTGCTTTCGCCCACCCTCTCATGCACCAGAAGGCCCTTATATAGGCCAGGCTAACGGGAGTAGGTAAAAAGGGGTCATCATGCTGATCCTTATACATTTAATACGCCTTCCCGTGCTGTCCCGTTCCTCCAGCCTCATTAAATGCCGACGCATGGCTTCGCCCGGTCCGCCCGGGATGGGACCCCTTTGTGATGGGTAGTTGACAGGCGTCAGAGGATTGGTCTTGCAGCAGAATTCCTCGCAATCAACGGACTTGTCACATCACGCGCACCGCTGGCCTGGTACGATAGGGGAAGGAGGCTTCGAAGTGAAGGAACCTCGCACCACCTTTTTGCCTTGCGGCGGGGCGAGCAGGCTCCTCGCCTACGCCGCCTTCGCTCGCCGCTATTGCGGCCGGGCGGGCAGCGCCGCTGCCGCCCACCGCCACCAAGCCGCCACGTGATCGGGCGCCGGGCGTAGCCGGGCGCTCGCCACTACTCGCCAACGCCACGTGGCCGATGCTCGGCGTGGTGTGTGCCACCGCTCGCCAAGCCGCCACGCGGATCGGGCGCCGGGCGGCAGTATGCCTCGCCACTGCTTCGCCCAACACCACGGGGTTTGCGCATGGGCGGCGGCGCGTTACTCGCCGCCAAGCCGCCACGTGATCAAGGCGCCGGCGGCGCGTATGCTCTTTACCACTGCCGCTCAACGCCACATGGGCCGTGCGTGGCGGGCGGGTTAGCAGCGCCACCCGCTCGCCAAGCCGCCATGTGGATTAGGCGCCGGCGCAGCGGCCTCGCCCGCTGCCGCCAACGCCACGTGGCGGCGTGCGTGCGGCGTGCTCGCCACCGCCCGCCAAGCCGCCACGTGGATCGGCGCCGGGCGAAAGCAGTCGCCTTGCCCACCGCCGCCAAACGCCACGTGGGCGGCGCTGGCGGTGGCGTGTCGCTCGCCGCCGCCAAGCCGCCACGTGATTGGGCGCCGGCAAGCATGCGTCTCGCCACCCGCCGCCTCGAACGCCACATGGGCCGCGCCGCGGTAGGGCATGTCAGCCACCGCACGCCAAAGCCGCCACGTGATTGCTTCTTGTGTGGCGGGAGATACGCAACAGTAGGGTACGACAACGATGAAGAAGACGAAGAAGAGGAAGATAGAGCCAATAAAGATGCCGACACCACTCAATACGGGTCCGTGGAAGATACAAATACGAGTTTGGCGATGATGAGCTAGATCGGATGCTCCGTGACGAGAGGGAGAGTTCACAGAGGAAAGACAATACAAGAAGTTTCAGAGCATGGTAGAGGACCACGAATCGCTTTGTACCCAAACTCGTGGATGTGGCCACAAAAAGCTGCGACTACACTAGAACTCATGCAATGGAAGGCCACAAACGGTGTGTCGACAAGGCATTCAATGGTTTGTTATCACTGTCGAAAGAAGTTGCTTCCTAAGGTAACACTCTACCAATCCACGATGAAGCGAAGCGAGTCCTCTCGCCTTTAGGATTGCAAGTACGAAGATACACATATGTCCTAACGATTGTATCTTGTATCGCAATGAGTATGCCGATTTGGAGGTTTGTCCAAGCAGCGAAGAATCCTAGATAAGGTGCGCGTGATTTATCCGTGAATTAGATGGGAATCGCACGAAGAAGAGAACTCCAAACCAAAGTATTGTGGTATTTCCTCGTGATCCCCGCTGAAGCGCCCGCTTGTTAACGAAGGTCATGCCAAGATGATGCGCTGGCATGAAGAAGAGCGTAAGAAAGATGGGATGCTTAGACACCTGCAGATGGCTCACAAGGAGGAAAGTCGATCGGCCATCTTAACATTGCAAATGAGGTCGAAACATAAGGTTTGGGTTGAGCAATCGATGGGATGAATCCTTTCGATCGCTTGAGCAAAGATCCATAGCACCGCCTCGGACGCTTTGCATCTATAACATTCCTCCATGGCTGTGCATGAAGCGGAAGTACATCATGATGCCATTATTGATCAAAGGCCCGAAGCAACTTGGAAACGACATCGATGTCTACCTGAAACCATTGGTTGAAGACCTTGTGAAGTTGTGGGAGGATGGTGTACGGGTTTGGGATGAGTACAAAAGAGAGTATTTCAACCTCGTGCATTGTTGTTTGTAATAATCAATGATTGGCCCGCTTTCAGAACTCCGTCCGCCAAATCGTCAAAGGGTTTAAAGCTCGCACCCAAGGCATAGATGAAACGGATCGCATGTACCAAAAACTCTCGGAAGTGTGTACATGGCCACCGCAGTTTCTTCCCCGCGCATATGCTTTGAGGTGGAAAGGCAATAAATTTAATGGGGAATAGAAATTGTGTTAAGCCTCAAGATCGTAATGGGCAACTTGTGTTTGCTATGGTAAAGGATCTGAAAGTAGTATTTGGGAAGGGTCTTTGAATCATACCGCGTTTAACGAGGATGGTCATGCACCCACATGGAAGAAAAAATCAATATTTTGGGACCTCGCCAGATTGGAAAGTTTTGGAGGTTCACACTCGCTTGACTTCGTGCACATCACGAAGAATGTTTGTTGAACTGCTAGGCTACATAGATATGTATGGAAAATCAAAGATACACCGCAAGCTCGGAAGGACCTTGAAGACATGGAGGTGAGGAGTGACCTACATCCCGACAAACAAAGAAGGGACAAAACAACTTTTTCTACATCCCGCGAGCTACACTCCAAGCAAAGAAGAGAAGAAAAGCATGATTGAGTGTTTGAACAAGGTGAAGGTCCCTTCCGGATACTCCTCAAATGTAAAGAGACTCAGAACACGAAAGAGAATAAACTCCAAGGCCTAAAATCCCATGACCGCCTTTGTGTTGATGACACAGCTTGCTCCCGTTAGTGTCAGAGGTATATCGCCCGAGTGGGTGCGGGGACAATCACAAAGCTATGTTCCTTCCTCGAATGCCATTTCACGTAAGGTTGTCGAACCATAAACCGCCTAAGTTGGAGGTCGATGTGGTACAAAGTTTGATTAGCCTCGAGATGATCTTTTTCTTGCATTCTTTGATATCATGGTTCATCTCACCGCTCACCTTGTCAAGGAGATAGGTATCCTCGATCGTTGTATCTCGCACAACATGTTCCCTTTCGAGAGGTACATGAGTGTCTGAAGAAGTATGTCCAGAATCGCTCGCATCCGGAAGGCTGCATTGCCGAGGGCTACGTGATCGGAGGAGGTGATAGAGTTTTGTGTTGATTACATGAATGATCTAAATCCTATCAGCGTCCCCATATCATAACACGAGGGAGGCTACGGGCAAAGGGACAATAGGAAGGCAATCAGTTGCATGCAATGATCTTGTTGCATTCAAGCAAGCACATTTCATCGTCAAGCAATCAACTATAGTCGCCCCTATGTCCTTCAGTGCACAAGAGTGTCTGCTCACCGCGAGTTCACAGTGGAAGACAGAGAGTTGGATAACCTCAAGCACATGGATTCTTTCGGAATTGGCTACTGTATACATCCTTGAGAAAGGGTCAAACGATGAACTATTTCAACGCTTGGCTCGGGACCATCACAAGAAATCGTGACATTCAAGGGTATGAGATCAATGGTTACACATTCTACACCGGATCCCGTGATAACAGGAGCACCAACGTAATAATGGTGTCCGTAGACGCCAAGACAACAATGCAAAGTTGGACACATATTATGGTTTCATAGAAGAAATATGGGAGTTTCGACTATGGACCTCAAGGTCCTCTATTTATGCCAATGGGTCAAGCCGACTCCAAATGGTGTGAAGGTCGACAACACGGCATGACAACCGTGGATCTCACAGTGGTCGGCTATAAGCGCGAACCGCTTGTTCTCACAAACGATGTGATCCAGATCTTCTATGTAATGCACATGTCAAGCAAACCTAAAAGCGTATGACAAGCAAAAGGTAATGCCAAAGCGACATGTGGTTCTCAAGGCAAACGAAGGATTGTAGGAGTTGAGAACGCCACCGACGAGGAAGAGTATGGTCGGTTCGACGAGCTCCCTCCTTTTATAGCTTGATGTCGACATAAATGTCTCAAGTGATGATGATGTCGATGTTCCTTACATACGCCACGATCATAACGGCGAACAATTGTAAAGACGAAGACTTAAGATGTACTACTTGTATACAAATTATTCCATATGATCATATTGATATGTTGATGTTTAACATTGCTTGTACATAATTATTTCTACAAATTTTAAAATGAAAACAACACCTAAAAACCATTTGTACAAATTTTAAAATGAGAACAAAGCCTGAAAATTTATATCCACTCTATGAAAGGACTGCATAAATTTTAGCATACCTAAAAAAGGAAATTACAGACATACAAAGAGAAATTCAGCTTAGCATAGTTAGCTCATAAATTCCCATACAAAAACCCCAAAAGCAGTGTAACATTTACAACATTACAATGATAGCTATATTAACTAAAAGGAGCAACATTACAATGATAGCTATATTAACTAATTTCTTTAGCATGTCCTCTACTCTTGCCATCCTTTCTTCTAGCTTTTTCATACTCTTGTTGTCATCAAAAGCAGCCGGATGTGCATCTCTCTGGCTTGCAACAGGATTAAATGTTACAGCCCGTCGGCCATCATCACTTGGCAGCAAATCTTCTTGTAATGCAGCAATTTGCATTGCAAGATTTTCAAGACTATGGCTGGCTTTATCAGCCCACTGCCAATACGGACATGCTGTGCCCTTCAAACAGAAAGAATGGAACGGAAGGTGAAAGTCAAGGAATATGAACAAATGAATAACTTCAAAAACTTACCGACATATTCGAACACTTCATGAACACTCGGGATGGATTCTTGGATGTATGGGAGGTGAACACATTTACAGGATCTCCGCATCGAGGACACGATAGCTTCATCCGCAATGCCTCTAGTTGTCTCTTCGTCTCGCCATTTGATGAAGCCGTCGACATGAATTAATAGCTTCAAAGAGTGAAACAAATTAGCATCAACAATATTCTTTCTTTCTTTGCAACATCAACATATCAACAAAACTCCTTGTGGGCATTTCACCAAACACCTTGTGGGCATGAAAACAGAGAGGAGAGGGAGCGCGACGAGAGAGGAGGCGCCGGGGACTTAGAAAATTTGAAGGTGTGGGAGAGTGCATGTGGGGACTTAGAGAATTTAAAGCTCTACCCACTTCTACAAGCGGTTCGTAGTATAAACCGCTTGAGTGAATTATCTACAAGCGGTTGGTATTACGAACCGCTTGTAGAAAAGTTCATATGCGTTCGTAATACCAACCGCTAGAGAGGTATTTCTACAAGCTGTTTACTAACAACCGCTTGTAGAAAGCTGCACAAGAAAAAAAGAATGGCAAGGGGCGCGAAGCGGGTTCGAACCGGGTGGACGAGCCAAGACACTCAAACGCCACGCTAGCCGGGGGGAGGAAGAGATCTTATCGAACGATATGGGCAACATATTTTTTTCAATATTATCCGCCGCCAGCTTCTACAAGAGGTTGGTATTAATAGCCGCTGCAAGCTTGCGCTCACAAGCGTTGATAATACTAATCGCTTGCATAGGGCCTTTCCCACTCCCGCCCATGCATGCGTTCTACAAGCGGTTAGTAATATTAACCACTTGTAGAAGTTCTCTTTACAAGCGGTTGAGAATACCAACCGCTTATAGAGCACTTCTACAAGCAGTTCTTAGTAACAACCGGTTGTAGAAAGCTGCACAGTGGGGTAACATGACCCGGGCAGCACTTGTGCAAGCGGTTGGTAATATGAACCGCTTGTAGAAGTCCTACCTCTACAAGCACTTGTGCAACCGGTTGGTAATCATGAGCACCCAACATCCTGATCAGCTCGTCCCTTGTGTCGTCAATCCCAACGAGCTCGGTCACCTCGCTGTACAGAGCCGTCAGGCGAGGGTCAATGGCAGCGCCAGAGCTGCTACTATCATGCAGCTCGAGCCCGTACCTTTGGCGCAGCGCCGCCAACTCCTCGGCGAGGCCCTGCACTTCTTTGATGGCGTCGGCGATAGGGCGGAGAGCCTTGCCTTTCCTCAACAGTTTGGTGGTCTTTTTAACGAACCTCTTGACCATGCTCTTCGGATTGGCGGCGAGCTCGCGTTCACGGTCCACCATGAAGCCGTCGATGGCGTCCTCCATGTCGTACGACAGCTCCCTCACTTTGCCTGCCCAGATCCTGACCTGCTCGTCGAGCTGGTCCCGCGGCACCTCAGCCACCTTGCGGAGGGCAGCGTGCATCATCGTCAGCTCTGTCTCCAGAGACTTGACGCCTTTCCTCACACGCTTCCTCAGGTTGTATTCATCCTTGAGCAGCTCACCGAGCTTGGGGAGGAGGGCTTTCATCGCCCCGGCCGCCACGACCTCCATAGCTCTATCTCGGCGACGGCGGTTGGCGCTTGCTCAGGGCGGCGGATCTCGACACCAGCAGTTGACTGACTTTTTCATTAGCATCGTCTTCATTAGGTGAAGTGTCACGATCCGATTGCGTCCTCAAGAATGGAACAATCTGCTGGAGGGTTAGTATCAAAATCTAATTAGGATCAAACTGTAATCTTAGCAGTTAGCACTACCAATGAAATATAAATAAAAGGACGTGGGTGTGCCTAGAGAGACACGATTATTCCCCAAATCTTACGCCTCCTCATCCCAAATCCTAATCGCAACACCGCCGCCACAATGCTCCACCCTCGCTGCCACCACTACTATGCACCAGCTCTTAAGCCGCCATCGTGCTCAACAACAAGGAGCGGACTTTATCCCTCGCCTCCGGGCTGCCGTCCGGCCGCAGCACAGGCTGCCACCGGGATCTAGGCTTGGTTAGATCTGAGTAGAAAAGGAGGGAGCGGTGGATTTTTTAGGAGAAGTGAGCGAGCTTGTGTGTTTGGATTTTTGGTAGAGAAGAAGAAAGGGAGAAGAAAGAGCACTGCTGCTTGGGATTTGAGTAGACAAGAACTGAAGTAACTGAACAACGCAATATGCAAGTGTTTGTGGAAGCTTGACTTGAACGTGTGTAGTCAGCGTACAGATCTGAGTAGGTAATGAGGGAGCAGCTTTACTTGAACAGTAGCTGCCCTGCAAGCTTCGTACTGCATGCACTACCTCCTGCAAGCTTCGTTACATCCTTGAATAGTTATCTCATGTTAACGGTTTATTGTGAAAAGAATTAGGCTCATACTTAAAGATAAAATAGGACTGGAAATTACAGGTGAAATTCCTTCACCCATTCGTCAAAAGCACTCCCCCAGGTCATTCTTCTTGTACACTCTGCACTTGCTCCGAAAATGCAGAGGTCCTTTCACGCCCAAGAGACACCAACCACGTCGCAGCGCCTCGCCACTCACTGAGGTAGGGTTCTTCTTAGAACTAGCCAAAAGCTAAGTTGCCCCCCGTTTGTTATTACGTTATATTTACTCCTAACGCGTCTTGAAAGAAGGTTTCTTCACTGGACCTCGAGATGGCCACAGTTTACTTCAAGTGGAGGTTTTGTTAATTGCAAATGGAGCATCTTTCTACGAACAAACACGCCCTAGGATCTTTCTACCAAGTGGAGGTTTGGTAAGAGATCACATCACCCTAAGATAGAATAGTCCATCACGAGATGCCATGCAGGGTCCTCCTTAATTAGAACTACATAAGAGAGAATAAATGGTGTATAGGTGGAAATCTACATGAGAGAGAATAAATAGAGATATAGGTGGAAAGGCTCACTAAATCTACATACACGCCTTATATTTTTAAATAAGATCATTCAAACTATAGACCTTATATTTTTTAGAATAATCTCTTATTAAATCTACATGAGAGAGAATAAATAGGGGTATAGATGGAAAGGCTTATTAAATCTACATACACGTCTTATATTTTTAAATAAGATCATTCAAACTCTAAACCTTATATTTTTTATCAACAGAGAGAGTATTACGTAAGTACAATATTCTACTCATGCATGTGCCACTACTACAGAATCGACCTTCACAAACGGCCTATTACAAGCGGTTAGTTGCGCACCGCTTGTACTCTCTGCGCCACAAGCGATTCGTGGGCAACGGACCAAAGAGGGTCTCTAGAAGCGGTTCTAGACACGAACCCCTGCGGTTCGTGTCCTGAACCCCTTCTAGAGATCTACAAGGGGTTGGAGACACGAACCCCTTCTAGAGTCCTAACTCTAGAAGCGGTTGGGGACACGACCTTCTAGAGTTAGGACTCTAGAAGGGTTTCGTGTCTCCAACCGCTTGTAGAAGCCCAGTTTTCGAAATAATAAAAGGAATGCATGCCCTACTCTATCAGAGAGCACGTGTGGGTGGGTTGGCTAGATAGGTGAGACGTGGGTCACGAGGAGGGGTAAGGAGGTCGTGGGTTCGAATCCCAGTCCTCACAATATTATTTGTCTTTTGAAGTGACTTTTACAAGCGGTTATAAAACCGCTTGTGATACTGACGGGAGTATCACTCGCGGTTGCTTACAAGCGGTTCTAAAACCGCTTCTGAAAACGGTTTCAAACCGCTTGTGATAGTCCCATCTGCAATAGTGTGCTAACCCTAAGGTCCATGCGTACTTGGTTGATTTGTTCATTAGCATCATCTTCATTAGGTGTAGTGTCACATAATCTGTTGACGAGTTAGTGTGAAAATGTAATTAAAGTCCGTATTAGGATTGAATTGTAGTTTTAGCACTATCAATATAAAATATAAATGGGACTAGCTAATGCAGAGTTGGCTGATATTTCCACAAACCTTGGTCACTTTTTTAGGCTTCGGTCACCATCCTATAGCCTATGAGGGTTGCTTCAGTTGGCTTGACGTTTGTTTATGTGCAATTTCCAGTTGGGCTGGGCTGTTTTTATACTTATTGGACCCATATTTTTCAGTTGCCGACCCATTAAGAGTCTACTCGCTTCTTATCCCTCTGTAAGAAAGTCACAACAAAGGCAAATCTGGCCATTGCAGAAGCCAAAAGTAACACAACAACATAGAAAAAGCCCATTCGAAAACTATCCTAGTTCTTACCTATATCTCCCAAGAAACCAACACATACTCGACATCGAAAAGAAAGTCCGAGAAGAAGAAAGACATACAAAGAAGTGACCAAAAATCCTGACGCCACACACACAAGTCGCTACAGATTAATAGAAAACGGAGAAGGATTTTAACATTTGAAAAGTGGGTGCTCTCTAACGATTGTTTTGCTTGATCTGCTACTAACAGCTTCTTCGGTCTTCTCCCCCACTTGTTCCACAATGACGTAATACAATAGTATGATTTGATAAAAAAAAACCTTATTATATTGGGGCAGTCTGTAATCAGAATTGAAACAAAAAAAGTCTAATGGTTTAGACATTATGACAGTGATTCTAAAAAATTCAGAGAACCTACCATCTAAAAAATCGACTAAAACTACACACATGCATTGATCCACCTAAAATCTGGGCAGAGGAGAGACTGTTTGACATGGCTAGCTGCCAGGGTCACCACCGCAAAACTTAGGTCCTGTTTGTTTCAAATTTAGAGATTGTGGAAAGTAGCTTTTAAAAGCTGAAAGGCAACAAACAAAGAAGCTTTTTAATCTAGATTATAATAATCTAGAGGCCAGATTGTTGCAATCCCACAATCCACTCTTCCCAAATTTTTCCTATCTTTTTTTTGCAAAAGACCACAATACCCATCCAACTTCAACCAAAATTACCCACCATTGCCCCCAAATTTTCCCCAACTTCAACCAAAATTACCCACCATTGCCCCCAACTATAATCTGGGTTATCAAACAACCATGAGCTTTTCAACCTCCAGCTTTTTAACAATCCAGCTTTTACAATCTAGTTTTTAAAAGCTGCTTTCTATAATCCCCAGCTGAAACAAACAGGGTCTTATACTGCTCTCACCTAAAAACATTTGCTTGTGGTTTTTCAGAAGTGGAAGCAGAAGAGGTCGCTCCATTCTGTCAAGAAAGAGGAGAAGAAAAACATACATGGTACATGCAAATGCTTACAGCTAACTAATGAGCCAGGGACTCAAAGTCCAAGTGCTACAAGATCGTTGAAGGCAACGGCAATAAAGGCATATTAGGTGGAAAAGCGCGCTACGCTGCGCCGGTTGAATTTCGATAGCATGCGCTCGGGAAAATAAACTTTTTTTATTTTCGCAAAACCACTAACCGGTAAAAAATAGTCCAGAGGAAAAGGGGGAAAAATTATCAGAGATGACAACATTCTTTTGTCGAGCCGAATACTCTACGTGTTCACTGAGTAATAATACATATTCGCAAAACCACCCACCGGTGAAAAATAGCCTAGAGGAAAAAGGGCGAAAAATCTTCGATGAATCTGTTTTTTTTTGTGACCAAAACATGTTTTCCGGGTTTTTTTGGCGACTAAAACAATTTTTTCGAGTTTTTTTTGTTGCGTTTGTTAAAAAAATGGTCGTTAGGAAAAGGGGGAAAAATTATCAGAGATGACAACATTCTTTTGTCGAGCCGAATACTCTACGTGTTCATCGAGTAATAATACATATTCGCAAAAACCACCCACCGTGAAAAATAGCCTAGAGGAAAAAGGCGAAAAATCTTCGATGAATCTGTTTTTTTGTGACCAAAACATGTTTTCCGGGTTTTTGGCGACTAAAATAATTTTTTCGAGTTTTTTTGTTGCGCTTTGTTAAAAAATGGTCGTTAGGACGCGCCGACGAATCCTCGGGTCGCTATAAATCTTCGGACGAATCTACATTTTTTTTAAAAAAGACTCGCGGTTATGACCCGTTGGCAAATCCATAAGTTGATACAAACCTTCGATGAATCCGTGTTTTTTTTGTGACGAAAACATTGTTTTCGTTTTTTTTGGTGCTGAAAACATTTTTTTCGGATTTTTTTGTTGCGTTTGTTAAAAAAATGGGTCGTTAGGACCCACCGGCGAATCCGCGGGACGAAAACATTGTTTCCGTTTTTTGGGTGTTGAAAATATTTTTTCCGGGTTTTTTTGTTGCGTTTGCTTAAAAAAATGGGTCCACGGGTCGCTATAAATCTTCGGACGAATCTACATTTTTTTAAAAACCCGCGGTTACGACCCGTTGGCAAATACATAAGTTGCTATAAACCTTCGACGAATCTGTATTTTTTTGGTGACGAAAACATTTTTTCCGGGTTTTTTGGGTGGCGAAAACATTTTTTCCGGGTTTTTCCGGTGGCGAAAACATTTTCCCTGAGAAAAATGGAGAAAGGACCTGAACGTAAGAAGGGGATCTGGTTGTTATTTTTTGGACCGCTTCGCTATCCCGAAAAATTAGAAAAGGGCTTGTTCGCGATTTGGAATTAACGGAGGCTTTTTCAGAAATAACGCGCCGTGACCTAAACGCGAAGAAAAAAAAATATTTTTGTCTCACAAAAAATCGCGAAGGACCTATCCGTAATTTCGAAGAAATTGAGGGGCTTTTTCGCAAAAAATCAAAAGTGACAGCTGGCTCCACGGTTGCTCTTGAATTCTTGCGCATATAGGTAATGTAATGATACAATAAGGCCGCGATGATACACAAGATGGCAGGGAGACACGAAAGTGATTTACTAATTTGAAGGGGCCCACAATCCTTTACTCGTGACGTTGCTTCGATGTTGGATTTTTTTTTTTTGGTTCTAGCCCGGTGTAATTTTTTTTGTGAATAGCCGTTCATCTGATAAAATAGTAGCAATAGCCCCTAAACATTGAAAACCTGCGGACAGAAAGTGCTAAAATTTTTTTGGATCCACATCCAACGGTTCCGGTCCACAGCTTTATTTTTTATTTCCCACGGATTGCAACTGCTGAAATTTATTTGGATTATTTTGCGGGTGGGAAATGGTTTTTTAATTTCCTGCGGAGGGAGTGCACGGGAAACCGGAGACATCCAGCGGTTTAGATCCACTGGAATCGCTGGAGGAATACAACGGTTCCAGACTACTGGAACCGTAGGTGCGCCGGCCGATGTCTCACACGGGTGCAGGGAAAAAGACGGGGCCATAGGGAAAAAGGGAGCGGCGCAGGGAAAAAGAGACAGTCGGGATTCACGCAGCACATTAAAAAAATTGAAGGTAAAGCTGTAGCCTGGAATTTAGAGGGGGCCGGGTACGTGTGCAACCGACGCGTGAGAAAAATTCGCAGAAGTAAGTTTACGTGTCACACACTGGAGGAGAGACCCCGGACGGCTGCTACTATCAGTGATTTTAAGTCGCATCATTCTGTCTCGTCCATACGCCAAAAGCATAGACAAACGGCCGTTTCTTTGGTGCATTCACGCAGAAAGGATCAGAATCCCACCTCTGTTCGATGGTCTGCATTGAGCATTCAATGATAGAAAGAAAGTAGAGCAAGAGTGAGGGAGTTCGAGCGCAAGAATCGAGAGGCGTAAGAGAGGAGAGGAGGGAAAACAAAGAGGAAAAAGAGGTGGAAAAGGAAATTTGAAAGTGTATTTCTAGAGGAATTTCTGCGATATTTATATTTTGTACAAATTTGGTTGGAATTTATATTTTCAATGATTTGAGGAGGGATCCGTATTTTGCAGGTATTCTTTGGAACGGTTAGTTCATACATCAGTCAGCATATTTAATCTTCAGGAGAGATTCTGGAAGGTTAGTTCGAAATCTTCGTGAAGATTAGTATTTTGTTATTATATTCATAGTATAATTAGTGAATGGCGTAAATAATGGCATAATGTTAGTGAAATATTAGTATGAACGTACTATATATTATGACAATAATGGAATAAATAATGGTGCATGATTACTTTAACAGTACCATATGTAAATGATGTTTACATATTTGCTATATTATTACTGATTACGGATGTGGCAAATCGTACGTTGGTGTTTAATACATGTGCGTGCGTCTTTCACTATGATAGGTGCTAAATGGCAGAAATTCAAGATTTGTCCATATTTTATGGTGACGGCATTGTTCGAGAGGGTCCATATGGGGTGGACCTTTCGAACTACGAAAGGAAGGTGACCTGGGCTCCAGGTCTAACAGAGATGAGTCTGGCCGACCTCCGTACATGTGTAAGAAGCGCATTCGATCGGGAGACTACCCAAAAAAAGCTCGTAATTTAGACAGTACATGCCAGAGTCATCGGAGGTTCCACCAACTACGTGTGGGACCTATGCAAGATCGTGGGAAGCACAATGTGGGGGAATACACGCAAATTGTGATGAACCTTGAAGCACTGATACACCGTCGACTGATGGTGTATGTGCGCTTCCTAGACAGAGGCCAAACCTCTAGTCCCATCAGTGGTAGTGGCATCGTCGTCGAAGCATCCTCTAGGGCCATCGGTGGGGACATTGGTGCGGATGACTTTCGGGCAAATAAAGACATCAGGCAGTGGTGGTTCGCTCGCATTGACTGCCACGAGCACCTGGAAGGCATGGCGGACGAAGCAATTCCGATGAAGATGAGGAAGTCGACACAGCTAGTAGTGGATACAACGATGCAGCTCCAATCGGTGGCATTGTGTCCACTGATGTGGAGTACGTGTCTTCTTGGTTGAACGATCTGGCAATGACCTCTCTCGTGCTGCCACATGAAGCTGGCACTGAGTGGGTCTTCGATCAAGACACTCTGCTGGTAGGGCAATGCTTCCCTATGAAGAGTGCCGCCTAGTAGGAAATTCTAGATATGCGGTAAACATCAGCCGCACATACCGGATGTATAGGTCAAACCAGGAGACCTACATTGTGAAGCGCATGGATCCTGAGTGTCCCGACAAGATCTGTGCTCAAAAGTTCAACGACGCGAGTTCGGGCTTCAGGATAACCGTCCAGACGGACCACACTTGTGTGCTTGCTGAGCCACTATAGAAGCACAAAAATGTCACGTCCTCATATGTGGCCAACTTGATTTCTCACTTGGTCACGGCGGACGTGATCGTTTCACCGAAGATACTGATGGCCGACGTGGTTAACATGGTGGGATATCCTGTTAGCTATGGCAAGGTGTGGCAAGTGAAGAAGAAAGTTATAGAGATGACGTATGACACGTACGAACAGGGGTACAACCTTGTTCCTCGCATGCTTCACTAGATTGTTGAAGCCAATCCTAGGACCTACATCAACAAGATGGATAGGCCTCACCCCACGAAGGGTCTCAACTATTTCATCCTTGACCGTGTGTTTTGGGCATTCAGACCAGCCGTTCAGGGCTTCAAGTACTGCTAGTCTGTGCTGACCATAGATGGCACTTTCCCATCTGGCAAGTACAGGGGCACCATACTGATGGTGGTCGCGGCAGACGCCAACAACTAGTTACTCCCGATGGCCTATGCAATCGTGGAAAGCGAGAGCATGGAGAGCTGGTTATGGTTCCTAACAAATGTGAAGCTAGCTATTGTCTAAGACCGCCCGAATGTATGCCTTATCACGGATAGCCATGTTGGGTTAATGTCTACCATCAACACCATGCAAGGAGGGACACAGCCACCATACCAATAGAAAGATGTCATCAATCGCTGGTGCATGAGGCATCTTGCCGCGAACCTACACAGGAGGTTCTACAGCAAGGAAGTCATGAAGACATTCAAGAGACTCTGCATGCAAAACCAGCGGCAGAAGTTTGAGGCCATTTGGAGAGTGCTCGATAAGGAGACTGCGAAATATATGACACAGTCCGCAGAGGGCCAGGTAAACAACTTCTCTCAGTGGGTGTAGTTGCACACTCTAGAGCTAGAGAAGTGGTCCTTGTTGCATGAAACTGACGATACAAGGTACGACATAATGACAATTAACATGTCAGAGGTTTACAATAGTGTTCTGAAGGGTGTTCGGTCCCTCCCAATCAGTGCTATCGTAGAGGAGACCTGGAACTGGACCATTGGATACTTTGTGAATAGGGGGATGAATGCAAGGAGGTATCTAGACGAAGGAAAGCCGTTGTCTGAACATATGCACGCATACATGGAGAAGAAAATAGAAAAGGCTCGCTCCCATAACGCCCGCACCATGGATGGAGTCAGGCGGAAGTTTGAAGTGAGTCTACGAGAGAAGTTTGTGGATGGCCATTGTAGATGCTACCGTAAGCAAGTATATGTACGTGATGTGGTGACATGCACATGTAACAAGTCACAACTATTGCACAAGCCATTCTCACATGTATATGAGGTGTGCGTGGTTCTTCATCAGTCCTCCATGGTATACATATCTAAGTACTTCAGCACCGACCATCTATTTGGGGCATGGAATTCACGCCTACGGCTTGGACATGCATTATAGGGAGCTGTGGCCGGGACAAGGACTTGGTCTCAGAGTGACGCTTTGAAGTGGAGCGGCCGTAGATGGTGGCAGTCATGGTGAATCCGTAACGATATAGATGCAAGTTAGTGGGGAGACGAACGAGTTGCATGAAAGTGCCGTATATGCAGGACAGTGAGACATACAATGAAGAACTACCCTAATAAGGCTGATTCATCGACCCATCCATAGCGACCATGACAATGTACCTTCATGTAATTTTTTTCTGTTCGAGTAGTACTTTTATGTAATTTTATTATTTTGTTATGTAATATCATGTACCGTGCTACCTATGTCATATTAACTAATGTCATGTCGTCACATGTTATGCATTGTTACATCATTTAATGTTATTTTTTATATTTCCTATAATTTTATTTTTGTGTGCGGTTAGTACCTTCATGTAATTTCATTATTTTTTATGTAATATTATGTATTGTGCTATCTATGTCATGTTATGTAATGTCATGTCATCACATTTTATTTGTTGTTATGTCATATTTTGCTATTTTTTTATCTTACCTATATTAATTTTTGTTTCTTTTTTCTTCTCGCAGGATATGGTTGGACACCTACAGACTTTACTTAACCCATACTACAATACCAAGCATCGTAGCAAGCTTTAGCTTATAGGTGTTGTACCATCGTCTTTCGTTCTCAGGGCCCAAAGGAGCACTGGCCCTTGGACGAGCGGTACATGCCCACTCTACGGGAGTCAGGGCTACTACTACTGGCCCGGATGATGGACATCAGGCAATCCATCACTTTTGACAGGGCTCTCTTCTCTGCGCTAGTTAATCATGGGAGACCGGAGACCCACACTTTCCACTTCCGTTGGGGGGAGATGATCGCACACTCCAGGACGTTTCCTATATTGTTGGCTTGCTTATCAGGGGTAGACCGATAGTTCCGCCATCGAGGGAGGCCTGACTAGAAAATAAGGTTGTAGGACAAGTTTGGTCATCAAGTCCCTGAGCAAAGTCTGGGGATTCCGCTGTCGTGACTTCGCCACTACATCCGATGCCCCGATGATGTGCTGGAGTACATGGTGAGGACTCACCTTGTCACATACCTGCTCTTCCTGTTTGGCTGGGTGTTATTCCCTACATCACATGGAGATATTGTCTACCCGAGCTACATCTACATCGCGGAAGCTTTGGTTAACGCCCATCTCAACGATGTCCCTCAGTTCAGTTTTGGATCGGTGGTGCTCTGCTCCGCATACAGGGGATTGTGCGTAGCTTGCGTGAAGATAACGGGGGAGGAGCCCGTTCTTGTAGTGTGCTACTCGTTGCTACAGATCTGGTCTTGGGAGCACTTTCCTGTTGAGCGCCCGTACTTCTAGGGGCACGTTCACCCGTATCCGTTGGAGGCTGAGTTCTACGGTAGACACCCGAATGATGGTCCCACCATGGGTACTCGGTGGACGGCTTCCTACTTGGGATAGGCTAGGTATAGGCCTCTGATGCGCACGGGGGTCGGCCCGATATTCTGATGAGAACGATACGTCGGTTTGATGGTGCGCGAAGTAGATGGAACGGCTACTAACCACGAGATCAGCAACCAAGCAATCGCAACGTCACCACACGAGGCGATCAACCGAATCAAGACCCGACGATCCTTGTACCGCTGCAACCGAGAACATGCAAGAACAAGGTGAGAGCAATTCTAATCCAATAATCTCAAAGATACAAGGGTGAGGTTCTGCTTTCTCATCACGGGTGGTCTAGTCGACACACGCGAACACGAGGAGGGACGACAAGGGTCTACCAAAACACAACAAAACCTAAGCGTAAAGAAACGGTGGCGGCCACATATATAGCGGCGGCCAGAGGTGTAGGGCAGCCAAAAGGGTGGTGGCCACCAAAACCCTAAGATACATGGGCCATAGGCCCAAAAGTGAGGTGATGCAAGACCTCAATTTCTGGCCTGTGACATTGTTCCGTATTTTCCCGTCGTTCTGGAGTGAATTTGGAAGTGGGGCTGGATCCATTGGAAAGCTTATCTCCTAAGCTTTCAAACGGGTGGTCGCACGCTGAAAACGGAGTCCGGGAGCCCGAGTTATGCCCGTTTGAAGTTGGCATGCTGCTGGATGGCCGAACCGGGCTTTTTGGCATCTTGGGCTTCCACATGGGCCTTTCTTGGCGCGTGGGCTGTCCTCGGGGTGGGTGCTTGAGGCCTTTGTCCATTGATGTGGTTTTGAATGGCTGAGCTTTTGGATTAAGGCCTCTCGGTGATGAAGATGCAGAAGGCCGATCGTATGTGACGAAGATGGAGCCGCGTCAAGAGTCGTTGGAGCAAAATGGAGAGGAAGGAGGGCAGCGGTCACATTGATCGATCCATGCTGGTGATGTCCTCATCATCCTCCCTTCTTGAATTGGAGTCGCCTCGACTCCTTCTCATGATCCCGCAAAAGGTTAGTAACAATAGGAGACAAAGAAACATGTGTTTGCAATGCGGTATCAGGGGAGGACACAACCTTATCTAAATCAACTACCTCTTTTATCTTTGTTTCAATCTTTTGTGCATGGTTAACAATTTCATCACCCTCTTTGCCCTCGACTTTTAACTCTGTTTGCAATAATTTTATTTATTTCAAAGAGAGTCATTGGTTCCAAAATCATTTTCTTTGTATAGTACATAAAGGAATATTGATTGGTTCTACCATTGTGAATAGCTTCTACATCATATAACCATGGTCTTCCTAATAAAAGTGAGCATGTTTCCATGGGTACAACACAAAGAATCAACAAAATCATAATATGAACCAATAGAGAAATTCACTTGCACAGTTTGTGTTACCTGAACCTTACCACAGGAATTGAACCATTCGATCTCATAAGGTTGTGAAAGTGGAGTCGTGGTCAAGCCAAGCTTCTCAACCATGTTCTGACTTGCGAGGTTGCTACAATTTCCTCCATCTATGATGACTTGTACCCCACGTTCTCGGACAACAAACTTAGTGTGGAATAAGTTGTTGCGTTGAGTTTGACTAGCATGTGCTTGGGTGGAGTACTAAGTACACGCTAGACCTTAGGCTCTTGTAGCTGTTCATCATTGCAGCACTCAAGTGCACACCATCTTGATCATTTTTGCTCATGAGGTTAGTCGCAGGAATAGCAAGCACATTCTTATTATTACATATTGAAATACACTCACTATCCTTCTTCTTGGGTGAGGCAAAGCTTCAAATCTTTCTTTAATGGTGTGGTCTCGCTTCTTGGTAGAAGAGATAATCCCATGCTCGATCGTCCCACTTTTTGATTTCAAGGGACTCAAGTCGCTTAAGTTTTCGCAAGAATTTCTTTTTCTTTCACAAGAATGGAGAATCCTCAATATCATCCTCGTAAGTTGTCTTGCTATGCGAACTTGCCATTGTTAGGGGCAACAAACAGAGAACTCACAAGATAATTAGTTCCTATGAACTACTAATATGTGGACAATGGAGGATTCACACGCCAAGCTCACACCAAGTTCTTACCGCCTTACCCCTGACTTTTCAAGATTCAATCGGTGGATGATGGTAATCTGCACTCGGGGGTGACAAAGCGATTGCAAGGTGCTTCTCCCGTGGTTAATAGTAGGTGGAGCTTGGATAGGTATAATATGTAGCAAAGGATATACTAGAACCACACTAGCCAAAACAAGTTGAAAGAACGCTCAACGGCGGTACTTTTTGCTGGTCCTAGGCTAGACCGCATTTAGAGACGCGAGCACCGACACCAATGAAGTCACAGTAAACAAAGAACCGAATGACCACAAAGACACAAGCAAATAGCTAGGGCTTTTTTTCCACCTTTTAGTGCGGCTCTTTTATATGCACTTGCCTTTTTTCTTTATTTTTTCTTCCTTCTATATCAAAAAGTGGCACATATGAATTACAACTCAAACTTTTTTTTCTTGCTGCAAACAGATCTACTATGCAGAAACTTCAAACGCTGTTTTCGAATTTTTATTGGCTTCCAATGCAAAAACGTATAACTAGAAAGTTGTAGATCTTTTCGAGCTGATCAATTTGCATATATGGAACGTCTATTTTGGATAAGGGAAGCCAGAGATATTGACCCCGAAATACAGACTGCTCAGAAAATTCAGGACGAAAACAGATTCCTATCCAACGCGATTTTGGGCAAGAAGACGGCGTTTCTGGAAAGTTTCACAATGGACAAAGTTGTAGATAATTTCTCAAGCTTTCAGGAAAGTACAAGAACAGCAAAATCCGAGTTCGTATGAGGGAGTTATGACCAAAATACCGAACTGGACAGAGGAGGATCCGAATTGACGTGACGACGCGATGGAGTTCAACTCGGTGACAAGAACGTGACAAGAACTCGAAACTCTAAAGATCAAAACACTAAGACCAGCAACGACACGACGATGCAACGCAAATTCAACAAGAATTAAACTAGGTAGTAAAAGCAAAGGCCAAAAGGCGCTCGGATTAGATCAAACATACGACAACAGAATTTTTTTTTTGTGGCAATTTTTCTCGACTCAGAGGACGAACAAGAAAAACTAAATAAGGATAAGGTGTTCTCACCAGCAACCGCCGCCTCGATACCACTTGATGCGACGGGTCGGCCCGATATTCTCGATGAGAACGATACGTCGGTTTGATGGTGCGCTAAGTAGATAGAACGGCTACTAACCACGAGATCAAGAACCAAGCAATCGCAACGTCACCACACGAGGCGATCAACCGAATCAAGACCCGATCGATCCTTGTACTGCTGCAACCGAGAACATGCAAGAACAAGGTGAGAGCAATTTAATCCAATAATCTCAAAGATACAAGGGTGAGGTTCTGCTTTCGTCACGGTGGTCTAGTCGACACACGCCAACACGAGGAGGGACGACAAGGGTCTACCAAAACACAACAAAACCTAAGCAGAAAGAAAAGCGGTGGCGCCACATATATAGCGGGCGCAGGAGGTGTAGGGCAGCCAAAGGGTGGTGGCCAGCCTCGGATAGTCTACCCCGAGTTTCACAACTACTTTGAAACCCTACATGAGGATGACATAATATGGCAACCCTGGACTTCTAATTTGTTGGTCACGATGGCGCCGCTTGGATTGTCACATCAGTGCGGGCAGGATGGTGCTTACTGGTTGACGACGTGCCACCTCATGTTCCATCATATGTTGGAGGCGTACTGCCCATCTAGGGTGATGTGCCAATTTGGATTTTATTAGCAAATCCCCTCCCGTTGGCCCATCTTTGCCACAAAAAGTGCATATGTACGTTTAATTCATAAATATGAACTGTAATTTGTAATTATAATTTGTAACTTACAACTTTATTCCTGTAGGCAATCTCGGATGGGCCAAAGGAGCGATGAGTGGCGTGAGGCACAGTTACCATAGACGACTGCATGGGAGTAGTCCGCCACAGAGCAAGTCATAATGGAGGGTCGACTGTACGACCTTGAGTCGTACGTCATGTATTTGGAGTGGTATGTGCCTTGTACATGTGCACGACTTACTAGGGCACCTCCCTCAAGGCCTGAGGTGGTCACGCACATTGAGTGGTTGGCCCTCGGCCACCCTGTATACCATCCAGCACACCAGGATGATGTTGTACGAATATACATTATATTTCAATTCACATTTCTTTTACTAATTATGTTTTCGTGTAGTTCGATCGTGCTAACCGTATCATTGAGGAGACTTCCACTGCACTACAACATGGGAGGCACAACACTTTGTCTGACCTACTACGGGTTCTGCGTTCTGTCTTAGATGATGCCAAAGGCATCGTGAAGACATTTATATGTGGCCGTCACAGTGACGTTGCTGTATGTGGTGCTGAGTGAGGCACTCTTCCTCCATCTCCCAAGTCGTCATGCCCGAGCATGGCTAGAAGATGATCAAGCTTTGCACGATTGTTTTCCTCTCAGCATGGCCTTCAGGATTCATAGGTACGACATGTACATTTAGTTGTCAACTTTAAACTACTCACCCAATGTGACCAATTTGGTAATGCTATATCCTTCTACAGCACGAGCGTGGGGATCAATCTCTCCTTCCTTCGTCATCTAGGCTCGATCGAGACTTGCCTGAGTCCGCACGGGTACATTTACCGCAAGATTTCAGCTTTGGCTACGCCTATACCCCGCACGCCTTTCGTAGTTTCGATGCAGGCACGCTATCGACGCATGCACCATGTCAGGTACAATATCTTTGATTGAAGTTTTTACCTTCTATCAAACATAACTTTTTCGGAGGTATCTAACATTTCTGTTCGTATCACATTCTTTTGCAGGACACTCATAGGGATCAAACTCTCCTTCCATCGTCGACAGCTGGTGAGGTATATACAATGACTAACATGGACACCCCCGATCAGGACTTGCCACTAGCAAGTTATGGTCGGGGTGCATTTGCGCCAGCACGCTTGCCGCATCACCCACCTCAGCAGACTTGGTTGGCATTAGGGCAGGTATGTTTGTGTAGCTCAAGTTATTCCTAACGCGTCATCGTGCAAACAGTAAGTGTGCGCAGGTTTCTAGGGATGAGTTCTCCTAGTGGGCACCGTAGTATACGACCCTGTAACCGTCATCGGTAAGTGTTTCATGTAATTTAAGTGCACTCATTTCTCACTACGGCACTAACAGTGCATTCCAATACAGCCTCCAGGGTGGGTGGCAGACATGTTGAGTGCACAAAATCTGGGTCCTAGTCAGCTTGATGACACCCCTCGTGTGACACAAGACACACAGTACAACTTGTGCAGCACGACGCATGAGCCTGACTGGTTCACGTTCCCAGAAGACCAACTCCGCCATCAACAAAAGCGGCGACTAGATAAGAGTTGAGGTTTCGAGGCAGCGACCAATTATATTGCTATAATGAAGTTCGTAGGTGTAATTCTTGTATGCCTTTGGCCCATTCGAGGTGGTTTAAGAATGATAATCCTTACACAACTCACGGGAGTAGCTTCGTAAGGTCGATTAGACAACTCATGAGCAGCAGCTCTGTTGGTAGCGAGTTCTCGCATCAGCCTGAAAAAGGCTCTGAGACTATGCAATTCCCGCACTTTCTCAGAGCAATGTGACAACACGATGCTTTTTGCTTTCTCAGACTGAATCGACAACTCCTGTGGAGTAGTTTTTTCAGGATGATTAGACAACCAAAACAAGAATGTGCAAATGAAGTGCGCATTAAAAGAATGTTACCTTAAAACCATCTTTCTCAACAGCAATGATCACACCAAAATTTTTAGTACAAGTGGAAGCTTTAAGATTTGATTACTTGGAGTTAGAGCATTTCTCTTTAGAAGACGATGCCTTCATATCCCATTCCTCTTCTTAGGACCATAGATACTGGAGACCTAATCCAAGTCCCCGAGTAAATCAAAGAACTAAGAGCAACCTTTTTGTACAGGAAATCATCTTTGAACATCAAACCACCAAGCACTTCAAAAACATCACCAGTTTGACGATCACGCCTCATTTCAATATGAGGTCTAAAGAACCTAATAGGAACAAAGAGATTATAGAAACAGTATAGTGATTTAGTTGGTTAGTACAAATATATTTACGTACATATATACTTTTAGGAAAAAAATTTAGTTGGACTGCACAGTCCGAAGTAACCACTCGCTGCCAATTTTTAACTCTGAAGTGACCACTTATTACACAGTATATTTATTAGCACTAACACTTCACATGCATGACTGCCTTTTCAGCCTGACTTGACTGCACACTCTAGTGTTTTACTATCCGTCTGCATGCTTGAATCTTACCTTCCAACACTTAATCCATACACCACCCTGTCGAGACTATAAAAAGACAAACCGCAGGCACACATACACAACTCCCACTCACACTTCACCATGGCTAGATCCTTAAGCAGAGCATTCTCATGGACACCTGATATGAGCACCGTAGCCCTTCATTACACGTTGAAGGTTACGCGTAGTGGAAAGGATGATCTGTTTAAGGCGGAGAACCTAACTACAGTGGTGTCTAAATTGAAAGAATGGCATTTGACATTATTGAGGCATAAGATGACAACCTCTGGCATGAACCTTGTGACCTCTGATGGCCTTAAGGCACACTTGCAATGGTGGTGTCAAAGGTATTTAAGGTTATGCGAACTAGCCGACCACCCTTCTTCTATAAGTTTCTCTACAAGATCTTATAAGGTATTGATGTTACCCGATCAGCATGCATAGTATATTAAAGTTAGTTATTTCATATTTTTCCCCGTACTAATCTTTTTAGTATCATACATAAGTTCACTACTTCATATGCTCGTCTTGTGTGTATACCAGAATTCTCGGGGGTGATGCCTGGTTTACGCAGAAGACGCAGAAGAGAATCTAACTAGAGGGATAGAGATCCTCCCATCACTGTTGTAGTAGAAAGTTCAATAGGACGTTCAACCGCCACAGATGGAGGGATTGCTCCTAACTATATAAATGAGGATGACGATGATGATAACGATTTAATGTCACCTAGACCTCGACGTTCAAGCACTATCACAGCAGGCCGTTCAAGTAACAATGCAAGAGGACATTCAACCCACACCGAAGGAGTGCTATCTTCTAACCATACAAATGATGATGATGATGACAATTTCGTGCTACCTAGGCCACGAACCTTGCATCCTCGGAGTCCTCCGAATCTTGACGATGATATCACATTAAGCCCTATCAGGTATCTAAACGTAGTATCCCGTCAGGAACCAATAGATAACTATCATCCATTTAATCATGCCCTATTCTGACAACCATGGCCATAGAATGTATGGTATTGTGACTTAGTCCTTCACCAGAGACATGTACCTATGTTGTATCCCAGTTTTATGATTCCCAAAGGCATGTACATAGTTCACCTTCTATGCTATTGTAGTTGTGGTACTTACTGCACTTTGTAATTTTAATATCAGGTTTTGTTCAATATTTTACTATAATTTATCGTCAAATTTGTCGCACACTGAAAGAGAATGACGAACAACGAAATTTGAATTTTTTGTCAAAAAAAGTAATTGACAAATAATTTTGTAAAGTACTACATGAATTATCACTAACAAATATATATTTTTTGAATTTATTGAACCCTTGTTTGAACTCTAAAATTCTAGCAACTGTCAAGAATAAAAGTGACTTTTCTTCATTTTGCGCTATTATTGCCCAAACATATGGCGATAGAGGTATAGTTTTACAATTTTTTAGATGAAGGCGTATTTTTACAATTTAAATAAAAAAAATTATTATTTAAAAAACATTCCAATTTTCCACTGCGCAAAATAAAATCCTGCGCATCGCGAGTGTGCAACCCAAGAATCCCGCCGGTCCTAACCGCTAGAAATAATATAGCGCGCCACTTAAAAATGATTGAAAAATTTTCGATTGAACAAAACAAAATTGCCTATTGTTTTGCTATTCGTACAATTGTAACATGAGATCGGCTATTTTGCAAAAAAAATTAGGGTGGCTAAACTTAAAAAATGGCAACAAAAAATTTTCAGCGGACTCCAACCGCTGGACATTAAACAACAATTTTCTAACCAGGCGGAAAAAGAAAAACTAATTTTTAGCTCTCCCTTTGCATATTAAGTGGACAAATTTTCAATTGCGCAAAACAACCAAGCAAATGGCTCTTTCGTAGAGTAGTTTTTTACTAAATTTCTGGAAATTCGTCATGACCACAATTATTTCTAAAAAATTATATGCAAAGGGCTACTACACTACAAAAAATTCGAGTCCACGACATCCACACCAAAATATTTTTTACTTCTTTCCGACGGAATCGATGTGCTTAGATTTTTTTAGCAAGAAGAAACATCTACTATTTAGCGATAGAAAATCAACCAAACCGGAAGAATTAAAAAAAAATGAATCCTGCACTGCGTCTTACGGGCGCTTCTAGCCCAAAGCAGCTTTGGAATCGCTGGATTCCTCCAGCGATTCTAGTGGTTCTAGACTGCTAGATGTCTCTGGTTTCCGGCGCACTCCCTCTGTAGGAAATTAAAAAACTATTTTCTCATTCGCAAAATATTCCAAAAAAATTTCAACGGTTGCAATCCATGGGAAATAAAAAATAAAGCAACGGACCAGAACCACTGGATGTGGATTAAAAAAAAATTCAGCGCTTCTCGTCCACAGGATTTCACTATTTAGGGGCTATTCCTGCTATTTTATCAGATGAATAGCTATTCGTGCGAAAAATTACACAAACCGGGCTAGAATATTCCCGATGTGGTGGGTGGCTGGGAAACTCCCGTTCCGGTGCCAGGTGTTCACGAGGTACATGCTGATCTAATGGCAAGTTGTTTGCTTGTTGTTAGAGCTCTAGCATCACTTTTTGTCTGATCCCGTCTGATCCGGAGCCGGATCCGATTTCAACAGGATCTGGGAAGGAAATTAGATATTGGGTCGGATTCGAATCCAGATCAGGATAATTGAAAACGGATATCGGATCGAATTTGAAGCGTACACTATGCAGAAAATATAGGTTAGAAACCAGATATAAGATATTTGCATTATTCAGATATCCGAATTTGGAAAACGGTAAACTCTCGTCTCGCGGTCTCGCCTCTCAGTCTTGGTGTCCTATATTCAGGGTTTCAAATTTCGTTTTGTATAAAATTTCGTCTGTGACCGAAATCTAAAATTTTGGAGAAATCTCATTATTTCGGATGAAATCCGATGAAAATTAAAAAAACAAAATTCAAATCCGAAATTTCCTGCGCTTACACCCGTCCCCCAGCCCCATTCGGCATCGGCCATTCCCCAAACGCCAAGCCGCCCCATTACCCCAAGCCCAGATCTAAAATTTCTGCTCCCATCGCCCGGCCCCGACGGCTACGATCTTCCCGACCAGCGCTCCTCTTGGCCGCGTTTCCCCCCGGCCAGAGCTCCGACTCCCCGCCGCTCGCCTTCGCTAGCGATGTGGGCGACGGTGGTCAGCCCAGACCGGCACTCCCCTGGCTGGCTCCCCCCCGGGCCGCCGACCGGTACTCCAAAATCCGAATCCCCCCGGCGGCGTCTTCCCCATTTTCCTGGGGCTACCGCTTGAGGAGGCGGAGGGCCACGCCTGGCACTTCTTCATGTGGGGGTTCGCGTGCCTTCCCTTCCCCTGGGGTCTAGGCCATCAACTGCTGCTACTTCCCATCGTCCACTCCCCCACCTCTTCCTCACCCCACCGCCTTCTCGCCCATCCTAACCTGTGAACCCCCTTGTTCTCCTCTTTTCATCTCTTTTGTGTGGAAGATCTCGTCCGAACCTGTGAATGCTTAATGTAATGTATGAATCTACCTAGACTGCTGCACTTCCATTTTTATTCATATGGTCGTGGAATTAAATTCAGCATGTATTAGTTTCTTGTATTTATCAGAGTTTCTTCGCGCTACACACTGGCTTGCGAGTTTAGGAGTAAGAGCTGTTCATATATTCCTGTGATGGATGTCTGAATTCTGATGTAGGCGTAGCGTGCAAATCTTAGTGTTTTACTGTCTTGTGTTGCTGAAAAGAAACACTTCCTATGGAAAATAACAAGTTAGCCTGTTCCGTGTTTACTGTCTGCTTATTTTGTGTCTTGAGCTTAAATTGGTTATGGCCTCATTTTTAGTTAGGCTAATGTAACGATCCCACTTGCTGATCACAGATCAACAGCAAGCACAAGATCCAAATCGATAAACAACAAGCAATGGGAAGCAACAGCAAGCAAGAGACTGGGAATTGAGAACTAGAGTTTGGGGAAAACAGAGAAGCAAGAGAAGAAGATACAGAGTAGAGAAGACTCAATGGAAGAAGGAATCAGGTTCTGGTTCTTCGACATTCTGCCTGGCTGCTGCTTCTGGCTTTTATAATGTTTTTTCCCTTCAGCCGATTGGGCCTTGCTGCCCGGCCCATGTCCATGACATTCCTCCCTTCTTGAATCGCGGCTTGTCCCCAAGCCGATGATAGCAAACCGTAGACTGCACATGTTGTCACCACCAGGGTCCCATGGCAATTGCAAGTACAGACCTCTGCTCTCACTTTCAGACCGGGTTGGTTCAGCACCCATGTCACTCCTAGCTCCCACCACGTTCAGAGCGTTCTGTTTTGTGTCGGCTTCCTTGTCCAATGCTACAGTGAGAGGCTTCTCACCAATGGCAGAACCTCCTGTTGAGTTCTCCACAAGTGAAGCACTTGGTTCTTTGCACTGATCTTCAGCAGCAGGACTGAGAGCTAAAAATTCCACCAGGCCAGCAACTTCCTCTGGCTGGCCGTATCTCTCTAAGGGAATAGTTGCCAGAATTTTCTTCTCAAGCTCTTCTGCAAGTTCAACAGTCATATCTGATGCAATAAACCCAGGGGCAATAGCATTCACATTAATATTTCTGCTTGCATATTCCCTGGCAACTGTTTTTGTGAACCCAATTACCCCAGCCTTGGTAGCATTGTAATTAGCTTGGCCAACATTACCAGTAAGACCAACAACTGATGCTACGTTGATAATTCTTCCCTTTTTCTTCTTGATCATTACTTTTGTGGCGGCCTGCGTACAAAGGAACACGCCTGTAAAATTCAGGTCAATTACATCTTGCCACTGTGATTTCTTCATTCTCATCAATAACGTGTCCCGCGTGATCCCTGCATTGTTTACCAGTACATCAATAGCTCCCCATGTATCAACAGCTGCTTTCATCATAGATTCGACATCAGCTTCTCTGGAAACATCTCCACCGAAGGTAATGGCCTGGCTTCCAGATGCTTCAATCTCCTTGGAGACTTCTTCAGCCTCTTTTGAAGACCGGGCATAATTTACCAAAACCTTGCAGCCTGCTTTGCCAAGAGCTAATGCAGTGGCTTTGCCGATTCCCCTGGAAGCCCCTGTAACAACAACTGGAGCTTCCAACTTTGTAGCATCTTGTACTACTGCTTGCTCAACAGCCGCAACATGCGTTATTACAACATTGTTGCTATTACCTTGTCCCTTCTGATCATCCACTGTGTGCTTCACGGCAGCAGCTTGCACTGTTCCATTTCTAAGCTCCCCTCCTTTCTTCGCTTCATCAGGTGATTTGTCTTTAACCTCTGTCACAACAGGAATGGTCCTTTGATTACCACTATTTTCAGTTGTGGTCTCCACATCTTTCCTTTCCTCACTCTTCTCTTCCTTGCCACTCTTTACACCATTAGACTGCCCAACTCCAGATTCAGCATTCCAACTCTCCTTGATGCTCTGCCTTTTTGATTTTCCTTTTACATCATCAAATGTATCAAAATGCTTCTGATCTCCAGTCAAATGGACTCTCCGAAATGGAACCTTGAGAACATGACCAGATTCTTTGTGAACAATTTCACTGGATTCTTTGGTACTCCCTGGAAAGCATTCTTCAAATGATGGGAGTGGCATGGATTCTGGAGCTGTAGGATCAACTGTGTGCTTCTTTTGCCTTGGCTTTTCTAGCTGTGCTTTTGACTGTTCAGTCACTGAAGCTACCTTGGGCCTTGAACAAGTGAAACTAGCATTCCTGTTCTGCACATCTTGAGGACGCAAGACACCATCGATATCCAGCCAACAGCAGTTGTCGAGATGCAACGGCCATGAAGGGCCTCTCGAGCTCGTGTCGCCTCATGGCATGACTGGAATAGGACGAGCACCTCCACGCTACCAGTCCTCCCGAGCACATACACCTTTTCAGCGCCAAATGCGTCAAAGACTTGGTGAAGCACCTCCTCAGTCACCGGATAGAGTACATGGCTCACCGTGACATGAAGAACATGGCTGGCGTTTTCCTCTGGCCTCGACATTTCCTCAAACACTTGGTATGCGACTCTCTGGAGTTCCTCTTCGTGGACGATCCGCGGCGATTCTTCGCCGTTCGGCGTGTGCGTGCACCGAGCGAGCAAGTGCAGGCGGGCGACCGATGGTGATGCAGCCGATCGGCGCTTCGCGCGCGACGGAGCTAAGGCGGTCCGACCGGCAAGCGCTGGCGCGCGAGGCTAAGATGACGAGCGAAGGCAAACGCCGCGCGGAAGCTAAGGCGCGAGGCGACGACGACGCTCGAGACGCCGGCGGATTCTCCGAGGTGGCCGGGCGACAATGCAAGGAAGGCGCTGGCGGCGGGCGACGGCGACGGCGGCGGGCGACGGCGACGGCGGCGTCTGCGAGACGCGATGCGGAAGCCGAGGTGCGGCCGGGCGGCTTCGGGTGCGTCAGGGGTGGCTCTGATACCAAATGTAACGATCCCACTTGCTGATCACAGATCAACAGCAAGCACAAGATCCAAATCGATAAACAACAAGCAATGGGAAGCAACAGCAAGCAAGAGACTGGGAATTGAGAACTAGAGTTTGGGGAAAACAGAGAAGCAAGAGAAGAAGATACAGAGTAGAGAAGACTCAATGGAAGAAGGAATCAGGTTCTGGTTCTTCGACATCCTGCCTGGCTGCTGCTTCTGGCTTTTATAATGTTTTTTCCCTTCAGCCGATTGGGCCTTGCTGCCCGGCCCATGTCCATGACAGCTAAGCAGAATAGCGTCTTATTTATGCATGTTTCTTTGCTGTATGGATCTCAATATGCGGCATAGTTAGTTGGGCCATTTAGGGAACTCATTACCCTGCTGCATTATACCTCTATGAAGAATGCCCTGCACATCTTCAAGGTGTTTCTCTTTCTAGGTGGTTCTTTTAAGCAGTTGTGGATAGAAAAAAGCAATAGTGTCATATTGATCGTAGGCAGTAGCTTGTAATCCTCTCTTCTTTGTAGAACTATTGAACAATTGAAGTAATTAAAGAGATTCAGCATGCTCTTCTTTATATTATTGTACAACGAAGTTCTTCCTTAGGACATGTCCTACTCTAAAATTGATCATAATCAAGGATAGCTCCTTTCCTCTCCATTCCCCCCTAGATATTAATGTTTTTATTATATTTCTTCTTTTTGTTTATCACTTGCGTGTGCCTCTTTTGTCTAATGGTATGTCCATGGAAATTGGTTTTCTACCCTAAAATGGTGCTAGCATATATCATGCATATGCATGGATTGCATACATAAGTATTTTTGTTGAGAATTCCTTACCTTGTTTGGCGTCCATTATCCATATATTTTTATCCGTTTCCAATCCGAATCAGTCACATATCTGACCCATGTCTGTATCCCGAATTATCTAGATTCGTATCCAGATCCGACTAGCCCGCATCTAGTTCCGAATCCAGAAAAAAAATATGGGTTAGGATACAGGAAGAATAATATCCGTCTATATCCGACCCGTTTTTAACCCTACTTGTACGTATACGGGAATGTTTGATATTCTCGCGTAGACATGATGGAGTAATGCAGGTTGTGATGAGATGTTATTTTGTTAGACGATGCAAGTATACAACGTGTGATGATTAAAAGAAAGATTGAAGCTAGTACAGTGTCTTATTTCACTTTAGTAGCACTTATTATAGCTCCAGAGTTATTATACATAGTAAATCGATGCTAAAAGTTCTTCATATTCTCAAATAATTGCTCCATATTAATTAGGTTTGCCAGGCTCACTCGTACGCTCAATCTGATCTTCTCTACTAGCCAGGCCCAAACTCCCATCACTACCCATGTACGAGCGAAAAAATAACCAAGTGCAATGGATCATAAAACTCAAAAAAAAAAAATTTAGACCAGAAAAAAATCCAACTGTTGGATCTTTGGTCAAGACTAGCACTCTCCTGAAGCTAACTTGGATACTGATGGAGTGATGGTAATATTTCGGGTATCTATCGATACTACTTCACCAAGCCCCACGGATCCTGATGCATGCCATTGGTTTTGGATAATATCTTTTGGTATAACTTCACACTTTCACACCACATGATAAAGTATTCCACACCCAAAAAAGAAAATAGAAGAAAGAATGCATAGCATTCTCCTAGCTTGTATCATTACTATTATAAAAAAAAGCTAGTGGTGGATGGTCAGTCTGCCCTTCTTCTCCCCTCCTCTTACATAAGAATTGCATGCTGATATGTAAACCTTCCTAAAAAAGTATCTAGCAAAAATCATTACTACTTTAAAAGAAGTTGGCAGTGGTCCATTAGTCTTCATCTCTTGTCCCCCTCCTTCCGTATAAGATTACGTGTTAAGACATATGGTTCTTCCTCACAAATCTCTATAAAAAAAACAGAAAAAGCAGTCTATCTCTCTTCCACTCATCTCACATCAGAATTATGTGCTGATACGTGGGTTTTTCTAAAAAATTCTATCAACAAACAACAACATCCCTAAAAATTCTCTATCAACAAATACCGACAGGCGGGCCCAAATATCTACCTATAACCAATTCATAATGTTGTTACAATGTGACTTTATTTGTATTCCGTTGCAACGCATATGCATTCGGCTAGTATCCATTAAATGATTTAACGCAGCTGCCATTGAAGTAAATAAAGATGCAACGAACTCGAAGCAAACATTACATATGCCCACATTAATACAACAGAGCATTACAAATTTAACTCCCACTAATTACAGCACAATTAAGAAAACAGCCAAACTAGCCAGCAGTTCATCACGAGCGTCCTCCTTTCGAAAGGTAAGTTCATTATGAGCTAGCTTAGCTTAATCAGGTAGCTTTCAAGCAGTAAACTGAAGCTTCCATCCATGTTGCTCGCAACATGCAGGAGCAGGGCGCACCCTAGAAAATAGAAATGGACTACCTAAACTGACAGGAAGCAAAAACAGAATACATGTATACAGGAACATCGACCTAATTAAGAAGCATCAAAATATGCAGAGCGCATGATCGATCTTCGGGCATGTTTGGATCCATTAGCACTAATTGTTAGCTAGCTAATAGCTAATTGCTAGCTAACTATTAGCTAGCTAATTATTAGTTAGGGGTGTTTGGAGGTACTAGCTAATAGGTGGTTAAAAATTTAGTTGTAAGTGGAAATACCCATTATACCCTTACATTAATAGTTGTTTTTTAGTTGTAAGTGGAACATGCACGTACGCCAAGGGTAAAAATGACTTTTCATCATCTATTAGCACCAATTAGCAGGGGTCTACCAGCTAATGAAATTTCCATTAGCTAGGATGTTAGCTAATAATTAGCAGCACTATTAGCTGGCATGTTTGGATCCACTTTAGCTAATTTTAGCAGCTAATTGTTAGTGCTAATGGATCCAAACATGCCCTTCATCTCGACGGTGGACAGACAAAACTGCAATGGCATTTGGAAGCATGGCAAAATAACTGGAGACACAATGGTTGAGCCAACGATTAATTAATCGTGAAATGGTTAATGCGTGTTAGGGTTAGAAGCATGGCAAAATAACTGGAGACACAATTTAACATGGAAAACCCTTACAAAAAAACCCACAGGAAACAATTTACTATAACGCTTCAATAGATTACATTTAAGGGGGTGGCTTATATAGTCAAAAGATTCCTAGTTATAGAAAACTTAGAGTAACAAACTATTTGAATAAAACCAAAAGATACAACCAAAAGATACGATATTCTTGATACTTTGTGATTGAAACGAAGTAGCAGCAGTTCTAGCAAAAACGAAAGAGTGAATCGAATTATTATCTGCGTGCAGGATTTATTGAAGGTCGAGTCCATCCATCATTCCATCAACGTCGAGCGTTACCTCGCTTCCACAGAACCTGAGAGAAAGAAAGAGGAAAAAAAAACACACTTACATGAGGGGAAAAGCCAGTGTGCACTGGGATTTGATCGGAGGGTCAAAACTGTGATGCAGATCAATTGAAATGGGATTTCATAAAAAGTATACATTGAAATGGGAATGTATGCTTTGCGTGGACGAATGTACCTCTTCATTCCAATCTCGAGAGAAAAACGGTAGGATGGTTGGGATGGATGTCCGCCGCACGCCACAGCGCTGCCTCCACTTCCTTCACCTGCGCAACCCTGGCATTCTTACACCAAAGTTTAACTCCAACATGCTCAAGCGAAGGGAGGTCCCCCATGTGCAAGCAGCGCAAGTCAAAATCTCCATTCGCGAAATCCAATGCTCGTAAATAGAACTCAAGTAACCGGACCCTTGGCATAGCTCCTTGTGGAAACATAGATGGAACCGTTACATTCCACTTGAATCTGCACTCTCTGGCACACTAGAATGCACCGGCACCAACCACGAACCTTTCCACCGCGCGCTCTTCTTGGGATTCGGGCAGCATCCCAAGGGTGAGAGAACGAAGAGCGGGGAGCGTCCCAAGGATTTGAATGTCCTCTCGCCCAACTTCGTGGACCCATATCTCCAAGGAGGAGATGAGCAGCAACGAATTAATCCACGTAGGCAGTGTCGAGAATGAGCCACCAGTTCCTTTTGACTGAAATCTACGGAGCTGTGGAGGGGGCACCCAGCCTTCCCGCATGAGATTGGCGTATTCACCTCCCCAAGCAGAGATTTCTAGACTTTGCAATTTGTGCAGATTTCCTAGGCACTCTACCAAAGCTGTGGCCATCCTCTCATCCATCTCATCCCACTGTATGTCGAGCACTCTCAGTTTGGTCAGCTGACTTAGTTCTTTCACAACGTTTGCATAATCCCCAGTTTTGAGCTCAGACAACTCTTCTAGGGATGTCAGGTTCCCGAACCCATCTGGCAGTCTTGTAAAGCCACGATGTTGGAACATCATACGTCTTAGCCGAACAATGGCCGGTGGCAATTCTTTTATACCAATATGTAGGCACATCAAATGTCTTAGCTGAACAATGGTCGGTGGCAATTCTTTTATGTAAGTACAGCTTAAGTTCAGTGTCTGCAAAAATTTTAAGTTTCCTATTTCTGTTGGTAGCTCACAAATATTTGTACGTCTTAGTCCTAGGTACCTCAGGTGAAATAAGTGCATGACATAACCAAGATTGACATGGCAACTTTGCGGGAAGTAACAACCTTCCAAATCCAACACACGTATTACTTGGAAGCATGAAAGGGATGGCATCAAATTAATAGCTGGACTAAAGATAGTGAATGACCTCACTTGTGACAAGCCAGTGGTAGCCCGAGGGGTGGGGAGCTCTGCCATGCTATTTTGGAGGGATAACCTGTGAACCTTTCTTTGCCAAGATGTGTTTTGCTCAAGACCACCCAATATAGTAACAAAGTTATTCTCACTTGACAAGTGATAAATGAGATCAAGCACCATATCATGTACACGACAAGCTTCTGCTTTTCCTTCATCGTCGATTCGAACCGGTTGGATCATGCTTCTATTTATGAGCTCATTGAAATAATTCTCACCTAGCTCAAATTTGCTATACCCCTTTTTATCATGTTGGACAAAACCTTCAGCTATCCACCTCCATATCAATCGATCACTCCTAATCTCATAATCTTCTGGGAATATGCTTAGATACAACAAGCAAGGCTTAAGATGAGAAGGTAGATCGTAATAGCTAAATGATAATATCATCCGCATGTCCTCGACGCGAGCACCTTCTCTAAGTCCACAGCCAATAGAATTGCACAAAGTATTCCATTGATCCTTTTTTTGTATCTCCTTATTAGCCAAAAGGCTAGCTATAGTAATGATGGCTAATGGTACCCCGCCACATTTCTTCAATATATTTTTGGATACATCCTCCAATTCATGAGGGCATTCATTATCTTTTGAAAATATCCTTTTATAGAAGAGCCTTTTGGAGTCATCAACAGAAAGAGGTTTCATTTCATAAATTATATCATCATTAGAAAAGCAGCATGCTCTCGAAACATTGACGTTGCGGGTTGTTGTGATTAGTCGACTACCGAGATTGTTCTCTGAGAGAGCACACTTGATATATCCCCACACTTTTTCATCCCATATGTCATCGATAATGATGAAGTACCTACATATCAATTTTTGAGAATGTTAATCGGCAAATCTAGATGAACAAGCCTCACATAGATGCTTGGATGTCTTAAAGGAATCATTCCCTCCAAGTTTGATTGCTGCTATTCTATGTGGCTCAGACAAGATGAAGGGCCCTAACAGTGAGTTGTGGGATATCTCGAAGCATCTAAGGTTATCTTTTGATTTCATTTGCCCGTTGTAGGTGAGTCCTCTTTAGTTAAGTAGCTAGGTGTTTTGGTATTGTGGTCAGTGTCAGATTATGGGGTGCTGTTCTGTGGATGCGGTGGTGTGTTTTGGAGTTTTTCCTATCGGCGAGTGCATCTGGACGGGTGTTCTAACTTCAAAACTTTATTCCTCTTTGAAATAAACGGCAGAGCTCTTGCAATCCCTTTCAGAAAAAACCGGCAAAGCAATCAAGCATAATTAATGGTTTTGTTATTTCAATTCTTTTTGATAGGGATGCATGACTAGATTAAGAGGTTTCTATGCACAAACAGAGTAGGGCAAATCTAAAATCGAATACCCACACAGATGTAATGGCACGGTTTACTTAACAAAAAACAAAAAAACCGTAATGGTCTATAGCAAGAAGACACTCAACATGCGCTGTTGTCTAACACTCGAAAAGAAAAGGAAGGATCAGCATTAGGTGACGCAAAGAAATTCTCTCAGTTCGTCGATGAGTTGTGTTTCATCCCTTGTTGCTTCATTGATAGCTAGGGATGCATTACTAAATTAAGAGGTATCTATACGCAAACGGAGTAGAGCAAACTCTAGGAATTTGTATCAACACTGTAAATCTACAAACGAATACCAACACAGAGCTAAAAAGATGGATGCATGCACAAACACAGATGTAATGGCACGGTTTACTTAACCAAAAAAAAAGAAATGGTCTCTAGCGGAAGAAAGAAGACACTCAGCATGCGCTATTGTCTAGCACTCGATCACTTGAAAAGAAAAAGTAAGGATCAACATTAGATGACGCGTTACCTCTTGTCCCGAAGGAATTCTCTCACTTCGTCGATGAGCTGTGTTTCATCCCTTGTTGCTTCATTGATGTTTGCATACTTGACCTTGTCAAGCTGATGGAGCGTCTTCTTGAAAATCTTGGTTATGTCGGGATTCCGAGACACGGAAACAAAAGCCCCACAATCAAATTGCTCTTTAATCTTCTCGTACACTGCTTTGGCAATGGTTGTCTTGCCCAATCCTCCGAAGCCAACGATGGAGATTGTCTTCAGTTGCTGCATGGACACATCATGAGCACCCTGTGTCAACATCCTGATCAGCTCGTCCCTTGTGTCGTCAATGCCAACGAGTTCGGTCACCTCGCTGTACAGAGCCGTCAGGCGAGGGTCAATGGTAGGGCCAGAGCTGCTACTGTCGTGCAGCTCGAGCCCGTACCTTTAGCGCAGCGCCGCCAACTCCTCGGTGAGGCCCTGCGCTTCTTTGATGGCGTCGGCGATAGGGCGGAGAGCCTTGCCTTTCCTCAACAGTTTGGTGATCTTTTTAACGAACCTCTTGACTCTGTTCTCCGGAATGGCGGCGAGCTCGCGTTCACGGTCCACCATGAAGGCGTCGACGGCGTCCTCCATGTCGTACGACAGCTCCCTCACTTTGCCTGCCCAGATCCTGACCTGCTTGTCGAGCTGGTCCCGCGGCACCTCGGCCACCTTGCGGAGGGCAGCGTGCATCATCTTCAGCTCTGTCTCCAGAGACTTGACGCCTTTCCTCACACGCTTCCCCAGGTTGTATTCGTTCTTGAGCAGCTCACCGAGCTTGGGGAGGAGGGCTTTCATTGCCTCGGCCGCCACGACCTCCATAGCTGTATCTCGGCGACGGTAGTTGGCGCTTGCACAGGGCGGCGGATGACGGATCTCAACACCAGCAGTTGACTGACTTGTTCATTAGCATCGTCTTCATTAGGTGAAGCGTCATGATCCGATTGCGTCCTAAAAAATGGAACAATCTGCTAAAATCTAATTAGAGTCCGTATTAGGATCGAACTGTAATCTTAGCACTAGAAATAAAATATAAATGAAATGACGTGGGTGTGCCGAGAGAGACACGATTATTCCTCCTCGGTCGCCGCCACCACCACTATCCACCAGCCGTCGTGCTCAACAACAAGGAGCGGACTGTATCCCTCGCCTCCGGGCTGTCGTGCTCAACGACAGGGAGTGCTGGATTTTTTAGGAGAAGGGAGCGAGCTTAGGTGTTTGGATTTGGGTAGAGAAGAAGAAAGGGAGAAGAAAGAGCACCACTACTTGGGACTTGATAACAGCTGAACAATGAGTGTTTGTGGAAGCTTGACTACGTGTGTGTGGCCAGGGTTAACGGAAAAAAATTTCGTGCGTTCGGTCTCCAAACGAAGCCCCTGCGTACCCGCTCCGGATTATCGCCGCGTGGAACCGCACCGTTGGATGAGGCTTGCTCGCGACTCAGCCCCGTGAGCCACGCATCGCCTCGGCTTGAACCAAACTTGCGAGCTCCCTTTCCCCTCCTCGAGCCTGTCTCCCCCATCGCGAAGTCTCCCCCATCGCCGCCTCCTCTTCCTCTCCGCTCTCCTCGTCGTGTCCCGGCGCGCCGCGCCGCCGCCTGCTGGTGCTGGTGGACGACCTCTCCTCTCGGTGCGGTCCCTCCGGACTCACGACGGGTACATGGTCGACTCGCGAAGTCTCCCATGGTGGACTCATTAAGTCTCCATGGTGATCGTTGTCACCGAGCTTAACGGAGACTTCATGAGTCCACCATGTACCCCCGTGGTGGAGTCCTGAGGGACCGACTGAGAGGAGAGGTCGCCCACCAAGACTTAAGAGAGGCAGGGCGCGGGCGACCGGACACGACGAGAGAGCGGAGAGGAAGAGGAGGCGGCGATGGGGAGACTTCATGATGGGGAGACAGGCTCGAGGAGGGAAAGGAGCTCGCAAGTTTGGTTCAAGCAGAGGTGATGCGTGGCTCACGGGGCTGAGTCGCGAGCAAGCCTCATCCAACGGTGCGGTTCCACGCGGCGATAATCCGGAGCGGGTACGCAGGGGCTTCGTTTGGAGACCGAACGCACGAAATTTTTTTCCGGGTTAACTAAACTGACTTAGAGGTGAAAATCAAAATTCCGGTGGTACCAGCTTATCGCATTTTGGCTTTCAACCGGTTCAACCTTGCGCTACTGACAAGAATGGCCCACTCGGCAGCGACTCAAAGCAGAGTACCTTCTAGGGCTCGCCGGTGATGCTTCTCCGGCAAAGCTCCGACGTTGCTGAGGGTAGGAGAAGAAGCATCTCGCTGATACACACCAGATGGATGGTCCCTCGGTCATCGGAGTTGAAGAAAAACAGTGCGCCACCGAGCTTGGGTGGCATCTATGGCGGTGGCTAGCAGGAGAGGATGAACCGGTATGAATGAGCTCGAATGGGTAAGGATTCAAGCATTTACAGGTTACGGAGATTCCATTTTTGTATTTCTCTTGAGCGGTGGGTGACCGAGGAGTCCCGCCATCGGTGGCCGGCCGCTGGGAAGAAGGGGCTACGGTGGCGGCGAGATTTTGCAAGGAGAGGACCAGAATTTTTTTAGGGTTATTGATCACTAGGAGACACAGATGGTGTATCTGGAAGAAATTTGGAAATGGGTTGCTTAATCACTCAAATTGATCTGGGCTCTAAACTCGGGGGTGTTCGGCAATGGCGGAATTGGGGAATTCTGGGCGTGCTGATTACAGGAGAAGAAGAGGGAGATGAGGGGGAGATGAGGCGCGCAGGCTCTAGCGATCACAGAGTGCTACTTATAGCCGTGGATAGGGGGGGGACAAGCTCTGCCCCAGGGAGGACTCGGCCAAGATGGAGTTGATTGGGAAGCTTCGCGCGAGGGAGAAGACAGAGCCAGCTGACTGTTCGGGCCCACAGGTCAGTGGGATGCATCAGTCAAAGCGAGTGGTTACACCGGACAGCACTGGTTTTCGCATTGATTCAGCCATCTAATCACCGAAACATTTTCTGTAACTTTTTTACTAGAGTCTTCTGGTAGTGACCGACCTTCTGTAGAATTTTTGGTCCAAAATACCCTGTGAATAATTAATAAACATTCTAACACTGTGCACTGCTTAGAATTCTTTCGGTTTTTGATTTTCTTAACGGTGCAAATGACATAATTTATTCTTGAAAATTTTTATAAGAACTATATTTAAGCTAAATATGTTTTCATAAAAATTTTAAGTTAATATATTCGGTAATTATTTAATTAAAATTCTGACACTCCATTATTCAGATTTTTCTTGTTTCTGTTTTTGAATTTTTATCAGCCTTATATGACAGGAAAATTTCTGAGATTTTTACAGGGAGTAGGTAATGCAATTATTTTACTAGAGTAATTTTACAAGATCGAGATGAAGTCTACAGATTTTACATTAAATCTGACCTTGCATTGTTTTTAGTCAAAGCAATTGTCTTTTCAATAATAATGCCTCATTCCTGTTCATAAAAATTTTATTTATGGGAAAAATGATTTTAATACAGGCCTAGGGTTTAGGTAGTAATTTTTTCCAGATTTTTACTTTTACCATTTCACATTTTTCCATTTCCTTTTCTCTTTTCTCTTTTATTTGATTAATCTCACAACACAAAAATCCAAAGAAATCCAAATAAAAACCAATAGTGCCAATAAAATTAAGAAATAGTTATATTCAAATTCAAAATATATATTTTTATTTTATTAAAATTTTTGGGATGTTACACTACAACAGTGATTGCTCCTAAATTTTGTTTCTGATTTTAATTTTACTTAGAGAAGAAAATGAAGTCTAACATTTTTGAAACTTTTTATCACAGTTGTATTTGAACTAAGAATATCACTTTAAAATTTTCAAGTAAAAACATTGCACCATTATTTTATAAAATTATGACATAGCAATTTCTAGATTTTCAGAGTTTCTGTTTTTAAATTTGGAAAAGTTTTAAATCATATTATTAATTTATGAAGTTTTTACCAGAGGTAGATATTGTATTGAGGATTTTATGAAAATTTTTACAGCTCCATATAAGTTTTATAATTATTTTATAAATTCTGACAATGCATTATTTAGAATTAAAAGTTGTCTCTTTATTTTATTTCATCATTATTCTATGTGTAAAATTTCATTTGCTGGCTATAATGATTTAATTACATACTCAGGGTTCTCTTGACAAATTTTTCAAATTTTTACTTTTTATCTTTTTGTCTTTTTCCCTTTTTCATTCCCCATTTCTCTTTTATTTGCTTTTTCTCATAATACAAAAATCCAAGAAAATACAAATGAAACAAACAACATCAAAAAAATCTAGAAATATTCACATTCAAATTTAAATCTCACATTTTTACTGTTTTAAAATTTTCGAGCTGTTACACTTGTGTTCACATACCAAGGGTCAATTTCTTTGCCGTCATACTCCACTATGAAATAATCCAGTGCTCTTTCAACAGGTTTCAGTCCTGTTTTATCCGAGTCCTAGTTCCACTTACTTTCTTCAAGAAAAATAACATCTCTGCTAATAGTTATTTTCTTAGTGAGTGGATCATATAGCCTATAAGCCTTTGAACCAGCCTCATATCCAACAAAAATCATTGGAATGCTCCTGTCATCCAGTTTCTTCAAATTTTTTATTGGAGCTTTTACATACACCAGTTTCCTCATGTGCTGAACACTAGGTTGATATCTATACCACTTTTCATACGGTGTTACCTCTTCAACTACTCTTGTGTATGATCTGTTCAAGATATACGCAACGGCTGCTACAGCTTCTCCCCAGAAAACTCCTAGCAATTGTTTAGTCTTCAACAAACTTCTTGCCATCGCATCAACAGTTTTGTTTTTCCTCTCCACCACTCCATTCTGCTGAGGTGAATAGGGAGCTGTCAAATGCCTTTTGATTCCTACCTCTTCACAGAAAATAGCAAACTCACTACTCAAGAACTCCCCGCCTCTGTCAGTTCTTAGAGTCTGTGTCTTGCATGCAGACTCTAATTCAACTTTGGCTTTGAATTTCCTGAAGGCAGTAAGGCTTCATCCTTTGAGGCAATTATATTCACCCATGTATACCTTGACAAATCGTCAATGAAGAGAATAAAGTATTTCCTACAACCAATGGTTGATGGAGTAATTCGTCCTCATATGTCACAATGGACCAACTCAAGCAGCTTCTGAGCTTTGTATGTTACTAACTGAGGAAATGATGTTCGGCTATGTTTAGCCAGAACACAGCCATCACACACTTGCTTAATGTGAGCAATTTGTGGCATTCCTTTTACGAGGAACTTTCTGGACATCATCTTCAAAGCATCAAAGTTCAGATGTCCAAATCTTGCATGCCACTTCCAGGCATCTTCTTCCATCCTGCTGAGCAAGCACACTGGATCTATCGAAATCAATTTTAGGACATATAGCCTGTTTGGAGTTCTCTTGACTTTTGCTAGCAAAGTTCTGGATTTGTCGTACACCCGGAGATATCCATCTTCAATGACTGCTTTGCATCCGTTTTCCTCCAATTGCCCAAGGCTTATTATATTGCTTTTAAGCTTTGGTATATAATATATTGATGTGAGCAACCTGTGCTCTCCTGAGAAAGTTTCGAAGAACGCTATACCTCTGCCTTGAATTTCAACAACAGATCCATCTCCGAATTAACTCTTCCAGTAACTCCTTCATCCAACTCTATGAAGCAATCCCTCAAACCAGTCATATGGTTGCTCGCACCTGAATCCAGATACCAGACAATATTATTTTGCTTGTTGTTTTCAGTCTGGCTTAGCGCTGGCTTGATCTTTTCTTCATAAGACATAACATCATCAACTTCAACTGTATTGCCGATTTGTATTTCACAGACCTTTGCTGCAAGGAGGGCTGGCTCATCACCTTGATCAAGCATCTCTGCAAGATTCAACCTCTCAGATTTCTTTTTGAGTTCAGGACAGTCATATTTCAAGTGTCCCAACTCCTTACACTTGTAACATCTAGCTTTATTAATGTCAAAACTAGATTTTCTCCTGTGTGAGCTCTCACCCTGATCACGGGCATCTGTGCTACCACGCTCCTGGTGGTGTCCGTGGCCGTGACCACGCGAGCGTCCTCGCCCTCTAAATGATCCTCTATCTGAATCATCCCTGGCCTTCCAATCATGCTATGATAATAGTGCTCTTTCTTCCACCTTTTCATTCATCCTTGCAAGCCTCAATTCACGAGCCTTTAGGGACCCAAGAACCTCTTCCAGAGTTTTTGTCTTCATATATGTGAATCCTTCAATAGTTGATGCAATTTGAATGAACTTTGGTGATACGAAGCGCAACACCTTCTTCACAACATAAACTTCAATCTTTTCACCTAGGCTTCGGATTTGATTGTCAATAGAAATTACTTTCATAGCAAAATCATCAATCTTGTCAGCATCACCCATCCTTAAGCCTTCTAGTTACCATCTCAAGTTCTAGACATTTACCTCTTTTACCCGATCTGCTCCTTGATGCAGCGCCTTCAAAGCGTCCCAGGCTTCTCTCGCTGTCTCCTTCTCTGAGAGTGTCGACGTATTTCGCCTGATAGTTATTCTCCCTAGACGGAGTCCGGGGTTCGATAGAGGGGGTCTTCATGGAAGGACACCTACGGGCTCTCCCCAGGGATCCTCATAGACAAAAATCCAAGAACACGCAGATTTTACCCAGGTTTGGGCCCCCGATGTGGGTAATAGCCCTACGTCCTGCTTGATATCATGTTAATGTGTTTTGAGTGGATTACAATGTTTTCTTCCCTCTTCTCTTTCAGTTCTCCTCTTGTTTTTCTCTTGAGTCCTCACTCTCCCCGTCTCCCCCCTTCCTATGCACCGAACCCCCCTTATATAGGCCGGGCTGACTCGGGCAAGTGGGAGGATGACATCACAATGATTACACTTCATTTATTACACCAATTGTTGTAGCCCTGTCCTCTGGCCTCATTCTTTGCACCACCACCTAACCCCGTCCGGTCCACCTGGGAAGCGACTTACATGCGACGGGTTAGGTGCAGGACATCAGAGGGATAAGCTACTGTGCCGTTAGCAGAGCCACGCGCATTCAATGGTTTTGACATGGTGTGTCGGGGGAGAAGACTTCGAGGTGAAGCTCCCCCATTCCTTCATCGTACACCTCCATACCTGATCGACAGCGGACCCCCGAGTACCTTCTGACTCCGTCGGCCGACCACGTGGCCCGGTCACCTGGCGTCGGGGCCTGGTCGCCCACCTACTCGCCAGGCTGCCACATGGTCCGGTCGCCTAGCGTCGGGGCTTGATCGCCCACCTGCTCGCCAGGCTACCACACTTTGGCACTCGTGGCCCCTCCTGACCATGGCGGAGAGGGTACCTTGGCGTAAAGTACGCCGACAGTAGCCCCCGGGCCCGTCCTGGAGCGCGCGCCAGCTCTTTCAGACCTCTTTAATGTCGACGTGCTCCTGGACGGGTCCACCACTCCTGCGCACGCAACCGCTCTAGCCCTCTCTGCTTCTGCCATCTTCTCTCGAGACCCGAAGCGTCGCACACTTTCGCCTTTTCGTGAACCACTAGCGTGAGAAACCTATTAATACGCGCAGCCACAACCAGCGGTTCACGCTCTTTTCGACTCCTTCGCCTTTCTTCTTGTCCCTTCAACTTCCTTGCCCTAAGACATCGCTCCACTCGAATGGCGCAGCTGTTTCCCGCTTCAACCATCGACAGGGAGAGGGCAATGAGGCTCTCCTGGACCGCCACCAAGGATTCCCTTCGCATATGCCATGGAACCCTCACGCCACGGTGCGTCACCGGGGAGATTGTTGTCTTCTCCTAGGAGCTGCTGGTGGGCCTAGTTCCGCCCTTCTCTGAATTCTTCCTCACCATCCTTCACTTCTACGAGATCCATCATGTTCATCTCACCCCCAATTCCGTTCTCATTTTGTCCACCTTCGCTTACCTCTGCGAGATGTTCATGGGGGTAATGCCCAATCTTCCCCTCTTCCACTTCTTCTACACTCCGCGGCTCCACAGACAGTGGAGTCGCGGGGAGGCTGCCACTTTCACCTCCCCGACGGATCGGCCTCCCGCTACATCCCTTCCAGACAAAGACCAACTGGAAGGCGTGGCGAAGCGACTGACTGTACGTCGGCGACGACAGCGGTCTCGATGCCCTGGAGGTGCCCTCTGCACCGACAGAGGCCACCGAGAGCTGGGGCTCACCCGTTGAGGAGACAGCAGAGCTCCAGGAGATGGTGGCCCGCATCAACTGGCTGAGAGACTCTGGGTTGACTGGGGCACTGGTGGTCCGGGACTTCGTGACCCGGAGGATCAGCCCCTTGCGCCGACGCACCCGACTGGCATGGCAGTACATGGGCATCTACGACATGACTCGCACTCACCCAGGTCGTAAGTTTCCGTTCTCCTTTTCTTTTGATCTTTGGTGGACGCCATCAACTGGTAACCTTTTTCCTTTCTACAGGCGCAGGGAATTTGGACGCCCCTTCTATCACCAAGCGGTTGATCGGGCTCCTACCGCCAATGCCAAGTGGTTTGGACTTCCTGACCGAGGCCCGGCTACTTTGTGATCTGGAGTTCGCGGAGCGTCTCTAGATCATCCAAGCGCTCCCGGCAATGGATTCCACTGGGCATGCGACGTTGCTGCCCCGCGGCCCCTTAGTAATCGAGGACCCGCCCGATGGATTTATCGGAGGCGGCAAGCGGCCATCCTCCTCGGGCGCCTCGGTGCACTCCAAAGAGGCCCCTTGACCGATGACCGGACTACCGCGCCTCCGGTTCCATCATGGAGACCCGCTCGACGAACAGGAACCTCCATGTGTTTACCGTACTAGTCCATGGATCAGTAGCTAGCACACACATGTTTACAACATCGATATCATAACCAAACGGGATATTTATAACCTGCACAAGATTAATTACACAGAGCAGATTACAACACTTAGAAATAATAACAGAGTAGCAACAAAACGACAACTGGAAGAATCAAAACCCAGGTGGATTGCCCCCAAAACCCGCAGGCATCAGACTGGGATAACTCCTAGAAGAAGTCATCATCAAAATCCCCTCGTCCTGACTGAAAGTATGTGTCATCTGGCAAGACTGAATCTTCATCCTCTGAGATAGTGTAGATAGCAAGTTTGAGTACATTGGTACTCAGCAAGACTTGGTAGTGGTTTACAAATGCAAATAAATAATCATGCAGACTTAATCAATGACAGGCTCTAGTTATTTTGCAGTTGCTCAAAGAAAGTAAATCATAAGCTAATATTTAGATTGCAATTCGCATTTATAAAGTCACTAAGGAACAAGTAAATTTATAGGAAAGTAAATTCAATTTCACAACCAGTCTACCCAACTGAACAGCCGTATATGTCGATTCCTTTGGACATAAAACCAGGTTGACAAAACAGTTTCAAACCAAAACTCCAGTTTTCGGAAAATACCAAAATCTAACATTGAAATGACTTCACCAAGTGCCCATGACCGCGGGCGCGGCTAATCGATTAGATTTTATACTTTGCAGAGGCGTACAACTTCACCCACAAGGAATGAATCACCTTTTTGCTAGGCCATACGACACACTTCCTTAGGTGTGCCGGCAAAGTGATCATACATAGCCGTTACATTATTTAGACATGACTTCGATCCAGCCTAGGACGTTAACCCCCGCCGTAGAGACAGAAACACACATCCAAGTCGTGGATCCACTTTCATCACACCCAACACAACGCTTCTGAACACGGCAGGGCGTACACCGTTGCACCGGTTATGCATTTACCAACACAAACTGTGTGGAAGCCCCTAACAAGCAATCCAGAACGGAATGCCTCTACAAACTCCCACCTACCAATGAGCAAAGCCATGTCTAAACAACTTATTAGGCTAAGGCTTCCCCATAAATAGCCCTCGTGGTTGCATAGAAATCTTGGGTCAATAGCGTCCCATTGCTCGGTCCTTAATGTGACATGGGCGACCCTACACTACGTGCAATTCCTTTTTGCACCTTTGGCTATTGCCAATAATCGCCCACATCAAAATCATAGTTTTATTTTGGATTTTTAGTAAACTAACAGCAACCTTTCCAAATGGTAGTTGTTTAAATAACAAGTTGAAAATGAACCATTTTAACGTTGAGCATGGCTAAGCAGGTATGATATCTATCGTTTATACCTATAGTGACATTAATTTATGTCTAACCCATACTTACGGTTACAAAGTTCGCATGTACATATATATATATATATATATATATATATAAGTGTATGACTGAATATGCAAAGACATATTCAACCTTACACCATTTGCTAAGCCTTAAATCAGTATTGAGCTTGACCAATTCCACAATTTATTACCTATTATTATTCAGTGCTTCCAATTATGCAAAGCACATAAGTATTTTAGACTACATATGCATCACATTTGCTTAAGGTCTTATTAAACAAATGAATGATAAACTTGCATAAAATTTATTCTGTGCATTTGGGCTTCTCTCAGAATAGGATTTTCATAAAAATTAAGTTTTCTTTATTTTATCTAAAGTTGAATAATAATTTCTCTTATTACATTAAGCTATTCTTAAGTATTTTATTTACTAAAAATTACACAGAGACTCTTTTCAAAATATTTTTGCATATTATTAATCTATTAGATTTTAGACAAATATAGAAATTTATTCCACTCAATTTGGACTGTTAGATCAAAAGTTATTTAGATTTGAATAGGCTCGGGTTTTGAAAATCCTTCAAAAATCAGGTTTTTACCAAAAACGGAAAGTGCACTTTCACTGGAAAAGACGCTTTCCCTTTTTGGCTCACGCTAGCTCAGACACTTCTACTGGGATCCCTCTGTTAGCGACAGAGAAACAGAGGAAACTCGGGTTTGAGATCGCCGCCGGCGGATCATCACCGGAGCGGTGGAATGGGTGGCTCCGTGACCACTAGTGGGCCATGGCGCGCCGATTGGTGGTACCAATTCCACCGGAGCTGCCCAGGAAAGGGGTCACCGTCGAGCGCATGCGGTGGCCACTATGGCTTTCCGGTGAAAGCTCGACGTCGGTGATCCATCGGCTTGGGCGAGGACTCGGCGAGCATCAATAAGGTAAGGTCACTCCATTTCACCTAAGAGCGGCGACGAAGAAGAAGTGGAGAGGGCTGTCCGTGGTGCGCCGGAGTTGGAGAAGAAGAGTGGCGGATTTGGGTGAACAACACTGAAATGAGTGAAACCGGCGATTGATCAGTAACGCAGAGGATCAGGCGAAGCTTTAGGATGAAGAAATTGCAAGGATCATCACCTGGTTTGAGTTCTGCGATGCTTTCCACTTCTCGGTTCTTTGGTGAACAGCGGCGAGGAAATGGAGAAGAACCACGGCTGGTGTCAGCGTACTATACGCTAGGGTACCCTCTCCACCGCATAAAGTACAATCCACGTGGCGCCCGGCGGCGGTGGCGAAGCACGCTCGCCGCCCGCCCCATCCATGTGGCGGCCTAGCAATCGGCGGGCGACACGGCCGCCGGCGCGTCGGCCCATGTGGCGCCCGGCGAGTGGGGCGAAAGACGCTCGCTGCTGCGCCGATCCACATGGCGGCACGCAATCGGGCGGCGATCACGCAGCCGCCGCGGCGTCGGTCCACGTGGCGCCGGCGAAGAGTGGCGAAGCACGCCGCTTCGCCCGGCGCCCGATCACTTGGCGGCAGCAATCGGGCGGCGATCAAACGCGCCGGCCGCGTCGGCCACGGGCGCCCGGCGGTAGGTGGCGAAGCACGCCGCTGCGCGGCGCCCGATCCACGTGGCGGCTTTGCACGGCGGCGATCACGGCCCGCCGCCGGCGTCGGCCGTGGCGCGCCGGCGGCAGTGGCGAAACACGCCTGCTCTCCGGCGCCCGATCCACGTGGCGGCTCGGCAATCGGCGGCGATCACGGCCCGCGGCCGAACATCGGTCCACGTGGCGCCCGGCGGCGGGCGAACACGCCTGCTTCGCCCGGCGCCATCCACGTGGTGGCTCGCACGGGCGGCGATCACGGCCCGCCGCCGGCGTCGGTCCACGGGCGCCCGGCAGTGGGCGAAGCACGCCGCCGCCTTGGCGCCCGATCCACGTGGCGGCAGCAATCGGGCGGCGATCACGGCCCGCCGGCCAGCGTCGGTCCACGTGGCGCCCGGCGGCAGGTGGCGAAGCGCCTACCGCCGCGGCGCCCGATCCACGTGGCGGGTGGTGGCGATTGGCGAGGCGCCCTGCTCGTCCGCCGCAAAGGCAAAAAGGTGCGCTGCGGTAACCGCCTCGAAAGGCTCCTTCCGCCGTCATCGTGTCGAATGGCAGCTCGCCACAGCGAGCTTATCGGTTGCAAGGGTTTACGCAACAAGCCCATTCCTCGGCGCCTCTCACCTACATCACGAAGGGGTCCCATCCGGTGGACTGAGCAAAGGCACGCGTAGGCATTTAATGAGGCCGAGGAACGGACAAGACGGAAGGAGCATTAAATGTGTTTAGATCAGCATGATGACCCTCCTTGTACCTACCCCGCTAGCCTGGTCTATATAAGGGCCCTCGGGTGCATGGGAAAGGGGGATCGGATCCTGGATCAATCAACCAAGCAATACTAGAAAAGGCTAGCAGAAGAACTTGTAACTCAAGAACTCTGTACCGACTCAAAACATCCCATAGGAAATTTAGCAGGACGTAAGGTTATTACCCTTCTCACAAGGGGGCCTGAACTTGGGTAAAAATCTCTTGTTCTTCTTAGTTCATAGACGCCGAAACCCTCCGCGTGGGAGTCCTCTAGGGTTTTTGCCCTCTCGATTAGCCAGCCGCGAAGACGCCCTCATACCGAACAAAACCCGGTCTGTAGATCACGGGCTGTCGGTGGAATCTGCCGGCAGGCGCGCCAGTAGGGGGCTAGTGGTTGGCTTTTCCGCCAACTCCCCGTGAAGTTTCGGTGTTCTTTTGCTCGAAGCAAGCCCGCATCTCAAGATGGCGGGTTCTCATCGCCAAGATCAAGCGGGGTGAGTGGTGTTGTGGCGCCTCCGCCTCTCGCCGATCGGAGGATCACCTCGACCCGCCCGCAGGTGGCGGCCTTGCTCCGTGGATCGGCGGGGCCTCCGTCTGCGACGGCTTGCCATGGAGGCGCCACCCTGCTCAAAACACACACACCGTCTCCTCTTGGACCACCCTCGGTGGAACTTGCGAGAGACTCTCCGCCACTCCGTGGCCGAGCATCGCCGGTCTCGTGGATGCGCCCACTTGGTAGGGCCCGACAGGCGGGCACCGTTGGTGCATAGTGCTGGGGGCATGCTTGCGCACTCAGGCCCAAACCGCCCCAACAAAGGTGGTCGTGGCAGGCGGGCGGGGCCGAAGGAGGAGGCCATGGCCCGGTCCCGATGCAGATGAACCGTGGGGGCCTTAGGTCGCACTTTGGATGAAAGCCGCGGCGGCTGGCGATGACCTCCGCGGCCGCTTGCCGCGCCGCCCGGCCCCGGAGCGCCGCCACGGGAAGCAGATAGTCTCCGACGGTGAGAGTTTCCAAGGCTCTCATTCCCGGACCAAGGAGGAGGTTCACTCCTCCGACTCAACAGGGGGCCAGGCCCAACGCTCCCGGGGGCGGTCTCCGGACCGGGCTCCTGGCGGGCGGTTGGGTTCCCTCTACGGCGTCGGGTGCCAGGCTTTCTCTCGCCGGCTGCGCCACGTGGTGTGGCCCGACAGATTTCGCCCGGCATCCATGGAGAAGTACGATGGCACCACCAACCCGGAGGAGTTCTTGCTAATATACACGACGGGGGTGCGAGCGGTCGGTGGATCTGAAAAGGTCATGGCCAATTACCTTCCCACGGCCTTGATGGGCTCTGCCCGTTCTTGGCTGTTGAACCTCCCCCGAGGGTCTGTGCACTCGTGGGGAGAGTTGTGCGACCTCTTTGTCGCCAACTTTCGAGGTCCTTCTTGCAGCCAGCGTGGAGGATGACCTCCATACTGGAGCGAGAGAAGAAGTCGTTGCGTGACTTCATTCGGCGGTTACATCGCCGCAACACGATCCCCCATATTTCTGAGCAGTCGGTCGTTATCGCCTTTCGGAGGGGCGTGCGCGACCGCAAGATGAAGGAGAAGATGGCTACCCGCACCATCGGTACCACCTCCGAGCTTTTCTCCCTCGCACACAAGTGTGCGCGGGCCGCGGAGGCGAGAGGGCCAGCGCCTGGCCCCGCAGGTGGCCGAGGCAAAGATGAGGCCGGGACCTCGAAGGGTTCCGGCCGTACAGGCAAGAAGGCGCGGAAGCGCGAGGCAGGAGAGACCAGGCAGGTCTTGGCCGCCGAGCGCGATGATAAAGATCCCGCGCCACAAAAGCGCAACCGCCGGGACCGGGGTGACGATCGTCGTGACCGGCGTGATAACCGCCGCGATCGGCGTGAAGACCGTCGTGACGGTAGCGAACCGCCCGCGCGTCGTCAAACGACCGCCGCGCGTATGAGGGCGAACTCTACTACCCCATCCACAGGACCAACACGCACGACCTGGACGGATGTCGGGTCGTAAATAGGATGGTGGAGCAGCGGCTCAAGGAGCGCCGCCGATGATGATCGAGATGAAGATCCGCCCCGGCTTTTCGCAGACAGCGGATCACACTTTGTGGCGTACATCTATGGTGGTTCATCCACCATTCCTCAACACCGCTTATAAGCGGCCGAAAAGGAGGTGTGCTTGTATGGCCGAGCTCGAGGGCGGGTCGGACACCGAAATGGTGAGCAAACGATCACCTTCATCGGGCCGACCACCTGAGGGCACCCCACCTAGGGCCTCTCCGATCGTGGTGGCGCCCACGGTCCGGAATGTCTTGGTGGGCGATCTTGATGGACGGGCAGCCCTCAACCTCTGTCGCGTCGGTATTCATGGCACTGCAGATCCATGACAGGATCTGCGCCTCGACCGCCGTTCTTGAGGTAGCCCCAGATCTTGGGCTGTTCCTTGGGTCAAGTTTGCCTCCCGTCACTTTCGGGAGAAGGATAACTACCGCACCGAGATGGTGGACTTGGTCGCCGATTTCGACCTCCCATATAACGCCTTACTTGGCCGGCCGTTGGTCAAGTTCATGGCGGTTACCCACTACGCTTACATGGTGGTGAAGATGCCAGGGCCCAGTGGCCCCATTGTCCTCACCGTGGATAGGTCGGAGGCCCTGCGCTGCCACAAGTAGGCTTGGGATCTGGCCGGTGCCACTTGCGTCGGCCGCACCGCGCCACTTCTCGGGAGCCCTCGGGCCGGACCCATGCCTCGCCCGGCTCGCCGTGAGGTTAAGGTGGTCGCTCGAGTGAAGGCGAACCCCGAAGATCGTCAACATTGGCGCCAACCTCGGCGCCAAATAGGAAGACAGCTCGTCACCTTCCTCCATCAAACGCAGACGTGTTAGCCGGCAACCGTCCGACATGACCGGGTCCCTGTCCCGAGTGATCGAGCACCGATTGCAACGCTCTCGACGTCGCCCGATCCGTGAAGGTCGGGAGGCGGCCGGAGCGGCAGGATGCCATTCGAGAGGAGGTAGAGAAGGCTGGCCTTGGGGATAGTCGAAGTCTCTCATCTCGAGAGGCTCGCCAACCCGTGCTTGTCAAGAAATCAATGGGAGGTGGCGCATGTGTGTTGATTTCACCGACCTCAACAAGGCTCTGCCGAAGGATCCTTATCCTATGCGGGTCGACCTCATCGTAGATTCCACGACCGGGGTGTGAATTGTGCTTTTTGGATCGTACTCGGGTACCACCAGTTAGTATGGCGCTGAAGATGAAGAAAAGACTGCTTTTGTAACCCCAACGGGCGTATATTGTTATGTAAGGATGGCTTTTGGTTTAAAGAATGCTGGGTTCTACTTATCGGCGTGCCATGCATATTACTTTCCGCCCTCGATAGGGCGCAATCTTGAGGTATACGTTGATGACTTGGTGGTGAAGATCAAAAAGAGTGAAGAACTGATCCAAGACCTGGAGGAAATCTTTGCTAACCTTCGGATGAATTGCCTGAAGCTCAACCCAGAGAAATGTGTGTTCGGTGTGCCCTCTGGCAAGTTCTTTGGGTTTCTGGTGTCGATCGGGGCATCGAGGCTAATCGACAAGATAGCGCCATCGAGCACATGAAGCCGCCACGACTCAAGCAAGTTCGATTAATGGCCGGGTCGCTTTGGCCTCCACGGGCGATTCATTGCCGCTTGGGAGAAACGGCTGCCCTGTTCAAGTTGTTAAAGAAGACTAACCATTTTGAATGGGCCGGAGGAAGCCTGAAGGCATTTGAAGACACAGTAGTACCTCTCTTCTCCCGGTCTTTGGTTTCCCAGCGGCAGGTGAGCCTTTTACATCATATCGCTGCCACCCCGGTGGTGGTGAGATCTTTGGTTGCGGAGAGGAAGGTGTCCAAAGGCCGATCTACTACATCGACAAAGTATTGCATGAAGCGAGACCGGTACCGCAAGCTCAAAAGATGTTGTATCGGTCTGGTGGCGTCCAGGAAGCTGCGGCATTATTTCCAAGGGCGGGAAATTACCGTGGTCACAGCCTACCCTCTGCGCGAGATTCTCCATAACCGTGAAGCCGAAGGCCGCATTGCTAAATGGTCGGTGGACCTGGGAGAATTTAACATCAAATTTGTGCCCCGCACCGCCATCAAGAGTCAAAAGTTGGCGGAGTTCGTCGCCGAGTGGACTCCGCCACTCTGGTGAAAGAAGTGCCCGCGCCTTCCCCCTGGATGTTATTTTTCGATGGCTCCTTCAGGCTGGAAGGCGCGGGGGCTGGGGTTGTCCTGGTCTCCCCGACCGGTGACACCCTCCAGTATGTGGTCGCCCTCGAATTCAAGGCCACTAACAACATTGCTGAGTATGAAGGTCTGCTGGCAGGGCTGCGCATCGCTTCGGCGTTGGGCATCAGGCGTCTCCAAGTCAAGGGAGACTCCCTGCTGGTCATTAATCAAGCACGGAAGGAGTTCCAATGTTCCGACCCCACCATGGCAGCGTACCTGGCGGAGGTCCGAAGAATGGGCGTCATTTTGAAGGTGCAGGGTATATTCATATCCTCGGCGCGACAACCACCTTCTTGGACGGGTGTCGGCTTGCATCCTCAAGGGCTCTGTTCGGTCGGGGTCTTGAAGAAAGACTATCGCGACCGTCCATTGCAACCCACGATTGGTGGGGATGATGGTGTCATTGTCATGACCCACGATTCGGTGGGGGCGGCGGCAAAAGTGTCGCGACCTCCGGCTTAGGTGGGGAAAGCGGTGCGGCTATTACGGCCTCAATTCGGGGAGGAAGGCGGCGTGCCGCCTCGGCCCCGTGTCGGGAGGGAAGGCGGCGGTCTGCCAAAGCGGCGCCGAGCTTCGGCCAATGAGTGCAGGCGAGCACCGAGTGGTCGCCACCCTTGGGCGGAAGATCGGTGGATGGACCCTATCACGGCCTTCTGCGTGACCAAGTGATCCCGGCGATGATGCCTCGGTGAGAAGATTGCACGTAAGGCCAAGTGCTATACTCACGGTAGGTGGGGACCTATATCGCCAGAGCGAAACGGAGTTCTCTTGAAGTGCATCACTTTCGGGAAGAGGGCGACTGCTCTCGATATCCATGGAGGCGTGTGCGGGAGCCATATGTCCGGCCGAACTCTAGTCGGCAAGGCGTTTCGCCAAGGATTTTATTGGCCTACCGCCCTCCAAGATGCTTGCGAGCTGGTGAGGACGTGCGAAGCTTGTGCGGGAGCCATATGTGGCGATGGACGAGGAGGACGCGGGGGATGACACCGAGCACATCCAGGTCGAGGACGATTGATGGCCTGGGTGGCCGTTCTTGTTTCCTTCGTTTCTTTCTTCTTCTTTTTTTGTAACCCTATACATACACTTGTTGGCAAACTTAATGAAATTATCATCCTTTGCCTTTACCTGAATGCATGGTTGTGTGTATTTGCATACCGACCCAACCAGCGGGCGACCGGCCCGATCTTGCCATGATCTTTGGTCGAGGCTCGAGACCAAGTCAATGCTCCGGCATTTTCCCTGCACTCACACGCAGCCACTACAAATACGAGCAGAAGTTACGCTAGACACGCAGGGAATAGACCAAAAGAGCATAAGTCCTCGCGCATGTGGTTGTCACTGTCCCATTGCCTTTCGAAACTTAAATCCTTGTGATCTCTCAGAACCTGACCATGGCGCTGCGTGACAAGGTAGCAGGTTCCTAGGAGTGGTTTTGGGCTTGCGGTGATTGCGGTGACAACCCGGGGTGTACTAGCCGCATTGAACACCGTGCGCTTTTCGCCTGATGGCCCATCCTGTTCGGCCTTAGCGGGGTGTTACCGCTTATCAACAAGGAGCTGTCGAGCTACCGGTACCCATGACAACCACGCAAAATGTGACCCACCGGGGCACAAACAGGAAAGACAAGAAAGAAAGACTGAGAGCCCACAAGGCAAACAACTTAACTTATTATCGGTATCGTGACCAGCTAATGGAGGGAGAGCCTATTCTTTGGCTGATCGGAGCAAACTGCCCAGCACTTACAGTTCTTAAGGGTAGAACTTCCGCAACATTTCCAAGTTCTGGGAGTTTGCTAGCTCTTGGCCGTCCTCAGTGGCCAACCGGACCACCTCGGGCTGAGAGACTGAGACAACCTTAAAGGGGCCCTCCCACAGGGGAGACAACTTGTTGCAACCGGCCTGCACCTGAATTTTGTGCAAGACGAGGTCCCCCACTGCCAGTGCTCTCTTATGGACCCGGGTGGCGTGATAGCACCTGAGGCTCTACTGATACCGAGCAGCACGTAAAGCCGCTCAATCGCGCACCTCCTTTAGAAGGTTGACTTCATCTCGGCGCTAGTCTTCCTAGTCCTCCTCGCTGAACGCCGAAATGCGTGGGGAACCTAATGACAGCTCGGGTGGGAGGACAACTTTCGGCCCATAGACCAGGAAGAAAGGTGTTTCTCCAGTCACCTGGTTGGGTGTGGTTCGAAGCGACCACAGCTCTGCTGGAAGTTCGTCCATCCACCGCGCTCCCCGCCTGTGGAGTCAATCGAATGCTCTAGTTTTGAGACCCCTCAACACCAGCGCGTTGGCACACTCCGCTTAGCCATTGCTCCTCGGATGGGCCACCGAGGCGAAACATACCTTAGTGCCCATCTCTTCACAGAATTCCAGGAATGCCGCGCTAGTGAATTGGGTGCCGTTGTCGGTGATGATGTGGTTGGTGACTCCGAAACGGGTGAAGATCCCATGGATGAACCTGATAGCAGCAGAGGCCGTGATGGCACGCACTGCTTCGGCTTCAACCCACTTGGTGAACTTGTCAACGGCTTCAACCCCCTGTGGCCTGCGGGAACAGGCCCAGGATGTCCAGCCCCCAGACTGCGAACAACCAAGAGAGTGGGATAGTTTGCAGGGCCTGGGCTGGTCGATGGATCTGCTTGGTATGGAACTGGAACGCCTTGCATCTCCTCACCAGCTCGCAAGCATCCTGGAGGGCAGTAGGCCAATAGAATCCTTGGCGGAACACTTTACCGACCAACGTCTGACTGGGCATATGGCTCCCGCACATGCCTCCGTGGATATCAGAGAGCAGGTTGCTCCCCTCTTCCCGAGTGATGCACTTCAGAAGAATTCCGTTTCTACTCTAGCTATATAGGTCCCCACCTACCAGAGTATAGCACTTGGCCTTTCGTGCAATTTTCTCGGCTGACGCATCATCGTCGGGGATCACTTGGTCCTGTAGGAAGGCTAGGATCGGATCCATCCACTGACCTTCCCGGCCAAGTGTACCAATCACGTGGTGATCGCCTGCGTACTCCGCCTGGCTAGGCATTTCCACCGGCACCGCCTTGGCAGTGTCGCTGTCCTTCCTCCCTGAATCGGGGGCTGAGGCTGGCGCCCCATCTTTCCTCCCTGAGTCGGAGGCTGAGACAGTCGTGCCGCCTTACCTCCTTGAGTCGGAGGCTGAGATAGCCGCACCATCGTCCCCACCATGAATGGGGGCTGCAATGGACGGTCGCGTAAGTCTTTCTTCAAAGACCCCGACTGGAATAGTGGTTCTTGACGACGCGAGCTGTGAAAGCCCGTCTGCCATGTGGTTGTCACGCCGAGGGATATGGATATACCCCAGCCCTTCGAAGCGGCGCTCCATCTTCCTGATCTCCGCCAAGTACGCTGCCATGGCAGGGTCAAAGCATTGAAATTCCTTCCGTGCCTGATTGATGACCAGCAGGGAGTCGCCTTTGACTTGGAGACGCTGGACGTCTAACACGGAGGCGGCACGCATCCCCGCCAGTAAACCCTCGTACTCGGCGATGTTGTTGGTGGCCTTGAAGTCCAGGTTGACCACGTATTGAAGGATGTCACCAGTCGGGGAGCCAGGACAACCCCAGCCCCCGCGCACTCCAGCCTGAAGGAGCCGTCGAAGAACAAAGTCTAGGGAGAAGGCACGAGTATGTCTTCAGCTTCAGGAGTGGCAGGAGTCCACTCGGCGATGAACTCCGCCAATCTTTGACTCTTGATGGTGGTGCGGGGTGAACTTGAGGCAGAACTCCTCCAGGTCTACCGCCCACTTGGCGGTGTGACCCTCGGCTTCCCGATTGTGGAGGATCTCCCGCAGAGGATAGGAAGTGACCACCATGATCTCCCGACCCTGGAAGTAGTGCCGCAGTTTCCTGGACACCACTAGGACGGCGTACAACATCTTCTGCGCTTGTGGGTACCTAGTCTCCGCCTCATGTAGCACCTTACTAACATAGTAGACCGGCTTCTGGACGCCTTCCCTCTCCGCCACCAGCACTGCACTCACTACTGCAGGAGTAGCTGCGATGTACAAGAGTAACGGCTCGCCAGGCTTGGGGGCGATCAACACCGATGGGGAGGAGAGGTACTTCTTCAAGTCTTCAAATGCTTGCTGGGCCTCTAGAGTCCATTCGAAGTGGTTGGTCTTCTTCAACAGCTTGAATAGGGGTAGACTCTTTTCCCCCAAGCGAGCGATAAACCGCCCGAGGCGCCAGACGGACGGTGAGGCCTTGCACTTGCTTGAGCGAAAGCGAGTGTAAGTTCAACCTTCATTAGTTATGGTTTTGGTGTTAATGACAAATCCGATATTGAGTTTATCCCTAATGCGATATTGTTCTTAATGACATATCTTATAACGAGACTAACATGTTTGTTTAGAATATCCTTGTTTAGTCTCATCGCATTGAAAAATGGAAAACCCAAGGTATGTTTGCATATTCATCTTAATATTAGTTGCATACTTTGGATTCAAGTTAAAGTATGAATGTCCCCATTACACTAACCACAAAATGTGCATCATGTTTCCCAATCCATATATTACATGGATGCACATATTTAGGGAGTTCACACTCTAACTTGAAGAGTCAATTTAAATGAATAATTTAAATTGAGTTCATTTGTCTTGTTAATCGTTAAAGAACATTTCATCATGTGTTGATGGTGTTTGGGATTAAGTGGCGACAAATGAATAGTTCTTAAGTATAATAAAGCATGAGTTGCATTATTGTACTTAAGACACACTAAATCATTTCAATTGATTTAGGTTGTGCTCAATTGATCTAAAGGCAACCATTATGTGTTAATGGAGTGCAAGAGATAATTGAGACAACCATGCATCTTGGACTAATAAGTTTCATGAGTTATGTTTGAGTTAGGTCCAAAGATGAATGAGATAATGAAAACGGGACAAGGGCGGCATCATGAGTTGATGGGCGTCAAGAGTGGATCCCAAGAGGAGTCGAGTAGAGATCCGGGGAGTATCAAAGTGATGATCATAAAGACCCCAAAGGGATTGCTTATCTTGTGGCGGAAGGTATAACTAGATAGGCTAAGGACTTTTGTAGTCTTTGAGTCTAAGGTTTTATCGCCGTACTATTAAGAGGGTTGTATCTTTTGCTTGAGTTTCATCATGTGTTGATGATCTCAATCGCGTTCACTCAAGCTCAAATCTTATTTGGATTTGGTTTTTGCATAAAGTTTAACCATTTGGCATGTGTTGCGAATGGGTTAAGTTTATGTTTGGTGTCATTGGTTTATGCTCGATTTGCATGTGTTGCAAAGATGAAAGAGTATATGCATTTGGTTTTCGCATTATGCTTTGATTTGCATGTGTTGCAAATAGGATAAGCTAGTCGTTGGCTTTTACGTGAAGTTCACTTTTGCATGTGTTGCATTAGTTGGCGCTTCATGTTTTGGTTGAAACAAATCTTTCTAAATCTGTGGTTGCTTGGAGCTAAGTTTTGCATGTGTTGCAAAGGAAAGAGCTCAAGCACGATTTGGTGTTTGTGTGTTTGTATGGAGCTAGAGGCTTGCATGTGTTGCAAGTAGAGAGCTCATCTGAGTTGATTTTGTTATTTGCAAATGTAGTTTGTAAATAAGCTAGAGGTTATGGGTTTCAATCCTAGAGCATGTGTTGGCATTTGCAAATATGTTTTGCAAAGTGTAGGGATCATGTGTTGATCCTTACATGGCTAGAGGATTGATCTTATAACTTTTTCAGGTTATTTGCAAATGTGTTTTGCAAAAGTTATTTTGATCATGAGTTGATCATCATGGCTCAATATTTGATGTTAGTGACTCTTTCTAGCTTGTAGTCATGCCTTTCATCAAGTCTATCGAGGATTTGGAAAATCAAATTTAGACTTGAATGACTACATTAGAGTTTGGTTTTGGTGATATTTAAAAAATGTCTATGGGTGCTTAAATCATGAAAATGGGTGAAGATTGTAGCCCTCGTGATAAGCCGCATAGAATCAAAGATCACCTAAATCGGAGTTCGAGTAAAAAGTTATGGCCGTTTGAGTCTTTGTGGCGTGGTCTGACCGCCCTAAGGTCAGTCCAACCGCCCCAGTCCGGTGTGACCGGACCTTAGGCGGTGTGAAAACTCCAGAACATGTGTTTTCTTGCTCATTTGAGGCGGTGCGACGGGGGACCTCGGTTGGGCCGGGATGAGTCCGGTTGGACCAGCCCGGCTGCGGTGTGACCGGCTGGCAGTGTGGCCGGGCGGGACCGGTTGGACCGGCCCTAGGGTTGCATCCAGCGGTGCAACCGGTGAGTCGACCAAGGTGGCTCATGGTGTGTTGGGCGGTGCGACCGCCTTGAGGCGTGGTGCGGCCGGCGTGCGGTGCGGCCGGCGCACCTCGGCTTGTTTTTTCGGAGAACGTCGTTGCGATGTTTTCTTGATTTTGTGAAGGCGGTCGGACCGCTCGATATCCGTGTGGCCGCCGCCACGCTGTGTGACCGTTGTTGGCGGTTGCCGGCGGCAACGGCAATCCGGCCGTTGCCTGTGAGGCGGTCGGACGGGAGAGGTCCGGTCGGACCGTGTTTTTATTTTTTTTGGAATCTTGCCCCAACGGCTAGTTTCTTTGGTGGAGGCTATAAATACCCCTTAGGGGCTTAGAAGCGATGTTCTGGCATTGTTGAGTGTGTGGGAGTCATTTGCATGTGTTGCTCTTCTCCCATTTGATTCTTGAGCTTAAGTGAGCTAATTGCATGTGTTGCAATTAGTGAGTGGTTTGAAAGCTCTTGTGCATGTGTTGCACTTGGTGAGGTCCTTGTGCATGTGTTGCACTTGGCGATCACCAAGGCGCATTTGTTGTGCGGTGAAGTTCAAGCGGAGGAGCGGCTTGTTACTCTTGGAGGTTCTTGACTCCTAGGCAGGCGTGGCGTCGTCTTGCTGAGCTCTCGAGGTGTGAAAGCCCGGCAAGTTTGTGAAGGTTCGGGTTGAGCCTACAGCGGCGTGAAAAACCACGTCTAGTGGAAAGAGGCGGTGCTCGGCGGGGCCGGTCAGAGTGGTCGGGCTAGCCTCAACGTGGACTAGGGAGGCAAGCAAGTCTCCAGAACACCACGGAAAAAGCGTCGTTTGTCTCTTGTCTCCTTTACTTTCAAGTAATTACATTTATTGTATATTCATGATTGCTTGACTTAGAATTGCTTAGTATTATTTGTTAGATCAATTTAGCAATTCATACATAGAGACATAAATTAGTTAGTGCACTAGTGAGCCTAGTTGATTTAGGCTTTAATTGTCAAAACCTAGATGATAAACCGCATTTATATTTGAGTAGGTTTTGACTTAGGGGTGTTAGAAGCGAATTGTTTAGCAAGAGATCGAATTTTGTAAATCGCCTATTCACCCCCCTCTAGGCGCATCCTCGACCCTACAAGTGGTATCGAGCCACGGTCACTCTCATTTAAGCTTAGCTCAGAGAGTAAAAGGATGGCGCCTAGCGATTTAGTGCACTCCACGATTCACAAATATTTGATGGCTCTAACTTTTCATCATGGAAATTATTTATGATTTAGCATTTTAAATCCATGAGCCCACAAATATGGTGGATCGTAGATGTCGGCATTTCTTCTCCATTAAATGATATTGCTCCAACTAAAGGAGAGGAGAAATGTCTACATCTCGGCACTCAAGCAACTAATGCCATTTTAGTTTTGTGAGTGTAGAAATGTTTAACCTCATATGCAATCTCAAGAGCGCTCATGAAATGTGGATTAAGCTTCAAGATAAATTTGAATCATCCACATCAATTGAGGATTGCATTGAGGAAGAGATGTCGGTTGATGATTCCTCAACCTCTACATCAAGCAATGAAGAGCAAGCATCTCCATCGACCTCAACCTCGCCTCAAGCGGCGGCAATTTTCAATTCCAACAAAAATTCGTTGCTTCATGGCAAAAGGTAAAAATGAGGTGAGTGATGATGAAGGTGAGCCCTCTTCGATGAATTGATGAACATGCTAGAGGAGCTAAATGAATTCCTTGGAAAAGAGAAAAAAATATAAAATTTTGAAATTAGAACATGAATCACTTCAAAATGATTATGATGTTCTAAAAGAAAATCATGAGAAACTCCTTTTCAAGGAATTTAGTAAAGCTAGTGTGGATATTGCCACTCAATGCAATTTAGTTGATGAATTGCCTCACTCAATTCGATTATAAACAATTCATTTAATAAATGCATATCCACCTCTTGCGATGATTTAATTGATATGCCTTGTTGCTCTAATAAAATTGCATCAAGTTCTTCTATGTGTTTAGATACTAATCTTGTAGAAGAAAACAATGAGCTCAAGGCTCAAGTCATTAAGTTGGAAAATGACTTGAAGAGATGCGTTAAAGGAAAAGCCCTCCTCGGCGAAATCTTGAGCAAGCCAAGGCGCCTCAAGACAAGCGAGGACTTCGGCTAACTCCAAGAGGAGAATAGCAAGGCGAGGCTGTAGCGTCACTCGAAGACAATCAAGTGCTTAACTTGCAACAAGAAGGGCCACCTCGCCTCCGTGTGCCCTAATCAAGTGGATGTCAAGCCACAAGCATCAACCATGAGGCAAGCCGGCAAGGAGCAAGTCAAATCGGTCAAGAGAGGGCCAAATAGCGTGACATGCTTCAATTCTTAGGAAAGGGACATTTCGGTAAGGATTGTCCTAAAGGTATCACTCTAAGCCTACTCTTGTAAATGATAATTATTTGCTTAGGAAGGACAAGAATGACAATGTGTTTGCCAAGCTTGTCAAGTCCCTATGCCTACTAAAAATGATATTCATTTGCATAGGAAGAGTAACTCTAGAAATGTGTTTGCTCAAAATGCTAAATTTCCTAAGAATAAGAAAAACCATGATGATTATATGCTTAGGAAAAATAATAGCAAAACATTTACTAGAATTGCTAGATCCTCTAAGCCATTTCATAATTTTAATTATCAAATGCTTAGAAGAGATCAAACTAGAAATAATTTTGCAAAATATCATTGTCCTCTAAGCTATTTCATAAAAATACCAATCATTTGCCTAGGAGGGATAATTCTGTAAAACTATTTCTAGTAATGTTAATCAATTCAATAATGTTAAATTTAGGGCCATTTGGGTTCCTAAATCAATTGTGACTAACGTTGTCGGACCCAACAAGGATTGGGTACCAAAGATCGCCTAAAAGATTTTTAGGTGATATGAGATGGATTGGACGCTTGCACACTCATGGAAGAAGGATTATATTCATCTACAAGTGGTGTCAAGCTTGAAGAAAATCAAGTCTATCATGAACCAATGCCATCTCGGTAACAAGCATTTAAATTGATCACCATTTAAACTTATAGCCTTGTGTAGGTTATATTGTAATATTCATGCTAGAATCAATTTAGATTGCTTTGTATAGCCACTTGCTCTTGCCTCTTATCTATTCTCTTATTGCAAATCTTGAGCAAGTTTAATAGTGGCACATTTAGGGGGAGTGTTAATTCATATTCATGTGTATCACATCCCTCGTGTGCCCATATTAAAATAAGTGCATATATACATTTTCAAAATCAACCATTTAGCCAAAATTTAAAACTTTGAATACTATTACTAATCTTGTGAAAAACTAGTTGAAAAATGTATACAAATGCTTTTGAAATGTTTTCCAAAGGTTTTGGCTTCACAAAATCTATTTTCAAAAAGAAAATGAGTTTTAACTTCAAAAAGCTAGTTACTAGTATCTTGTTTTGGATTTAAACTTAAAATTTTCAAAGAATTAAAAGTAAAAGTATTTTGAAAATAATTCCAAAACAAAAATCCTAGAGTTGGTCAATTCTAACAATTCTTGTGTTCAAAAGATTTTCAAAAGACCAACCTAGCAAAAGTTATTTGATTTTGAAACTTCATGGGAAAACTATACTTGACCCGTAATGGTCATATTCTAGCACTTAGTGAGTTTCTCCATTTTGATCCATTCTTGTGTAGAATTGTGATTCAAAATGGCATTTTAGACTCATACACAAAAATCAAATCCATATATCTTACCCCATGCTTAATTTGAATCTTTGTGTTAATTGATTTTGACTTGTTCTCTTATTGCTTCTTCAAATTGGACTATTTAGGACAAAAGTCAACAATCATATTTAAAAGGCCCAAATTAAAAGCTTTGAAAAAGTATCCTATTAAGTATTCCAAAGGTTTTATAAGTTTTCAAAATGAAAAATCTATGTTGAAACCTAATTAGGCTCAAAAAGCGATTTGATTTAATCCAAAATGGCCTATTTAGGCATATAGCTCAAATGTTGGCATTAGAGTTGGATTTCATCATAAATCTTGGCTAGAAACAATCTTGATACACCAATCTAAGCCATGAAATATTAAACGCATGAAATCCAAACCGAAGTGCATTTTGAGGCTTTTGTGAAAATCAATTTCCTTTTATGCCTCAAAGCGTAAATTGCCATATCTTTCAAAATAAAATTGATTTTGAGAAAATTCTTTTTGCAAAACCTTCTAATAAGTCCAAAGTTCATCTCTGCAAAATTTCAAGTTTTCGGACTTCGTTTGAATCGTTTTACCAAAATTTGCAAAATCGGGCTTTTGACTGTCGGTCTTGATCGCGCTTGCATGAGGCATCTTGATTGCACGGCCTTAGGGCAGTTGGACCGGCCCAAGCAGTTGGATCGGCCATGGTTGGGTCTGTTCTGAAATTTCAGAATTTTTCTCGAGGTTTGCTTTGGGATATCTTTTGATTGGAAATTCCTTTTCAAAAATTCTTTTTGGAAAAGTTTCTTGTGATCCCAAAGTTCATTTGTGCAAAATTTCAAAAGTTTGTCAAATCATTTGAAAGGATTTCTAAGTGGTATCAGTTATGAGCACTTTAATTGGTTTAAAGAGTGATATTCACTTGATATTTTGAAAAGACAAAACTTGTGCAATTTAAATGCAAATAACTCCATAATTCACATGTTGAATATCTCGGGGAGTTCATTCATGTCAAGTTTTGGGCATAATTGCTTCCAAGTGATATCATGTCTTTGTTTTTGCTCGATACTCTTTCTTTAAAATGTTATTGAACTAACTTGAGTTTTTGATACCCGTAAGTATATTGCTCACGAGAATATTGCTCGATACCCATCGATGTTATCGATAATTCTTTCAAGTGGTATCAATTCTGTGTGAGTTGATTCTAAGTGGTATCAAATCGAGCTTTTATTCATTTCATATGCTTACAAAGTGGTATCTTTCAATTTCTCTTTTCTCCAAGTGGTATCATGGTTCTTATTGTTCATTTCTTCTAATGATATCCTTGATTATATGGATTCCTTTTAAGTGGTATCATTGAATTCAATTATTTCCTACAAGTGGTATTTCATTGCCTATTTGTAGCATTACACGATACCCACATTCTTGATTAAGATTTTTCCTCATAAGCTAAAATTGTAAGTTCAACCGCTTAAGATTTCTCGTGTGAGATTCTTTATGTGTTGAAATACATAAAAAGGAAAATCTCAAGTTGAGCATTAGTCTTCAAGTAAAATCTGAAAATGCTCATTTCTTTTGGTTCTTCATGCAAAGCCCTTGAGATAGAATTAAAGTGGTATCTAACTTCTCAAGTGGTATCTATTTCTTTTGGGTTCCTCGTCTAACCCTATTAGGCAAATTATTGGATTCTTCAAAAGAATCATGTTAAAATTTGCAAAGCCTAATAAAATGAGGAGTGAGTTATTTGAATTTGTTTCAAATAACCCGTGTGATACCATACGTTACTTTTATGCTTATTTGTATTTACAAGTGGTATCCATAATTGCAAGCGCTTATTCTTCCTTCAAAGTGGTATTCAAAATCCGAATATGGTCTCTTTTGAGTCTTTCTTCTTTTGGTATCGGCCATATTTCAAATGAAAACTTGTTTTATTCCTTGTATATCCTTTTCATTTGGGATTTTAATTGGTATCTAAAATCTAATTCATTGCCAAGGTCATTAATATTCATTTAAATTCTTGTATGACCTTCATTAGATATGTCCCTGAAAGAAATTGCTAAATGCCAAGGGAGGATGATTAAAGTAAAAAGGGGAGAATAATGAAATAAAAAGGAGAATTATTTCTTAAGTTAAAATGCCAAAAGGGAGATAATGATAAATCTTATTAATGATATATGTTTGCTAAAAGGGGAAGAATGTATTTCAAGTTAATATTTTAGTTTTCCATTTTTTGTGCTTAATGCCAAAAGAGAATTAGGAAGCTTAATGTCATTTGGTTTAAAAAGTAAGCTTAATATGATTAAGGGAGAATTAATTCTCATATGCATTCCAAATTGTCAATGCTTATATTGTTTACAATATGCATATGTATTCAAATGGCTTAAATTCTCTCGATATGTTAGTTTTAATCCAAATGTGCTTATTAAGCTTGGATTTGTCATTAATCACCAAAAGGGGAGATTGTAAGTTCAACCTTCATTAGTTATGGTTTTGGTGTTAATGACAAATCCGATATTGAGTTTATCCCTAATGCGATATTGTTCTTAATGACATATCTTATATTGAGACTAACATGTTTGTTTAGAATATCCTTGTTTAGTCTCATCGCATTGAAAAATGGAAAACCCAAGGTATGTTTGCATATTCATCTTAATATTAGTTGCATACTTTGGATTCAAGTTAAAGTATGAATGTCCCCATTACACTAACCACAAAATGTGCATCATGTTTCCCAATCCATATATTATATGGATGCACATATTTAGGGGAGTTCACACTCTAACTTGAAGAGTCAATTTAAATGAATAATTTAAATTGAGTTCATTTGTCTTGATGTCGTTAAAGAACATTTCATCATGTGTTGATGGTGTTTGGGATTAAGTGACGACAAATGAATAGTTCTTAAGTATAATAAAGCATGAGTTGCATTATTGTACTTAAGACACATAAATCATTTCAATTGATTTAGGTTGTGCTCAATTGATCTAAAGGCAACCATTATGTGTTAATGGAGTGCAAGAGATAATTGAGACAACCATGCATCTTGGACTAATAAGTTTCATGAGTTATGTTTGAGTTAGGTCCAAAGATGAATGAGATAATGAAAGCAGGACAAGGGCGGCATCATGAGTTGATGGGCGTCAAGAGTGGATCGAAGAGGAGTCGAGTAGAGATCCGGGGAGTATCAAAGTGATGATCATAAAGACCCCAAAGGGATTGCTTATCTTGTGCGGAAGGTATAACTAGATAGGCTAAGGACTTTTGTAGTCTTTGAGTCTAAGGTTTTATCGCCGTACTATTAAGAGGGTTGTATCTTTTGCTTGAGTTTCATCATGTGTTGATGATCTCAATCGCGTTCACTCAAGCTCAAATCTTATTTGGATTTGGTTTTTGCATAAAGTTTAACCATTTGGCATGTGTTGCGAATGGGTTAAGTTTATGTTTGGTGTCATGGTTTATGCTCTGATTTGCATGTGTTGCAAAGATGAAAGAGTATATGCATTTGGTTTTCGCATTATGCTTTGATTTGCATGTGTTGCAAATAGGATAAGCTAGTCGTTGGCTTTCACGTGAAGTTCACTTTTGCATGTGTTGCATTAGTTGGCCTTCATGTTTTGGTTGAAACAAATCTTTCTAAATCTGTGGTTGCTTGGAGCTAAGTTTTGCATGTGTTGCAAAGGAAAGAGCTCAAGCACGATTTAGTGTTTGTGTGTTTGTATGGAGCTAGAGGCTTGCATGTGTTGCAAGTAGAGAGCTCATCTGAGTTGATTTTGTTATTTGCAAATGTAGTTTGTAAATAAGCTAGAGATTATGGGTTTCAATCCTAGAGCATGTGTTGGCATTTGCAAATATGTTTTGCAAAGTGTCGGGATCATGTGTTGATCCTTACATGGCTAGAGGATTGATCTTATAACTTTCGGGTTATTTGCAAATGTGTTTTGCAAAAGTTATTTTGATCATGAGTTGATTATCATGGCTCAATATTTGATGTTAGTGACTCTTTCTAGCTTGTAGTCATGCCTTTCATCAAGTCTATCACGAGGATTTGGAAAATCAAATTTAGACTTGAATGACTACATTAGAGTTTGGTTTTGGTGATATTTAAAAAATGTCTATGGGTGCTTAAATCATGAAAATGGGTGAAGATTGTAGCCCTCGTGATAAGCCGCATAGAATCAAAGATCACCTAAATCGGAGTTCGGAGTAAAAGTTATGGCCGTTTGAGTCTGTGGCAGCGGTCTGACCGCCCTAAGGCCAGTCCAACCCCCCAGTCCGGTGTGACCGGACCTTAAGCAGTGTGAAAACTCCAGAACATGTGTTTTCTTGCTCATTTGAGGCGGTGCGGCCAGGGGACCTCGGTTGGACGGGATGAGTCGGTTGGACCCGCCGGCTGCGGTGTGGCCGCTTGGCGGTGTGACGGGCGGGACCGGTTGGGCCGACCCTAGGGTTGCATCCAGCGGTTACAGCGGGTGAGTCGACCAAGGTGGCTCGCTGGTTGTGTTAGGCGGTCGCGGCCTTGAGGCCTTGATCGGCCGGCGGCGGCGACCGACCGCACCTCGGCTTGTTTTTTCGAGCGTCGTTGCGATGTTTTCTGATTTTGTGAAAGCGGTCGGACGCTCGATATCGGTGTGACCGGCCGCGCGGTGTGGCCGGTTGTTGGCGGTTGCCGGCTGTACTGGCGAAAATCCGACCGTTGCCTGTGAGGCGGTCGGACCGGAGAGGTCGGTCGGACGCGTTTTATTGTTTTTACGGAATCTTGCCCCCAGCGGCTAGTTTCTTTGGTGGAGGCTATAAATACCCCCTTAGGGGCTTGAAGCGATGTTCTGGCATTGTTGAGTGTGTGGGAGTCATTTGCATGTGTTGCTCTTCTCCTTTTGATTCTTGAGCTTAAGTGAGCTAATTGCATGTGTTGCAATTAGTGAGTGGTTTGAATGCTCTTGTGCATGTGTTGCACTTGAGTGAGGTCCTTGTGCATGTGTTGCACTTGGCGATCACCAAGGCGCGCATTTGTTGTGCGGTGAAGTTCAAGCGGAGGCGGCTTGTTACTCTTGGAGGTTGCCGACTCCTAGGCGGCGTGGCGTCGTCTTGGAGAGGCTCTCGGTATGAAAGCCCGGCAAGTTTGTGAAGGTTCGGGTTGAGCCTCTGCGGCGTGAAAAACCACGTCTAGTGGAAAGAGGCGGGTGCTCGGCGGGGCCGTCAGTGGTCGGGCTAGCCTCAGCGTGGACTAGGGAGGCAAGCAGAGTCTCCAGAACACCACGGAAAAAGCGTCGTTTGTCTCTTGTCTCCTTTACTTTCAAGTAATTACATTTATTGTATATTCATGATTGCTTGACTTAGAATTGCTTAGTATTATTTGTTAGATCAATTTAGCAATTCATACATAGAGACATAAATTAGTTAGTGCACTAGTGAGCCTAGTTGATTTAGGCTTTAATTGTCAAAACCTAGATTATAAACTTCGCATTTATATTTGAGTAGGTTTTGACTTAGGGGTGTATTAGAGCGAATTGTTTAGCAAGAGATCGAATTTTGTAAATCGCCTATTCACCCCCCCTCTAGGCGCATCCTCGACCCTACAAGGAGGCTTCATGTGCTCGATAAATTGCTATCTTGTTGGGATTGGCCTCAATGCCCATTGGACACAAGGAACCCTAGCAACTTCTAGATCTTGAAACACACACTTCTCGGGGTTGAGCTTCAAGCAATTCTTGAGGAGGTTGGCAAAGGTTTCTTCTAGGTCTTCGATCAGTCCTTCACCTTTCTTGACTTTCACCACTAGGTCGTCGACGTACACCTAGAGGTTCCATCCTATCTGCGGACGGAAGAAAATATGCATAGCACGCTAATAAGTAGAACCAGCATTTTTTAACCCAAATGTCATTCCGATATAACAATAAATGCCCATTGGGATTACAAAAGTGATTTTTCTTCATCCTCGTGACATGCTAATATGGTGGTACCCAGTATCGTCCAAGAAGCCTGTGACTCACACCCCAGTAGAGTCGACGATGAGATCAGCGTCTTGACAGCGAGTGCAGATTCTTCAGGCGAGCCTTGTTGAGGTCGGTGAAGTCGGCCTTACATCCACCACTTCCCGTTGGACTTCTTAACAAGCACGGGGTTGGCAAGCCACACAGCCGGGGTGAGAGACTTCCCTAACGATTCCCACGCGCAGCAGCTTCTCTACCTCCTCACGAATGGCATCTTGTCACTCTGGTGCCTGTCTCTGGACCTTTTGCGGGACCGGGCGCACTCTTGGGAGTGTTGCCAATCAGTGCTCGATCACCTCTTTGGGGATCCCAGTCATATCAGATGGTTGCCACGCAAACACGTCCAAGTTAAACCGGAGGAAGGTGACAAGCGCACTTTCCTATTTGGCGCCAAGGTTGGCACCCACCTTGACGGTCTTCTCGGGCTCGCCCGCGCTTAGGGAGACCACCTTAACCTCACCGGACGAACTGGGAAAGTCACGGGTCTTCACCGGAGGGGCTCTGAGTGGCGACATCGGCTTGCCTTGCAGTGTGCCAGGCTAGGTCAATGCTGCTTGTGGGCGCAAGGCTTCGGCTGTCCACCTTGATGACTATGGGGCCCTTTGGGCCTAGGCATCTTCACCACCATGTCACGCATAGTGGGTGCCGCCATGAACTTAACCAATGCCGATCGGCCAAGCAAGGTGTTGTCACGGAAGGTCGAGTCGGTGACTTCAAAGTCCACCACCTCCGTCGTAATTGCCCTCATCCCGAAGGTGACGGGGCGCTTTTGACCGGGGGCACCGAACCGGCCCAGGGTAACCGTGAAAAGCGGGGCGGGTGCAACTCCTGCTGCGATATCTGGAGTGCCTGAAACGCCTTAGAGGACAGGAGGTTGATGGAGCTTCCTCCGTCCACCAGCACCGGCCCATGCTTCACATTCCGAACCGTGGGCAATACCACGATCGGAAGGTGACCCAGGCCGGCGGTGCTTTTAGGGTGGTCAGCCCAACTAAAGGTGATCGGCTCCTCCGACCACTTAGCGGCCTACCCGCCCAAGAACCTCCCTCATCAGCCGCTTATACTTCGTGTTGGAGGGATAGGTGGCCGAGCCACTGTGTGCTCCGCCCGCTGGAAAGCCAATGGGTGGGGTTTTCATCCTGGTCGTCATCGTGGGGACGGCGCACCTTGAGCCGCTGCTCCACCATGCTGCTCACAACCTGGCAATCGGCTAGATCGTGTGCATTGGATCTGTGGATCGGGCAGTAGGACCTGCCCTTCTTCTCCTAGCGGTGGTCGTCCCTCCTATTGCGGCGATCGTCTCGCCGGTCACGGTGGTTGCACCACTGCGGCCTGGTGTCCTTATGCTCGTGCTCAACGGTTAGGACCAGCCCAGACTCAGCCGCTCCGCGCTTCTTCTTGCTCACGGAGCCGGGACCTTTTGAGGTCCCAGCTTCGTCTCCGCGCGACCGCTAGCCGGACCGGACACCTTCCTCCGGGCTTGCGCCACCCGCGCACACTTGTGCGCCAGGGAGAACAGCTCGGAGTGGTGGTGATATTGCGGGTGGCCATCTTCTCCTGCATCTTGTGGTTCCGAACACCTCTTCGGAAAGCGGTGACGACTAGGGGTGGCAGGTCGAAGCGGCGGATATTGCTCTTCTGTATCTTAACCCATATTTTTCCGGATTCGGGCGGATCACGGACTAGCGAATAGGGATATGGATTTGGGTTATTCGGGATCGGATATGTAATGATTCAGTCGAGAAATAGATAAAGATATCACGGATAATGCATGCATATATAGAAATATATATTGAATTAAAATTATATGAGTACATGACTATAGTAACAAATTATATATCAATCAAACTCAACAAACATCGTAGCAAGAATGTGCTACTTAAGAATCAATAAAACCAACTAATTGTTAATGTAAATGGGCTGACATGGAAAAAATATGGTAAAAATGGGCTGGGCCTTGCTGATATCCGAATATCCAATCCGAATATTCGACCCGAATATCCGATCCGATATCCGAATAGGAAAAATCCGGATATCCGAATAGAAAAAATCCGAATATCTGGATCCCGTCCCGTATTTACCGGATATTGGATGCTCCAGATCCGATCCCGAATCCAAATTCAAGTATCCGAATCCGGTCCTGGATCCGATCGGATAGTAAAATCCGGTCCCAAATTCGGTCTTGGATCGGGCGGGAGATATCCGACCCGTTTTCAACCCTAATGATGACTGACTATTCAGAGATCCTAGGGATCGTGTTGCGATAGTAGCTAAACCATCAGATAAAGTCACGCAACGACTCCCCTTTCTCCTGCTCGAGGGCATGGAGATCATCCTCCTCGCCCGGTTGTGTGTAGGAGCCTTGGAAGTTGGCGACAAAAAGGTCACACAGTTCTTCCCACGAGTGCACCAACCCTCGCGGAAGGTTCAACAGCCAAGAACGGGCGGATCCCGTCAAAACCGTCGGGAAATAGTTGCCCATGGCCCTCTCAGACCCGCCTGCGGCCCGCACCACCATTGTGTATATCTGCAAGAACTCCGCCGGGTTGGTGGTGCCATCATACTTCTCGATAGACATTAGGCGAAACCTCTCCGCCACGCATAGCAGTGTGGCCGGCGGAGGCAACAGCGCATAGCAGCCGTAGGGTGAGCCACACCATCCACCTGAACCCCGGCCCGGAGACCGTGCCAGGGAGCGCGGACCTTGACTCCCCAAGGACTCGGAGGAGAAGGCCTCCTCCCCATCCCGAGGGCAGGAGTCATGGGAGGAGTTGTCGCCATCAGGAGCCATCCGCTTATCGCGGCCTTAACCCCGTGCATGACGGTGCTGCAGTATGTCACGCAAATCATCGTTCTTGACTTGCGGCCTTCTCCAAGCGAGTCCTCGGATCCTCCGGCCTCCCTTGCCGGGGGGCACGCGAGTGATATGTCATTGCCGTGCGGCCCCATCAGCAAGTGCGTGTCTGTACACCATTTCTTTTGCTCTGGCCCTCTGGCGAGAGCACTTCCCTTCGGTGTTTGGAAGCTTAGGTGCGGTTAAATCATAACCACCGACCGTGGTCTGAAAGGTACCGTATTGAGCGCCCCACATGGAGCTAAGCGGCGTCTATCGAGCCGCGTGATGTCCCGCGACCACGGCATACAGGTGTCTCCTACAAGTTCCATCGGGGTGGTCAGAGAGGCAGACGACATGCGAGTTTTGGGGCGGAGTGGCCTCTTCCATAGCTAGCGCCGCCCGAACGGTAGCTTTGCTACCGCCCGTGGGAGTTCTTGCCGCCCTCGCGGAGGCGAGATACTCCCCCGCCCAATGGGAATGTCGGGACGCGTTGCGGGCGCTGCTAGCCTCTGCCGGCTCTTCACGCTGAGAATGTGAACCCGCCATCCCCAGAAGCGGGATCCTCGTAGATGGATGACTAGGATCTGCTGGAGAGACGAAAGGGTGAGCAAATCCGCTACCCCCCTACTTGGCGCGCCACTGTCGGCGTATTTCGCCTGACAATTATTCTCTCTACACGGAGTCCGGGGTTCGATAGTGGGGGTCTTCGTGGAAGGACACCTATGGTCTCTCCCCAGGGATCCTCACAGACAGAAATCCAAGAACACGTGGATTTTACCCAGGTTCGGGCCCCCGATGTGGGTAATAGCCCTACGTCCTGCTTGATCTCTTGTTAATGTGTTTTGAGTGGATTACAATGTTTTCTTTCCTCTTCTCTCTCGGTTCTCCTCTTGTTTTTCTCTTGAGTCCTCACTCTCCCCGTCTCCCCCCTTCCCATGCACCAAACCCCCCTTATATAGGCTGGGCTGGCTCGGTCAAGTGGGAGGATGACATCACAACGATTACACTTCATTTATTACACCAATCGCTATAGCCCCATCCTCTGGCCTCATTCTTTGCACTACCGCCTAACCTCATCCGGTCCGCCCGGGAAGCGACTTGCATGCGACGGGTTAGGTGCAAGACGTCAAAGGGATAAGCTCTGGTCTTGCGTCGAGAGCCATGCTCATTCAATGGTTCTAACATGGTGTCTTAGGAGAAGACTTGACGAAGCTCCCCATTCCTTTGTCGTACACCTCCATACCTGACCGACAGTGGACCCCGTACCTTCGACTCAGTCGGTGACCACATGACCGGTCACTGGCGTCGAGCACAGTTGCCACTTGCTCGCTAAGTCGCCACATGGCGATCGCCTAGCGTGGGGCTCGATCGCCCACACTGCTCGCTTCTGTTGCCACATGGCCCGATTGCCTAGAGTGGGGCACAGTAGCCCACCGCTCACCGAGCTACCACATAACCCGATGCGCTGGCGTTGGGGCTGATCGCTCACACGCTTGCTTGCCGCGCAACCGGCACTCATGGCCCCTCTAGCAAGTGGCGGAGAGGGTACCTGGCGTAAATCTGCGCCGACAGAGAGAAAATGCAAGAGATTCTTGAGAATCACTTGATAGATTGCTTCATCGCCATTTGATCCTTCCGCATATCTACTTGCTCTGTTGGTTTAGAACATCGAGTTTACTATCGCGCCAAGACTTGACTGGCGGAACAAAAGCGAAGCCAAGCTTGATGCTTGGCCCAAAGCGAGAACTTACGATCGACTAGTAACTCTGCGCCTCTATTTTGAACAACAGAACTACTTCATCACATCGATTAGCGAATAGATCAAGAGCTATTTCAATCAATTGCCTTGCCTCTTACGAGGCTTTTATTCTCTTTATATAGCGGTGGATTTACACTTGATTAGGACTCTGTTACATCAAACCGACCCAACTTATGATTATTCTTGTCCGTATTGACACAACTTCTGACTTCTACTATCTCTACTCGGACAAAGTCTGTGTTTAGCTAAAAGATTATGACTAATACTCACCCCCCTAATCCTGATTTTGCTAAGTAATACTCCTGACGCCTAGTAGCTCCCTCATTTCTTTGAGTTTGTTTCTTCCTAGCGCCTTGGTCAGTATGTCCGCCAATTGCTGATTTGTTCCGACATGTTCGACATCAATCATCCCTCTGTCAATGCATTCTCTTATGAAATGGTATCTAGTATCAATGTGTTTGCTTCTTCCATGAAACATAGGATTCCTCATCAGCGCTATGGCTGACTTGTTGTCTATCCTTAATGTCTCCTTTTCTGGAGTGCTTGCTTTGAGTTCTCCCGGCAAACTTCTGAGCCATATCGCCTAACATGCCGCGGCGGTGGCGGCCATGAACTCTGCCTCACGATGATAATGCCACCGTCTTCTGTTTTTGTGAGTTCCATGCCACAGGTCTTCCTCCGTAGTAAAATATCATTCCGGTGGTGCTTCTTCTGTCGATGATATCACCGGCTAGATTGCTATCACTGTAGCCAATTATCTTCCCATTTCCTCCTTTGCGGTAGGCAATGCCCAAATCTGTGGTACCTTTCACATATCGCAATATGTGCTTAACTGCTTGCATATGGCTTTTCTTCGGTGTTTCCATAAATCTGCTGACCATCCCCACTGAATAATTTAGGTCTGGTCGAGTATGAGTTAGGTAGCGCAGGCACCCGATTATGCGTCGGTATTCTGTTGAATCCACCAGTTCTCCCATCTCATCTTTAAATCGGATGTAGCTTTTGCTCCATTGGGTACTTTGAAGCATTACGATTACTCATTCCCACCAATTCTAAAATCTTCTTTGCATATCGATGCAGCTTGGGTGATCTCTTCTCTGCTTTGGTTGACCTCGATACCGGGTAATCGTGAGGTATCCAAGGTCACTCATTTCAAACTCTTCCATCATCAGTTGCTTAAACTTCCTGATTTCCACCTCACTTGCTCCTGTGACTATTAAGTCATCCACATATACTCTGACAATTAAGAGGTTTCCATTTGAATCCTTCACGTATCTGGCTTGCTCTGAGGGGCATTTAAAACCGAGTCCCTTCAAGGTTTGTCAAGTTTTAAATTCGAGCTCTTGGTGCTTCTTAGTAAGCCATAGAGAGCCTTTGACAGCTTATACACTTTGTTTTCATTTCCTCTGCTGATGAATCCTTCAGGTTGAGTGACGAAGACATCTTCCTGAAGTTCTCCGTTTAGAAAGGCGGTTTTTACATCAAGGTGATGTACTGTCCATCTTTCTTGAGCAGCTAATGCTAAGAGCAGCCTCACTATCTCCATTCGTGCTACCGGAGCGAAAACCTCTTCGAAATCTACTCCTTGCCGCTGTACGTATCCTTTGGCCACAAGTCTCGCCTTGTGTTTCACAATTGCACTGGAGGCATCTTTCTTCAGCTTGTATATCCACTTCAGGCCAATCGGTTTTACACCGCTAGGACAGTCTACCAGCGTCCACGTCTTGTTTTTCTGTATTGATTCAATCTCTTGTTGCATTGCAGCTTCCCACGCCTTTTCTCCTACTGCTTCCTTGAACGAGGATGGTTCTTCAGACGCAGTGAGGTAAAGATAATCATATGTTTGCAGCCCTTCTGTGTCCTCATATATTTCGGCAAGCGAACGCATTTTCAACGATGGTGTTTCTGGAGAGGACTCGAAGGAGGTTTCTGTCTGACTCTGTAGGGACGGGGTTGGTGTTGTCTCGGCTGGAGATACAGGAGATTGTTCCATACCTGGACTTGATTGCAAAGGGGATTCGCTTGGCTCTTCATCACTTTCACTTGTCGTGCTTTCCTCAGAGGTTTGCACTGGTTCACTTCCAGAAGTATATTGATTATCCACTTCCTCTGCCGGATAATGCACAGTAAATATGGATGCTCTTTCTTCAGCTAGCCAATCCCAATTGCATTTCTCTTTCTCATCAAAGATCACGTCTCTGCTAATACAAATTTTCTTGCTTACTGGATCGAGAAGACGATATGCTTTGCTTCCTTCTTCGATTCCCAAGTGAATCATCACCTTGCTGCGATCATCCAATTTCCGAGTGTGGACTGCTGGTGTTTTTGCATATGCCTTGCATCCAAATACTCGCATTTGCTCAAGATTAGGCTTCTTGCCTTTCCAGAGCTCGTAAGGAGTGGCTCCTCTTACTGCTTTCGTTGGTACACAGTTGAGGATATATACTGCATGTCGCACAGCTTCTCCCCACAGCACCCCAGGTACATTCATTGTTTTCAATAGACTCCTTGCAACATTTAGCACAGACCGATTCCTTCTTTCTACCACTCCATTCTGTTGTGGCGTATAGGGGGCAGTTAGATGCCTCTGCACTCCTTGTTCTTCACAGAAACTTGTGAACTGGTGTGAATTAAATTCTCCACATGATGCATCTCGAGGATCTTGATTTTTGCGATTCGTTCATTTTCAGTCGCAGCCTTGAACTTTCTAAAGGCATCAAATGCTTGATCTTTTGTCTTGAGAAAATGAACCCACATAAAATGGCTGTGGTCATCCACCAAGAGGAGGAAGTATTGATTCCCTGCTGTGGTTTGAGGTGTTATTGGCCCACACAAATCAGCATGTATGAGTTCTAGTGGTACTTCTCCTCTGTACTGTGCTTGGGTAGGAAAAGGATTCCTGCTTTGTTTTGCAAGTATACATCCCTCACATAGCTGCGTCATATGCTCCAATACTGGTACTCCCTTCACCATTCCTTTGGTAACCATATCTCTCATGGCATGAAAGTTCAAATGTCCCAACCGGACATGCCATAACCATGCTGGCTGATTAATACTTGCCATGAGACACACTGGCTCAGTAGTTTGGAGCTTTATTTTGTACAGCCGGTTGTTTGTCTGACTGACCTTCATGAGCTGTTTCCCCTCTGGATCATACACCTCTAATAGTGCCCCATCGAGCACCACTTTGCTCCCTGCTTCGGTAATTTGCCCAAGGCTCAGAATGTTACTCCGTAGACTTGGTATGTAATAGACCTCTATAATCAGCTGGTGTTCACCTTTTTTGCACTTTAGCAAGATTGACCCCTTTCCTTGTATTTGAACTGTTGAACTATCACCAAACCGGACATGTCCAACGATCTTTTCATCAAGCTCAGAAAAAATGGGATCTCTGTCCTGTCATATGGTTACTTGCGCCATTGTCCAAGTACCAAACATCTTTATCTTCATTTTGATCTTTGATGAGAGAATCCGGGACCAGTTTATCTTCATTGAGCAGAATCATACCTTCGCACATAGTCACATGATAATTACAGGGTATCTTCCTGTGCCTTTGTGAGATTGACCTCATCTTCTTTACGCTTTGGGAGTCTGCATTCTGATGCAAAATGACCGTATTTATCACAATTGAAGCATTTTATGTGTCTCTTGTCTCGGATGGGTCTATACTGTTCTCCGGAGTCATGGCGACCTCCTTGGTAGCCTCCGGAGTCATGGCGACCTCCTTGGTAGCCTCTGCCACCCCGGCTTCTCCCACGGCCTCTACCACGCCAGTTTCCATGTGCTCCTCCTTCATGCCTGTATGCAGATCCTCTGCCATTCGGGGGAACATACTTGTTGTTGCTGCTCTTTTGTGCTGAGTTTTCGGTTTGAGTCAACAACAGACGGCCTTCTGTTCGATCTGAACTGCCACCAGTTTTGCTCCGAATCCTCTCTTCATATGCCTTTAAGCGTCCAATAGCTTCTTCAAAAGGCATTTGATCCAGTTCCGCAAATTGTTCGATGGATGCTACCAGATGGATATACTTATGCGTGCAAAGTCTAGCAATTTCTTCACCAATCTTTGCGTCTTCTAGTTAGCGCCCAGTCTGTATTTAGCTGCCATGCAGCTCAATTTTCCAGCAAAATCATCCACCGACTCATCTTCCTTCATTCGCAAGTTTTCAAACTCAGTTTTGAGTTTGAAGTCTTGCTTTTATCTGTGATCAGCTCCCAAGAATCTGATCTTCAGAGCATCCCAAACTTCCTTTGCTGTTTTCTTCTTGGTGACCTGGAGCAATACGTCTTTTGGTATGCACTGGAACAAGAAGGCCTTCGCTCTTTTGTCAGTCCTTTCTTCCACAGCCACGCCGGCCTTGGGCTCAATGGCTTCCCAAACTCCCTGAGCGTCCATCAAAGCTTCTACTTTGATCACCCATATCGTATCTGATCATTGGTACCGACATCGGTGCATACTCGGCACTCCGCCGGTTTCCTTCGTTTGCGCCGGAATCATCGCCATGAGCCTTGTGGAAGAAGAGGACTCTCCTGCTGCTCTGATACCAAGTGTTGGTTTAGAACATCAGAAGTTTACTATCGCGCCAAGACTTCAGCCTGAGCAAAACAAAGAAACAAAGCCAAGCTTCAGCGCTTCGACTGCCCAAGGCAGAACTTACGATACGACTAGTAACTCTGCTGCCTCTATTTTCAGACAACAGAACTACTTCGTCACATCGATTAGCGAATAGATCAAGAGCTATTTCAATCAATTACCTTGCCTCTTCTGAGGCTTTTATTCTCTTTATATAGCAGCTGGATTTACACTTCGATTCGGACTCTGTTACATCAAACCGACTCAACTTATGATTATTATTGTGCCGTATTCGACACAACTTCTGACTTCTACTATCTCTACTCGGACAAAGTCTGTGTTTAGCTAAAACAGGATTATGACTAATAGCTCTGGCGTCACAATTGCCTCCCAGACACCTTGAGCTCGCATATAGACCTTCATCTTCAATGCCCAGGTCGAGTAATTAGTTCTACTTAACATTGGATACTGAAGAGAAGCCGATCTACTGCTTGCTGATGTTCTGGATCCTCCCACGTCAACAGTTCATCGGTTCTTTGTCCCGGCAAATTCTTGCTCGTTGAGGACTTGTTTCTCGACATGATCTTATCACGAGTCACACGAGGCTTTGATACCAAATATTGGCTACCATGCCGAGCTCAAGGCGATCGCTGAAACTCCTTCAGATCTTCTGCATGAGGAAACAACAGAGAAGGAACAGAGCAATCGCGGCAGGAGAATAACGGAATATTTCAGAATATGACACTCAATTAGTGTGCCTCTTTAGCTGTGTGTATGACATATGGGACCATCTGAGTCAATGACTGTGGGTCAGAGTGTCAAATCCTGAAATGTGAATTTTAAAGAGTGTCATATTCTGAAAAGAATTGCGATGCTCAACCTGCCGCATCCTTTTCTGGTTTTATTGTTAGCATATATATAGCTCTAAGTTACAGATAGACTCCTCAGCAAACAAACTAACACACCGAATTAAACGGAATCAGGATTTGCCCCATATCGGGTATTGTTCCTTATACCGACAAAAGTTAGTTTCTGGACTCTTATCAGCATCTACACTAACTCAACAAAACCTAACACAAGACGCGAAACTCTTGTCAAGATTATCTGTCAACAGAACGTGCCACAACACCCAAGCCAATTGTTGGATGAGCTACAGTTCCTAGGGATGATTTCAGCATGAATCGCTTGGTTCTTTTTTCTTCTGCAGAAATAAGACTAGCATCTCATGTTTAATTATGCCTCTAGATCCCAAATTCTGCTCACATTTTGCGTTCTTGTCAAGTTCATATGTAATACAAAATCATCCAATCTAAAACCATAGAAAAGCAAAGCTATGTAGTACGGAAAAAAGGAACATTGTTTTATTCCGGCCTTTCCAGTAGCCGCATCAGCAACAATTTGCCCGCTGAAAGAACTCAAGGAGAAAACGTCCTCCTGGTGCTCAACTAAAGCTATATCACTACATACTCCTCCTATGCTATGCACAACGTGCAAAGCATCGTTGGATAGCTCATCGGCTGCTGCTACATCAAATTTTTCAGGCATAATGGCATCGCCCTTCTCGTCGGCCAACGTTCGGCTGCGGACCGGGCTGCGGACTACGATCCAGCCATTGTCAGAGTCCCAATCTGGCAACGATGATATCGGGCACGCCAATGCCTTTACCCTCTTGGCCGGACACTCTGGAACCACATCATCTGCTGCTGCTATATCAGGCTCAGCAACATTTCTAGAGATGCCGCTGAGAACTTCGATCCAGCCTTCTTGAGTCGGTCCGGCAACGCATGGCGGAGCAAGCCATTGTCCTGATCCGGCCGGGCGGGCTGTTCCACATGTGGTCTGCCTCGTCGTCGGTCTCCGACTCCCACAATGCCGCGTCCAGCGTGCTCGTCGGAGACACCCATGTCGCCTTCACCACTTCTTTGTTTTGTCCGGATGACATTGCCACGAATGGATGCTCTAAGAGCTGCGCCGCCGTGGCGCGGTCGCGGCTGCGTCTTCAGCTTGTCGGTCCAAGAAGTCCTTCGCCTCGGGGACAGCCAGGCAACACCTCGACGCGGCGTCCGTGTACCCTATCTGGCGGATCGCGGCGAGACATTGTCCGCGTCGCTCCGCGGACGCGCCCGTGGTCATCTCGATGACAATGCAACCCGGCGCCCTGCGTCGGCGGCGGGGCCTGCTCCTCCCGTGCCACCTCGGGCGCCATGAGCGCCGGCGTGCCGCCGAGCACTGCCGAAGTCGCCCACCGCTCTAGCGCACCCAAGTCTGCGCGAGCTTGGCCGCCCGTCGGCGCCGATCACCACGTTGCTCCCTTGACATCGCCGTGCCGACAAGCCTCCGTGGAGGTACTCCAGCGCCCTCGGCCCGTCCAGATATCGCCCTAACCGCGCCCTCCTCGAGGCGGCCCCCGTTCCTTGCCGCCACGTCGGCGGCGACCCGCTGGCGCGAACTTCGAGGAACAGTTGGTGCTCCCTGCGTTCCGCTCCTCGCCGCCGCCGCGGAGCGGAAAACGCACTTGAGCACATGTGGCGAGGACAGCTGAACATGACGCCCCACTGCGCGCGCAGCTTGGCTGCGCCGAGCCGACTTCACGACAAAGAGCTCCCGGGCGTCGTCCTGGCGAGGACACCGTGGCGCCGGAAGAGCCGTGGTCGGCGGCGGGGCGCGTCCAGCCGCCGGTGCCGATGATCGCCATGCCATTGCCTCCTCCTCCTCCTTCTTGCCTCGTTGCTGTGGGTGGTGCGGCTTAGGGTTGTGGGCATTTGTGTGTTTTGCGAATGCTACTTGTGTCTGCTCGGGAAGGTATTTATACCGAGAGGCTGGCACGTGGGGCCCTCCGATTAACTCGTGCATGCAGTGTGAAAGCACATGGTAAGCGAGAGTGGCGTGGGGAAATTGCCACTGACATGTGGGCCCGAGTGGGTAATGACCGGCTGGTAATTTGGCAATGTAGAGATTATTAATGAATGGCGTGTTTAGCATTCGTTTTTAATTTGGCCTTTCCTGTGGTGTGAATCGGGAAACGAGCGGTAAAATGAAGGCGTGTTTAATTTTTGAATCAACAGGGAAACGTGGAGTAAATTAACAAGTGTGCTGTGCAAAATGCTGTTATTTTTAGCATGCTTGACGGCTGGGCGTTGCTAGCGCCCGGGGTACCATGATATATAATTTTTCTATTATATGCGCCTCTACATTGTCGGATGTAACTTAAAGATATAAATCTTAGCTTTTCGATTTATACAACAAATAATCATAGGATGAAGCAATTTATACCGAGCTTGCATCAAAACTCAGCTTCGCATGCAACAAACACAAAAACACAACAACAAAAATGCAATAAATGGAAATTATTTATGCAACGATACAAAAAAACTATCATTAGTTTGTGGAAAAAAAATAAAATATGAGACAAAAAGTGCAACATTTGAGACTAACTTGTACATCATTTTCATTTCATATGCGCAACAATGAATAGAAACAGTTGAAACATCAAGATATTTTTCACAAAAAAAATCACTTCAAGAATTGTTAGTGCAACATCTAGAAGTTATAGTTGTGGCATTTCAAATCACCTACCGCAACAATGTACAATATTAGTTGTAATATCAAGAAATCCTTTTCAAGAATTTGTTAGTACATCAAGATATTTTTCACAAAAAATTTCACTTCAATAATTTGTTACTAGAACATCTAGAAGATATAATCCCGACATTTCAAATTGTTGAAGTATAAGTGAATTGCCCACCTTTCCTCATCGGCTTAAGCTTTTGGGTGAACCTGGTGGTGCATGCAACTCAATATGGTATCGAGCCAAGAGGTCTCGATCCTCGGACACATGGAGTTCTGACCGGAGCCACGACCCACGGCCGGCCTTCGCTGGTTTTTCGATGGGTCCCGTCAGCATGCCTCAGCAAGCTCCTCCGACTATCGGTGGCTGGGATCAGACAAATTTGGCCAACGCTTTCTCTACCATGCACCTGACGCCACCACCGTCTACCACATGGTATATGGACTCTGGCGCCAGCAACCATTTAACATCTGATCCCGGTAACCTCTCTGTCACTCACCCATCCTCTACTTCTTTTCCTTCAAGCATCGTCGTTGGCAATGGCTCCATGATTCCTATCACTTCCGTAGGCTCCACTCATATTCCTGCCACCCATGGTCCTCTCACTTTACGCCACGTGCTTGTCACACCACAAATCATTAAAAACTTAATTTCTGTTCGTCGCTTTACAATCGATAATAACTGTTCTGTTGAGTTTGACCCCTTTGGCCTTTCTGTGAAGGACCTTCACACCAAGAACGTGATCGCCAGGTGCAATAGCTCCGGTGATCTCTATCCTCTGCTGCCATCGCCACCACATGCTCTCCTCGTCACCAGCGCCACTTTGTGGCACCGTCGCCTTGGCCATCTCGGGGCGGATGCACTCAAACATCTAGCTCGTTCCACAGCTATTACCTGTACTCATGGCGACCCTGATGCTCTATGTCACGCCTGTCAGCTCGGTCGTCACACTCGCTTGCCATTTACAAACTCTAGCTCTCGTGCTTCTCAAAATTTCGATTTAATACATTGTGACCTTTGGACCTCACCTGTCGCTAGTGTCTCTGGTTATAAGTATTATTTGGTTATTCTTGATGATTGCTCTCACTTTTTTTGGACGTTTCCTTTACGCTTCAAGTCGGACACCTTCGCCACACTGTCCCACTTTTTTGCCTACGTCCAAACTCAGTTCGCCACCACCATTAAAACCATTCAGTGCGACAACGGTCGTGAGTTTGATAATCTCTCCGCCCGCTCTTTTTTTCTCACTAATGGTGTCACTCTTCGTCTGTCGTGTCCTTACACGTCTCAGCAAAATGGCAAAGCTGAACGTTCCATCCGTACCATTAACAACGTCATTCGTTCTCTCCTCATTGAAGCCAGCATGCCTCCCCAATATTGGGTTGAAGCCCTTCATACTGCTACCTATCTCATTAACAGGCACCCCACCAAAACCCTCCAATTCTCCACTCCTCACCATGCCCTGTATGGCTCCCCACCTACATATGACCACCTCCGTGTTTTCGGCTGTCGATGCTACCCCAACCTTTCCTCCACCGTTGCCAACAAACTCCTGCCACGTTCCACGTTGTGCACTTTTCTTGGTTACTCCTCTGAGCACAAAGGTTATCGGTGTCTCGATATGGCCTCAAACCGCGTCATTATTTCTCGTCACGTCACTTTCGATGAGAACTCCTTCCCGTTCGCTGGCTCGCCGTCCGCTTTGCCTACTGCCACTAACCTCGATTTTTTGTTGGATATGGAGTCCCCTGTTCTGCCCATTGGGACACGTCTCTCTGCAGGTCTTGATGCCCGTACAGTTGCCCCTGCTGATCCTCCGTCAGCAGCTCCAGCCGGCTGTTCTGGCACTGCTCCTCCTCACGGCGACACGGTCTGGCCAAGCTCTGCTGCCCCCGTTGGCTTCCGCCACGAACTCTTGCCAGCAGCGCAGGCTAAGACCCTATCCCATTTCGGTCGGATCAGCGCCCCTCAGCACGCGCAAGTCGCTGTTGCCAGCCTTGCCCGCCCGTCAACTCTGCCGTCCCAGCTGTCTCCTCTCCAAGGACGCGGCTACTCTGACCAGCGCCTTGGTCTGGCTCCGCTTGCAGACTAGTCGAACAGGAAGACCTCCGGTCGTTGTTCCTGTCCCTCCCGTGGTCAATGCTCATCGCATGACGACTAGAGGCAAGACTGGTTTTCATCTCCCGACTGATCGGCTGAACCTCCACGCTGCAGTTCTTTCGCCAATCCCCAAGACATACCGCGGGGCCCTTGCAGATTCTAATTGGCGCTCCGCAATGGTTGCTGAATTCAATGCTCTCCGGGACAACGGCACTTGGGATCTCGTTCCACGCCCACCTGGCATCAATCTAGTCACTGGTAAATGGGTCTTTCGTCACAAATTTCATCCTGACGGCTCTCTTGATCGTTACAAGGCCCGGTGGGTACTACGGGGTTTCACACAGCGCCCTGGCATTGATTTCGATGAGACTTTCAGTCCAGTTGTGAAGCCGGCGACCATTCGGACTGTTCTCACTTTGGCTCTTTCTCGGGATTGGCCTGTTCATCAGCTCGATGTCAACAATGCTTTTCTCCATGGCACTCTCTCCGAGACGGTCTATTGTGTACAGCCCTCTGGATTTGTTGATCCTGACCACCCCGACCACGTCTGCCGCCTCAACAAATCCCTTTATGGCCTCAAGCAGGCGCCTCGTGCTTGGTTCAGTCGGTTTGCCACACATCTTCTCTCGTTGGGATTTGTCGAAGCAAAGTCTGATACATCTCTATTTATATTTCGTCGTGGCATAGAGACTGTCTACCTGCTGCTCTACGTTGATGATATTGTCCTCACTGCCTCATCAGACGCCCTTCTCCGACGTATCATTACAGCACTTCAGCAGGAGTTCCCTATGAAGGACCTCGGCCCTCTGCATCATTTTTTGGGGCTTTCTGTGACTCGCCATGATGGCTCCATGCACCTTTCTCAGCGTCATTACATCTTGGAGATTCTCGAGCGTGCTGGCATATCTGACTGCAAACCTTGTAGCACACCTATTGACACACACTCGAAGCTCTCCGCTGTTGGTGATCCGGTTCCTGACGCTACTGATTATCGGAGTCTTGCCGGAGCTCTGCAGTACCTCACATTCACTCGTCCCAACATTGCATATGCTGTTCAGCAGGTTTGCTTATTCATGCATGACCCTCGAGTTCCTCACCTTGCCCTTGTTAAGCGCATTCTCCGCTATCTTCGCGGCACTCTCGACCATGGTCTTCTCCTCCATCGGACATCCCCGGCTTCTCTGGTTGTTTATACCGATGCAGACTGGGCAGGCTGTCCTGATACTCGGAAGTCCACGTCTGGTTATGGTGTTTTCCTTGGGGACAATCTCATCTCTTGGTCATCCAAACGGCAATGATGTGTCCCGTTCAATGGCGAGGTTGAATATCGTCTTTGTCGCCAATGGGGTTCTTTGGCTTCATGGCTCCGTCAATTGTTGCTAGAACTTCACTCTCCTCTCCATCAGGCTACCTTGGTCTACTGCGACAACATTAGCGCGGTGTATCTCTCCACCAATCCGGTTCAGCATCAGCGGACCAAGCATGTGGAGATCGATCTGCACTTTGTTCGCGAACGCGTCGCTCTCGGTCAAGTTCGTGTCCTTCATGTGCCTACATCCACACAGTACGCGGACATCTTCACCAAGGGCCTCCGACGGCTGTTTTCACAGAGTTTCGGTCCATCTCAACGTTAGATCCCTGCTACCGCTTTTGATCAAGGGAAGTGTTAGGCGTACATGCATGATCATCCTTAATCATCCTTGCCCTTTGGTCTTTCCTAGACCCACGAGTCCTGCATGTTGCCGTTTCGGTAACAGGGCCATGCATGGCTCCTATATTTGGCATTGTAAGTTAATGTAGGTATGAACAGGATTTGTACCTCATCCTATATATTGCCGATCAGGCCAATGCAATGGATAAGCGCGTGAGATTATTTACGCTTTCACAAATCATCTACCGCAACAATGTATAGTATTAGCTATGACATAAAGAAATCTACTTTAAGAATTTGTTACTACATCAGTATATTTTTCGTAAAAAATTTCACGTCAAGAATTTGTTATGGGAACATCTTGAAGATATAGTCACGACATTCCAAATCACCTACCACAACAATGCATGTTATCAGTTGTGACATCAAGAAATCCTCTTCAAGAATTTGTTACTGCAACATCCGAAGATATAGCCCCAACGTTTCAAATCACCTATAACATTGAGGATTTTTTGAGAAAAAATCCACTTCAAGACACCGCAATATCCAAATTATATAGTCCCAAAATTTTAAATCAGCTATTGCTACAAAAAACCTAATTGCTACAACAAATACATGGTACTAACCTATCTCATCCTCTAATGGTGCGACTGGCACACTTGGGCTGACACTAGGTGTTGTCGCCGAGCACAAGTAGTTGCTCCCATCTTGGAGCTCAAAGGAGGAAGTTGTACCCACCTGGGTGCTCAGAGGATGCGGCGGCGGCCACTAGTGAAGTCGGAGGACTCTACACACTACCATTGCTGCTCCACCACTATGAAGGTAACATGGTGCCTCATTTCCACCCCCAAACCGTCGTCCTCGATCATCCACTCACCATTGCCCTCCCTTCCTCCTCTGTCCTCAGCCTCGCGAGATACGGTGAGCTCTGGTAGCTCCTCGCAAAGGGAGACCCATGCACAAGCTCCGTCTGCAGTGGACTACATCATCGAGCGTGAGTGGAGACCATCTCTGGCCAGTAGGCGGCGGTCTAGCTTGGGATGTCGAGTGGAGCAGTTTGTCGGTGGTAGAAGTGGCTTGGCTGAAACATGAGCTCATAGGGAGAGAGGGAGCAGGGGAGGCAGGGAATAGATGGTTAGTGGCGATGTGGCAAATGAAAGGACAAGATTTTTGGGGGTATGCTAGTTGCAGTTGGGGAGTGACTGACTTGTCCGACTTGTCCAGTCGAGTTGCACGGACATTGGCAATTCTCTTAAAGGATTGTGCTATTGTTAGGTACTTGGGCTTTATCGGACTAAAACCTGGATCATGTGTGGAGGCGATATCAAAAGTACTAATGGTACCTAAAAAAAAGAAAGTGTGCTAGCTGTGTTTTTTTCTCTTCTTGACAAGTTTGCTATTTCATGGCCGTCCACTGTAGCTGCTTGGCTGAGGCCCCGCCGCCATGGATGAAGGATCTAAGGGATGTCAGCTATGGAATGCATGTGACAAATCCAGCTTCTTTCCCTTCCTCGTTCTTCTGATGCGTCTAGTCTCATCTTATTTCTCCTCGCACTCCCTCTTTTCCAAACCTGTGTTTAATCCATCGCATGCACTAGACCAGTGACAAACACGTACGGTTTATTGGTTTTTTTTTTCTGGAAGTGAAACTTAGGGGATTTCATACTTGAAAGTCACAAATCTACAACTGAAAGTTGTTTCAAGTTACAATTGCAGGCGTCCATTGGTTTTGTATTTGGCGTAGAGGTGGGCATCTGGTCCAGCACGGGTCCATCGTACTTCGTGCCTGAACCGTGCCGAGCCAGCTTGGCTCACCTTCAGCGAGCCCAAGTACGGTCTATTTGCACTTCGTGCCATACCGTTCCAGGCCCAGCCCATTTGCACTATTGTAATGAGAAGAAAGGAACTAGAGACACATGGAGTTAAGACAATGGACACAAATATTATATAAAAAAGAACTAAAATTTTTTTATTCTAAGAACGAGAGGATGTGCTAACACGAGCGAGAGAGAGGGCAACGAGAAAATGAGGAAGAGAGGCAATCGAGATTGAGAGGGACGGATGAGCAAGGGAGAAATTAAGAGAGACAGGTGGCGGGGGTGGCATTCATGTTGTTGGGTATATACATAACGCTCACACTCTATGGGTTGGTGACCTTCATACTGAACTTCTTCCTCATGCTCTGGGTCATCAAGCCCGACACAGTCCTTGCTACAGTGTCATGGCGGGTCGTACCGCCCATCGTGCTTGGTTCTCGGACCCGATACGACCCGTGCTACAGTGTCATGCCGGTCCGGCATGGCCCGCTTTGTGCCGTGCCTCCGTGCCTTGGGCCGGCCCAACCTCTAATTTGGCGGTTGCCTGCTAAATAGTAGTATCTATTTTTTTTAACCAATTCAGGTTTCTTTCATTCAACAAAATCAGTAGTTTTATATAGTATGCTAAATATTTTTAGTTTGTTCTGAAAAAACTCTAGTAACTTTTTTTACTTTTATAAGATGTAGTATGTCCAATACTATGGTATTTTTGAGTTTATAAAAACCATGACTTTTTTTCATCTCAAGGTATCGTGTCTCATAGCCACGTATCTGCGTGTCATTACCAGCTGTTCCATGTAACATCTACCTGCAATCAAAGAGTTTGTAGAAAGATCGAGAAAATAATGCACGTGTTTATACAGATTTCTTAAATTTTCGACTGTATTATCACCATATCTACCAAGATCACCGTACTTCCTCTAGTTAAAAAAAGAGTTGTTTTTAATTTTTTGAAGTCAACAAGGTGCCACTTTGACCACTAAATTTTATTATAGATTTGCTAATTCTCAGTTGCTTGAAATTTCTTTACTCTTACTCACCTAGAATTACACAATATTAAGCCTAAAATGGCAATGCAAAGTATTGTACAATTTTAGTATAGCTTTGATGTAATTAGTAGTTCTATTTGTGTTGTATTTGTAGGGTTCACCTAGATTTGCTTTATTTCTGTCTAAGAAAATTGTTTGGTAGGGATTCAACAAACTTATTTTGTCTAGGTGGAAATAATTCGCTACTTTATTCCTTGTTCTAGATGTGAGTGAGTTATATATTGTAGGCACTAGGAAGTGAGGGAAATGATGAGAGGGGTAAGATCTTCATCCATGAGATAAGAAAGTGACTGAAATTTAACAAATTTTCAGTCACATGAGGAATAGTCCTCATAAAGGGTTTTGATAGTTTTCACTGGATGTTTTCTATGGAAAAAACATCCAAATTTCCGGCTGTTGAATCTACATTGAGATCGATGTCTCACTAAGATGACAATTAGGGCTCGCGTGTTAACGGCTTTCCCGATCTACGCCATGAGCCTCCGCCCGCCACCATCTACCGTTGGTGGAGAAGATTGATAGGGAGATCCTTCTGCCATGCAAAGAAGGCCACCGGACTTAGCAGATTAGCTGATGGCGCTAGGGTGTGTTGGTGATATGCTCGTGGGCGGTGGTGGTGTAAGAGTGTTAGGGGATTAGTGGAGGACAAAGGAAAACCGAGAAGGCCAGCGGCGGCAAGAAAGACCACCTGGCGGCATTGGCCCCAAGATAGAGTGAGAAAGAGAAGAAAGATGGGCGGAAATGAGGGAGTGAAATGAGTTGAGAGAGTGAGGGGTGGATAGACAATGTTAGATTTAGGGTTAATAGTTGGCTGGTTTTGTCAGTGCTATTTTGTAAAAAAAAGTCCTTGGATTTTTAAAAATTACCAGTAGGTCTTTTGTTTTAATGACACAAAAATTGTAGAAAAACACTGGAACATCTAAAATTTTAATTTATATCATGCCATTTTAATTATATTTCTGTTGCATTAGATGGGTACTCGGATAGTAATAAATAAATAGGCAATCAAGATGAACCGATAGCAGCCTAGATTTAGGGGGTGTTTGGGAGAGCTCTACTCCTCAGTTTTCATCTCCACTCCAAATTTATGTAGCCAAACACCCTAGCTCTCTGATCTCGGCTCGGAAAAAATCACGAATCTAGGGGTCTGCTCCATGGTTTTTGTGAAGCTCCTCAAGGGGTACTCCAAGAAATACCGTTTCGTACCCACTCGTGAAGTTCCTAGGTAATTACTTACCTTTGCCACTGGTTACACACATGAGGAAGTTCCTAGGTAATTACCCACCTTTGCCACTGGTTCAACATCCAAGGGCATAAATGGGTATCCACACCAAAACCATCTATTCTTGAAGCTGGATCTAATTTGCAAGACAAACACCTCCCTTCCCTACTTTAACTCTATGGTAGAGCTGCTCTATGGTGAAGTTAGTGGAGTAGCGCTAATTTTTTTAGAGTGAAGTTCTCCCAAACAGGCCCTTACTATATATCAATCCACCCGGTGGATTTCATGCCACGTCACCCATTAATTTCACCTTCGTGTTAGAATCCTCCTCCGATTGAGATCGAAACAAGCCCAAATTAATCTTTGTTCCCTACGTTCAAGTACCGCAACAAATGGATGCCATGCACAGTTAATGGTAAATTGGATGAAATATATCCATGGCACGCTAGGAGTAATGCCGAAGCCAAGCAATTTATAGGCGCAAACCGCATCGCCCAGCTAGCGGTTGAACCTGCATATATACTAGCGAGCTCACGACGGTGATCACGGCGACGACGCGGTGGCTGATTTCGGATGCACGTGTCAGGACCTACAAGAAATCCAAACAACAAACGTACAACCAAGAACGAAATCACCAGCAAAACTGAATCGGCCTGGAAATCAAATCAGAAACAAGCACCAGGTAACTCTAATGCTAACAGCTAATGAACACTAGATATGGAGGAAATGATCATGTCCATTCATTTCTCTCTCAGAGTTTTTATACTCCCATCTTCGGACAGAGTTACCAAAACAGAAAGATTCATTTACTTTAACTTTGACAGCGAGTAAAGGAAGAAACGACAACAACTTTTTACAGAAGTAATTTTCGAGTAATTACTGTAGCCTTCCAAAACCGTTGGATTAACACTGATCACTCCAAGTCATTTCATAGCCGTAGATGCATACTTAAGTGAAGTCAGCCTCAGACTGAGTTCACCGTAGTCTCCCCTATTCTTCGTTCTCCTGGAAACACTTCCTGACAGCACGGTCGCCCGGGTTGGACGATCGGCAGAACTCGCCCAAGTGCATATCTGCCGGCGTTGCGGAGCTAGCTCGTCGTGTGCCTTTGCGTTGGGCTCACGACCTCCTCGATTTTGTTGAGATCCATCACGCCTATTTAAGAGTGTGTTTGGTTGTTTGTACCAAGTGGTACATATATGAGATGGTTCAAAAAAGAATATCATCTATATGTTTGGTTGTTTGAATGAAATCATCCCAACATGGACGGTGTGATACAAATTTGAGGAATATTCTCTATAGATCTGAACTAGTCCATTCACAAAACAATGGAACCAAATGGTACAAGACTATCTCATCCTATTCAACCTCATTCCACCAGCCAAACACATCTTAGGAGGCGATCTGCATCCACCGTGCGCTGATGACTGCTCGATCTGTAAACAATGCTACCTCCGGCCAAATTACTTTTAACGCAAATTACTTAAACGCCCTTACCAACAAGAAATTATTCGGACATTTGATGGAGAATACTAGCTCGGTCTCAAAATGCCTTATGTTGAAAAATATAAATTGACTACATAAAAATAATATCAATAGATTTATGTTGAAAAATATTTTTATAATCTGTATTTTATTATTTTTGTTGGTATAATACAAAGCTATGATCAAAGTATTGCATTAAAGACCATGAGAAACAATAAATAACTTACACTTTAGGACAGAGCAATAAGTTTTTTTTTTGACAAGATAGCATAGCTGTAGATTATATTAGAAAGAAAAGATTATAAGAGTACAAGGTGCGAGGATCTTTGCACGAGAAGCATATACAAAGATCGCCGAGAGAAGAAAAACGGAGAGAGAAAAAAGAATCAAATATGTTGGTCCAACAGATTTTTTTTTATGAACCACACCCGCAATAATCCAGGATACAGCCTTGTCTTTGATGGACTGTAAAATCGCATCGATGGCCTTCCCCTTGTTTCGAAAAATTCTGCTGTTTCGCTCTTTCCATCATTGCAACAAGTTAAAATGATCTGAGTTTTTAGCCCTTTACAAAATCTTGGCTAGTAGTTTACGTGATGAAGGTTCAAATCTGCTAGGCTAAGGGCAGCGGCCAGATCCCACCGGTCCGGCAAAAGAGACGACAATCGTATCTATCTGGCGATGTGTTCCTACAAACATCGAACTTAGGGGCAATCAATGAAAATGTGATGCGCGGTTTTTAGATTTCGGTAGTATATTGGATAGAATTGTTATCAGGAAACTTAAGGCCCGCTCCTAACCGAATCAACAAGGAAGAAGCTGTATTTGCGGTGAGCAATGAATAATTAAGTGTCACTTGTAACAATTGGATGCCGTCACGAGATTAGTGATCCGGCAACGGCTGGAGGCCTCTCCGGCGACCTTCAGCAGTAAGGTCTCTGTACCCTGTTTTAGGGGAGCAAGCCATGTTGAACAATAGCGACTCCATCAAGACTCGGTCCTGCCCAATAAACAAAATGGGCCGGGCTAGGATAGTCTAAACTTCGTAAAGCCCAGCCCATAGGCTAGACCGGGCCAACCCATAAGCATGGTTGATACTTTTGACCCGAACAAGCACATATGAGATCTAGTTAGCCTGATCCGTAATTTTTTTTACATTGTAAACTGTAGCAACTTTCTTATGGGAAACGCTGAAACATCAATGGCCACGGCTTTATGTGCCGCGGACTTGCCTGTGGGCCATTGGATCTCCATCCTACGTTTCCACCATTTCTCCACTTCAGGATTTTTATTTTGTCTTGTTTCACGGATCGTCCCTATAGACATGGTTGAGGTGCAGTCCCGTACAGACTACCACATAAGCATTTTTTCGCGGACCATTCGATCAAAAACGGTGGTTTAGATTTTCTAAAAATACTGTACAAAACAATCTAACGTTTTTTTAGGTAGAAGATATTATATCAATGCAATGTAGATCGATTTAGACCATCCGTTGTCTTAATCGGTTGTTCTGCACTTATGAAGACTAAGTTACAATCCTCGTATAAACTGCACCTAAACCGCCTCCTTTCGCTATTATATCACTGCAACCCTAAACTCATCTCCCTTCCCCCTTTGCATATATAAATTTTTTCTCACTTTCCATCGCCGGATTTGTTTTCCGCACCACCTGCCTATCCAACCATGGGTGCCTGCCGCCAAACCATGCATGCCATTGATGCCCTCGTCGGCGGGGTCGGTGGGATGAAGCGGCGACTCCCACTGACTCCATGCACCACCTGCATCACCCCATCGGATTTAGTGCGACTAGATCTCTCGCCTGCCATCTCGCCCTGAGGATTTAATTTTCTCCTCTTGAATTTTCCCCCTAGATTTTAGTTGAAAGTTAGAACCACCAACAACCCCCTCTCCCCAGTTAGGATTTGACTTTCTCCTAATTAATTTTTTTCTAGATTTTAGCGAACATGGTCGACGACGGGACTGGAACTAGGTTCATAGAGGAACTAAGGTTCGGGATTAGGTTCAGGGAGGAATCGAGGTTTGATAGTCAAGGATGTCATGTGGGACGTTTGGGCTAGAGAACGGTGCACATGGAGGCTGGTTAGTCACGTGGGTATGGCATGTGGGCTGTCTGGGATTGCTCGGATTGCTCATTATAAATAGGGGAGATCTCCTGTTTATTGTGTATGGAGGTATTAGAGTTTGTACTCTTTTGTTTGGAGTACTATAATCAGATAAAAATAAAATATCCTTTTTGCGGCCAAAGCTTCGTGTGTCCCGTGCCCGGCGGCTGGCTTTCCTGAAGTGATCGCGAATAGTAGTTGATTTCCGGCCAGCGGCGCATGCTCGTATTTGTGGTCTTGGTTCCGGCGGCTGATTTGTTTCATTGCGGCTTGAAAAAAAATTCCCTGTGACTAGAAAGTCCTTTGCAACTAGAAGTTTGCTTTCCTGGCGTCTTGTTCGGCGGCTGGTGCATGAAGTTCCTAGGCAACCAGAAACGAGGTGGCATGCAGAAGTACTAGCGGCCGGAGAAGTTCTAGTCGAGACGGCGCAAGTTCTTTTTTGTCGGGCGCGAGGCTTGTCGTTTGGTCGGGCGCAGCAAGGCTTGTCGTTTGGTCCGGCGTATCAAGACTTGTTTGGTCCGGCGCAGCAAGATTTTGGTCCAGCGTCTGTGCATGCATATACGGGCGAGCGACGACTAGAAGTTTTAGTGCTGGTCTTCGTTGCGGCCAGAGTGCACGACTAGATAATTTGCTTCTTGCGGCTGGGTCTTCTGGCGACGAGAGGCTGGAGTGTTTCTTGTGCTTTGCTTGCTATCTAGCGCAGGTACGGGCATGCAACATGGCGACTAGAAGTTGAGCCGTCTTTTCTGTTTTACTCTGCCTTGGTAATCTCATTCTTTTTGTTTTCGTTCCTCACTTGCATACCTGTTTTATTTTTATATTAATTCATAATTTTATCATAATAATTTTGATTTGATCCATTCAAAATCTGTCTAGGGCATCAAGTGATTGATCTAAAAAGTTTGATTGGTTAATTTTTCATATATTCTGATTAATCTCGTAATTAGGGTTTGATCAGTTTTCGTCATTATTAGTTATAGTCATCTTGCAAAGGTCATAACTCTAGATCCGTAGATCCGATCAATCTGATTCTTATTGGGTTAGTTTCAAAATTGAATCTAGTTTCTACAGTTAAAATTTCACGTCAATCCAACGGTGAGATCTTCAGAAATTACTGTTTAAGTGAACGTGCATCATTCTGTTTTTGTCGAATCCGAATCAGGCAATTTGAGTCCGAATTAAGGTGTTTCAAAAATCATCAATAATTTGATTTTAGTTTCCGCGCAATCATACACCCCCCTCTGATTGCTAGTTTAGTATATTATCAGCAATGATATTATCATGGTTGACTGAATAATAACCATAAGGTGATGTCTTACAAACATGCAATTGTTAAAAAGAAAAGTATTGAAGCACCTCTCCCCTAAAGTTGGTTGAATTGCAGAGTTGATAAACTAGATATAAGAACCTGAGAGTTGAACCGGTGTCAGTACTAGGAAGGAAAGTTCTACTGTATACATATCAAGCAAGCACAGACAGAGCCTTACTCCCATGGATCATCTCCCACAAGCATCATATCACCCTCGTTATCAGTATAAACAATCTGCCAGTTCTTGTTCGAAGACATCAATTCACCGTCAAATTCAAACATTTTGTCTAGCTCAGCTTTCAGTTTGTAGTAATCATCGAACTTTGAGGGATCCAACGATCTGCCAAGTGCAACACCTTGCTTATGAACCTGCCAAAACCATTGCCGTTATAGTCAATTAGAGGGACCTCCAAAAGAACACAGGCTTAGAAGATGATGCAACACGACAATGCGTATAAAATATCTAGTCTCATGGATAGACTTAACTAGTCTTACTCATGACTATAAATGAAGAAACAAATTTGTGCACAAAGGGCAAATATTTATCACAAAACCTGCTCTGTACATTAGCAAACAAATCAAATATCAATGACTTCTTTTCTGAACACCAAGAACACTTATGTCACCACAATGGGATTGGAACTGTGATTTTATCAGAAAGTGAAAACGTCTAATTTTAGGCAACCTAGAAAATACACCTATATCAACAATTTGCAAATTTGTTCAGTGCCAACTGGGAACGCAAATATTTTCAGCTAACGACTACTCAAGTAGTATTTTCTTCAACAACATGAACTAGCTCATAATTTTCACATTGAACTAATAACTGGATAATTCAATCTCGATTGCTAACATAAATTGAACAGCCAGTAATGTTCAAGTAAAAAGTTATGCCATAGAAACATACTGATATCAAATACCATGAACATCAGAGGAAACAAGACAATACCTTGGTGCAGCTCCTTGTCGTGGGGAGGGAGGAGGGGGGGGGGGGAATGCCCTAGGTCACCGCCGTAAATGGTCAGATCTAACCGGGAGAAGAGGAGAGGGAAGGGAGAAGAAGAGGCAGCACCTTGGGAGAAGGTGAGCTACGGCGCCAGGGTGAGATCACCAGAGTGGAAGACGAAGTGGATCTGGCGTAGCGAGGATCTCCCCCTTGACGACGCAGTCGGAGAAGGAGCAACGGCGAATCCCCACTCAGGTGAGAGACGGTGGGAGACGGGCGCGACGGCAAATCTCTACTCGGGTGAGGCGATGGCGAGGAATCCCGCTTGGGTGAGGCGACGGTGAAGAATCCCGCTTGGGCGAGGCGATGCGAGTGGGGCGAGGAATCCCCACTCGGGTGAACGATATGCGAGTGAGCGAACGAGGCTGAACGAAGCGGTCGAAGCGGTCCTGTACCGATCGGTTCAGTGGAATTGGGCATATGGAATGGTACAACATATTTAAGGAATATTCCAGGAATCTGTACCACCTCATTCCGTACTGGATGGTTCCGTTCAGCCAACCAAACACGGAAATGAAATCAAATCCTATACGGAACGGTTCGTTCACCCTCGTACAGCGAACCAAACACACCCTTAATTATTAAAAATTGACCGGATGTCAGTGCTGTTAGTGGCCCAACTGTCACAGACTCACCAGCCTTCACTGAGATTAACTAAGCTGAACTAACTTAATTACTGTCATTAGCACTAATTAGGCCAGCTTCTGTGCAGAGCACAGTGCAAGCTCGACAACCGAGAGAGGTGGTCACGGTGAAGCATACCACGAAGCCCCCCTTATCTCAATTATCGTTTTTTTCCGCTGCAAGTACTGAACTATTTCGCTAGTCAGTCCACTTGTGTAATGCTTGTTCGTGTATCCTACATACGACTTATGACTGCTTAATATTATGTCTAACTCTGTTTTATTTATTTATTTTATAAATGTGATGAAATGATGTAATATATGCATCCTAACTACTAATTATGAGACTAATATGATAAACATATAGAGTTAGGAAATAAATTTCTGGATGGAACCGAGAGTCCCATCACTACACACAGGCATACGAGGCTGTGTGCGTCAGAGAAGAAGGCAGATAACCTCGTTTGACATCAGGCTATAAATTGCTCGGATGCATAGGACATGAACATAGAGGGTGGAGCAAGAGAGAGAGAGAGAAATGAGATTACCATAAGCATTAGCTAGGCTGCCAAACAAATCTGCAGGTTCTACCGTCACGTTGAATGCTACAAAACGTCGATCGATTGCATTGGTTTTCCAGCAGGATCAGTTTGGATTTAGAGTGGACCTAACTGTGCTGTGTTTTTCACTAGCAAAAGAAAAAGAAAAATAAAAACTAGGATGTGGTTCTACACTCTTCTTTTTTACTATCAGGACTAATTCTTGGTTTAAAAAAAATCTGGACACTCTATTTCTTTTTTCAAGGCAGTGCGCTAATGGGCTTGATCTTTCATCGTCCTGAATCCTGAATATGATATAGACTTGGTCTACTGAAAGAAATCAAACAACCTTAAAGCAATTTGTAAACTTCTAAATACACTTGCTTCATGGTATTTCATTTCAAAGCATAAAAAAAAGAAGGGAGTGTCTAGGAATCACTCGGGTGTTTTTTTCAATAAAAACACTCAAATTCTCGGATATTGCACGTATTGAAAAAAAATGTTACACATATAGGAAAAAAATGTTGTAACGCGTCTGAAATTTGGAAGCCTCTTGCAACATTTTTGTTCAACGCTTGCAACATATGAAATTTGGAAGCCTCTTGCAACATTTTTGTTCAATGCTTGCAACATTTTTTCCAACGTGTTGCAACATTTTTTCCAATACGTGCAACAATTGAGTGCTCAGAAATAAAAAAACACTCAAGTATCACTTAGTAATTCCCAAAAAAGAATAATTGATGATTTGTCACTCCATATAGTGCAATTCATAATTTACGACTCTGTAGAGTGAATAAGTAATCTTTCGTCAGTTTGAATAACTTTATCCTTCCTCCTTTTTCTTCTTCTTGCTTGTCATGACCGTTGCTGAGAGGCCAATCAATCACACCCGAGTCCATAGAAATCAACGACGCGTCCATGGATACCGAGCAGACGGAGAGTAAATCACCCCCTTGCTACACCGTCTCTCCCTGTGCACTGCCCTCCTCCGCCGGTGGCCGTCATGGCCGCCCACCGGAACCTCTCTCCTTTCTAGGAAGTGCTCTATCAAGTGATTCGTCGGATCATGCCGCTTGCAACGATCGTGTTCAGGTCTATCAATAAAATATATGTTGGTACAAATAATCATACGGCATTGGAAAAAGAAGGCCGTCCATGCCGTGCCACCATCTTGCTAAACGTAGCTCTGGATTCCATAGCCGCAGCATGTTGAAACTAGAAGCCCAGGCACAATACTTCTTCCGACAAAACAGACTTGAAGCCAAAATCTTCAGAGAAGCTCAATTGTCTGAAGTCTGAACTTCTCTCTCGTGTAATCTGAACGACTCGACAAAATCAGAACAGAGCTTTCAGATCAGGGGAAAAACTGCAGAACGCACAAAGATTTTTGCGATGTGTAATTCCCAAATCTTTTCTGGTTTTTCATTGTTTATATAGACTCAATTTACAAGCGTACAAATCAGACTCGACTGCAAACAATCCCAATCGAAAAGTCTGAACTCAAAACGACACGGATACTGTGCTCTGTCCAGCAACTTGACGCTTTCCTGAAACCGACTCTGAATACAAATTCTGAAGACAGAAACTGACTCTGAACAACTTGCTCATACCAGAACGAAATAAACTATGAAATTACAAGATTAAACTAACAAATCTCCCGCTTAATATTATTTTCCTATCTTTACCTCCACGACGCCAAGTTTTTCACGCAACTCAGTGAACTTCACCCTTCCAAGTGCTTTGATATTGTGTGCTAATATGCTCAACATCAACCTCACCTTTTTTCAACACACTACCGTATATAATGATACCTGGTGTCGTCATGATGAATAGGATTCTGGCACAAAGCAATTGCTAATTTATTGTCTACTTTCAGTACGACTTTTTTCACCTCCTGGTTCATCAAATTTCCTGGCAACCTACTAATCCAAATCACCTGACAAACTCCGGTGGCTGCTGCATACTCGGCTTCACATGATGAAAGGGCTACCACCTTTTCCTTTTGCGAAACACAACTAATCAGATTTGGTCCTAGGAAAACTGTTACACCAGATGTACTTTTCCTATCATCCAAATCCCCTGCAAGATCGCTATTTGTGTACCTAAGTATATCAAGATTGCTTTCAATCCTTTTGGAGTACACACAACCAAAATTCAGTGTCCCATTTAGATATCTCAAAATCTGTTTCACTGTAGCCATATGCTGCGCTGTTGGCATCTCCATATGACGACTGACTATGCCAACAGCATATGCAATGTCCGGTCTTGTATGTACCAAACATCTGAGACTACCTACTATGCTCACGTACATAGTAGAATCAATAGGAGGGTTTGCACTGACCTTGCTCAAGTCAATCTTACCTCCATGGGAGCTGTGGTCGAATTGCAGTCTTTCATCCCACACTTCTCTAGTATCCTTTCAGCATAAGAGGATTGACACAAAGAAATACCTTTTGAATATTGATTTACCTTAATACCAAGGTAGTAGCTCACAATCCCAAATCACTTATTTTGTAAGTGCTCTTCATTTGCTCCTTGAACTCAGCAATATCTAAGATGTTTGGTCCAGTTATAATTAAATCATCCACATATATGCCTACAAGCAAGATTTTTGGTACTGTAGCTCTCTGACAGAGGATATCAAGCCCCTCGCTACTTGCTCCCCGGGGTAATTTTGGTAAATATAGGCCTGGTTTGGGAAGCCTTTTCCTGGCCAGGATCCCTGTAGATGAGCCGGAATTTTAGTCTAAAATCCTGATTCATCCACAGAAATCTCAGTCGAAAATAGGCTTCCCAAACTAGGCCATAAGACTCCATTTTTTCTTCACAGGGAGATAGACAGAAAAAGCTAAATCAGTAGAAAAGTCTATACATTTAAGTATTAAAAATTGACGGGACATCAGTGCTGTTAGCGGCCCACATGTCACAAACTCACGAGCTTTAACCGAGATTAACTAAGCTGAAATAACTTAATTACTGTCATTAGCACTAATTAGGCCATCTTCTGTGCAGAGCACAGTGCAAGCTCGGCAACGGAGAGAGGTGGTCACGGTGAAGCATACAACGAAGCCCCCCTTATCTTAATTATCGTTTTTTTTTCCGCCGCAAGTACTTTCTTATGTGAACTATTTCGCTGATCAGTCTATTTGTGTAATGCTTGTTCGTGTATACTACATACGATTGTATAATATTATGTGTTACTCTGTTTTATTTATTTATTTATAACTATGACGAAATGATGTAACATATGCCCGCTAACTACTAATTATGAGACTAATATGATAAACATATAGAGTTGGGAAATAAATTTCGGGACGAGACCGAGAGTCCGATCCTTTGCACCTGACCATGCGAGGTCAGAAGTCGTCGAGAAGGCAACAACCTTGTTCGACATCGCTATAAATTGCTCGGATGCATAGGCCATGAACATAGAGGGTGGAGTGTTAATTCTATTTACGAAATTTATATTGTGATGATTAATTTGACAACAATTTAATATATGTGTGATGATTTATGTGACAACAATATTTGTTATGAAACAAGGTACTACGAAGTTTTGTTTTATTTGTGACAAGAGATGCAAGTAGCGAATGTAAAGTGCAACACAGGGACGCGAGATGCACGTTGCCACGGATCGCCACAGAAATCATGCGAGGATGCGCCAGCAGCGATAGTCTTGTGAGGCATAGGAAGCCGTGGTGCTTCCGTGTAGCTGTGCACAATAGAAAGCAAGAAAGGAAGGTGCATCTAGTCTGCTAGCTTGATTGATTTGTTTAGTTTAGTCATTATTTTGTTAATTTTCAGAATTAATAAAAACATAAAAAATTAGTTTTAGGTGTTAGTTTACACCAATTCACTCCCCTCTTGGTACGCGTCGATCCTACCGGGAGGAAGAAAGAAAGAAAAAAAAAAGTGATTAGCATAAGCATTAGCTAGGCTGCCAAACAATCTGCAGGTTCTACCGTCACGTGAATTGCTACAAAACGTCGACTGTATTGGTTTTCTAGTAGGATCAGTTTGGATTTAAAGTGGACCTAAATGTGCTGTGTTTTTCGCTAGCAAAAGAAAAGGAAAATAAAAACTAGGATGTGGTTCTACATGTTGTAAAACGTCGTCGATCGTCCACGATCAATCACAAGTTGTAGACGCAATCACAGAAGCAAGAACAATAAACACACAATGTAAGAGGTGAAATTCTCTCTTGTTTTATTGATTCATCTCTTTTACAATGGGGAGCACTCGATATATATAGCAGTATGAGAGAGGAGTTCGGATTCGACCACACCATAAAGAGATAGAGTTCTAAACTGATACGGTTTAGAGTTCTATCTCATAACACTCCCCCTTGGTCGAATATCGCGTAATGCATATGTCTCGTCAAAAACTCCACTCAAAAACCCAATGGGAAAAAGGAGATGGAAAAAAGAGTACATCACACTCGCACTTTATGTTGCACTAGTTGCCTCATTAAAAACCTTCATGTGAGAAAACTTAAGGAAAACTCACAGAGGGAGAAGAGTATAACTTATAATCTTCAGGATTTTATTAGAATCTTCAGGATCGCAATAGGGGTTATGGTTCAAGGGTTTCCTCCCTTGAACTCTGCATCTCTCTAAGTCTTCTCATTCCAATGCCTCTAACATATTTTTGAAATGTAGATTTGGGCAAGAATTTAGTGAATAAATCTACAAGATTTTCACATGACTTAGTTTGCAAGATTTTTATCTCACCTCTCTTCTGGAGTTTGTGAGGATAGAATAACTTAGGAGCAATATGCTTCGTGATATTGCTCTTTACATAACCCAATTGCATTTGTGCAACACAAGCAGAATTATCTTCATAGATAATTGTGAGGGTATCGACGGTGTTAAGGCCACATGACTTCTGGATATGGCTAATCACACGTCGCAGCTAAACACATTCACGTGAGACTTCATATAGGGCTATAATCTCTGAGTGGTTGGTAGAGATTGCTACCAGCGTCTGTTTACAAGACCGCCAGGAAACGGCTGTACCACCGCAGAGAAACACAAAACCAGTCTGAGATTTGGCACTGTGGGGATCAGACAGATAGCCAGCATCCGTATATCCCACCATGGTCGAGTCTTGGTTCTTGTGGAAAAATAGCCCAAGATCTTGAGTACCTTGGAGATATTTGAGTACAGTCTTTACACCAGCCCAATGTCTTCTAGTTGGAGCTGAACTATGTCTTACTGGCAAATTCACTGCGAATGCAATATCAGGCCTTGTGCAGTTCACAAGGTACATGAGTGCTCCAATAGCACTTAAATATGGGACTTCAGGTCATAAGACTTCCTCATTTTCTATCATCGGTTTGAATGAGTCTTTATCTACTTCGAGGGATCTTACGACCATGGGGGTTTTCAAGGGATGTGATTTATCCATATTAAACCTCTCCAATACCTTCCGGGTATAGAAAGACTAGTGAACAAGAATTCATACGGGAAGCGCTCTAGCTCTGAGCCTAAGCAAAATTTGGTTTTACCCAAATCTTTCATCTCAAACTCCATCGTGAGGTAAGCACTTGCTTCCTTTATCTCCTCTGTGGTTCCGATGATATTTAGATCATCCACATACATTGATATGATACAGAATCCTTTCTGGGATTTCTTTATAAACACATAGGGACAATCATCATTATTAGAGTATCCCTTCTTCAAGAGAAACTCACTAAGCCGGTTATACCACATTCTTCCCGACTGTTTTAACCCGTATAGCGATCTCTGCAGTTTGACGCTATACATGTTGCAATTATTAGGATCCGAGACTTTGACTCATTCAGGGACTCTCATATAAATGTCCGAAAACAGTGACCCATATAGATATGCGGTCACCACATCCATCAACTGCATTTCTAAATTTAAGCCAGCTGCCATTGATATTAGATATCGGAACGTTATTCCACTCATTACAGGAGAATATATTTCATCATAATCGATGCCAGATCTCTGCGTGAACCCTTGTGCTACAAGCCTCGCTTTAGATCTCACCACCTCGTTTTCATTTCTCTTCCGGATGAAAACCCATTTTGATCCTACGGGGAATATTGTAGTAGGTGTCCGGTCAACAAGGTCAAATACTTTCCTTTTATTAAGCGAGTGCAATTCCACCTCGATTGCTTCTTTCCATTTGACCCAATATGTGCGCTTCTGGCACTCTGCCATGGACTTTAGTTCTGGATCTAGTTTAAGAGTTTTAGCAATTTTAGAGGCGAAATAAATGTCGACAATTGTAGCCTTTCTTTTATATAATTCTCCTGAATCCACATAATTGGTGGATATTTCTTCATTCATTTCTTCTAGCTCCTCGTGATTTCCCACAATGAAGGAGTCTAGGTGTTCTGACTTCATCTTAAGGATGGCTCACTTTAGGGAGATTACCATCTTCAGGATGGCTCGCTTCAGGGATTTTCTCAACAACAGGTTGAGCTTCTTCAACTGTCTCAGGTAGTGATCTCATTTGCTCGGTTCTCCGTTTTACGGACGTCTCCATGAGCGAGTCCTGCACTGAGGCCTCCCCTCTTTTGCCATGAGGGCAAGAGTGGGTTTAATAGCCTTCAGGGTATTTTCACTCTTTCAGTGCATTCTTTGCGGTATATGAGATTTTATCACTCCCTTATAATCAGTGAAGGCATCTAGCAGGTTATCGGCTATTTGTTGCAGACTTATTATCCTCCGAACTTCAAGTTCGGCTTCTTTAGTGCGTGGGTCTAAGGATTGAATGCTAGTGGCATTCCAATCTATTTCCCGGTATTCTTTAATGTGGTACTTATCTCCCCCTAATGCCAGAAAATTGTCCTCATCAAAAATAGAATCAGCGTACCGAGCCGTTAACAGATCCCCTATCATAGGCTCTAGGTATTTAATTATTGACGGAGATTCATAACCTACATAGATCCCCAACTTCCAGTGAGGTCCCATGGTGGTACGTTGTGGTGGAGAGATTGGCACATATATAGCACAGCCAAATTTTCGTAGATGGGAAATACTTGGTTCTTTCCCACGCGCTTAGCTTCTAAAGGGAAATTTCATGGTATGCGGTTGGTGCGAGTTGAATTAATGATGCGACATCAAGACCTTTGCATAGCATAACGGCTAAGTGGGTAACCTACAATTTTGCAAGAGTGGCCTAGCAATAAGCTTTACTCTCTTAATTAATGACTCTGCAAGGCCATTTTGGGTGTGGACATGAGGTACAGAATGCTCTACATTAATGCCTAGAGCCATACAATAATCATTGTATGCTTTTGAGGTAAACTCGCCAGCATTGTCCATTCGAATGGACTTAATCCTTTCTTCTGAAAAGGAGGCTCTTAATTTAATGATTTGGGTGATTAATTTAGCAAAGGCATGGTTCCTAGTAGATTAGAGACATACATGGGACCATCTAGTAGAAGCATCTATTAGCACCATAAAATATCTGAAGAGGCCCGACAAGGGCTGAATTGGTCCACAGATATCACCTTCAATTCTCTCTAGGAAATTCAGTGATTCTTCCCTAATTTTAAGATGAGAGGGGTGAACTATCAGCTTTCCTTTAACACATGTAGGGCACATAAAAACTTCAGGTTTGGGAAAGGCTGTAATTTTTATATTATGGCCAGCAGAATTATTTATTATTCTTCTCATCATATTCAACCCAGGATGATCTAGACGATCATGCAGATTTTAAATATTTACGGGGTTTTAACTATGGTTTTCATTGCAACATAAATTTCGGGTTTTATATATGTGTAATATAGCCCAAGGAGAAGGAAGGAAGTTTTTCAACCACACGTTTATTACATCCGTCAAACTTGGTCATGAGTAGATATTCAAGACCATCCTCATTTTCGGTCTCTATATGGAAACCATTTAGGCGGATGTCTTTGAAACTTCGAGGAGAATGCGACTAGACTCGAGTATAATAAGGCATCCTATATAATTATCTGAGTGCTCATAGGAGAACTATGATGGCTCTTCCTGCCAACAATAAGAGCATCGCTTCCGGCGATGGTCATAATATTTTCAGTTTTCTTAATCAATGTCTAAAAATATTTAGTTTCCCTAAGAATCGTATTTGTGGTGCAACTGTCTACAACACAGATTTCCTCCTCCGCCATTGGGTTATTCATGGAGTTCTATATTAAACAAGTAAAATTAATTAAACATTTGTTGCATCGGGAACAAATAATATAGAACAAACATAGCATGATTAAATAAATATCCTGGGAAAATCACACTTTATTAAAATTGACTGATAATCGCTCAACAGGAGCGTAGACCAATTAGACCATTGTTCATTCAGGAACACAAGACTAGGTTGATGAATGAGGTTCTTAAGGAGACTCTAAAGGATAATGCAACATCGACTCTAAAAGAAAACTGGAAGACTACTCCATGTCTCCGTATAAATCATTTATATCGTCCTCCTGGGACTTATCATTATTCTTCTGGAATTCTTTTAGCTCATCCCCAACTAGATCCTCCTCCTCCATGGGAGTGTCACCATAACCAAGGAGGCCCTTCTTAAATTCTTCTGTGGGGTCGGAGGCTTGATCATCATCCAATTCCATTTTATTGTCAACAACAGGTTGAGAAGTGAAGTGCGCCTTGTAACATCCCAAAATTTGAGTTTTGGAATGTTTAAAGTCAAAAGTGAACTATTTGCATTTTCTTGAATTAATTACAGCTTAATTTGAACTTTCTAAATAATGAAAAGATTTAATTAGATTAATCTAAGCATCAAATCAAAGGTTTCCAGTTTTTGTTGGGTTCCTTGTGCTCCAAGGAATTTTTCTGTATTTTTGGAGATTTTTCTGAATTTATTTGCTATTTATTTGAATTTATTTGCTTTTATTTGAATTTAAGGATTTTTTTATTCGGAAAACGTTTTAATTTTTAAAAACCCTCTCGGGCGAAACCGCCTGCCCGTTCCTGTTCACTTGCCCATCGGCCCACCTCGCTCGCCATGGATCCTCGCCACGTGTTCGGCGGATCGCGACCACGCCGCCCACACCATGCTTGAAACCTAACCCTAGCCGCACCGCCTTCGGTCTCCGCATTTTGCACGCCTCCCGGGGCTATTTAAGACCCCGAGGACGTCATCCCGAGGTTCGCCTCTCTGCTGCGCCCACTTTGCCCTAGCTCTCGCCGCCGAGCCACCGCCATCATCTCGCACAAGCTCGCGAAGTTCCTCCACGCCAAGACTTTCGCGCCGTTTTCTTCACCTCCGTCGTCCTCCGCCGTGATCGGTTGCACCATCGAACTTCGGCGCGTCGAACTCTCCCAGATCTGCCTCCTTCCGCCCGTCACCGCCCATTAAATCGTGGCAGGTGGGTCGTCTTCCTCGGCTCCGGTAAGTGTGCGCCGCCCCTCGCCGTCGAGTTCCTTCACGAGCTCTGGGCCGTCCGATCTTCGGTGAATGCCTCGGATCAAGCCGCACCGTCTCCGGTCCCCCAGCCATCTGATCGTCAGCAGACGTCTCGGATCTCGCCGCGTGGCCGTGCGCGTCAGCATCCCGAGCCGTGTCGCGTCACCAGCCCCGTGGCAAGCCACGTCAGCCCTAGCAGCCGCGTCAGCCGCCACCTCGTCCAGTCTGCCACCTCACCCGAATGTCGTCTTGGTAAACCCAGCCCACCGTGGACCGAGTCTCTGACTCGTGGGTCCCATCTGTCAGCCCAAGTATTTTTCCTTTTTCTGATTTTCCCGAATTTCCGAAATTCCAGCCAATCCCGTGCTGACACGTGTCACTCCATGGGATTTTCTCTGAATTAAATTTTCCGAAGGCCCGTTCTCCTTCGTCTGAACTCCGATTGAGCCGATTCAAATTCCTAAATTTTTGTAAAATCGAGATCTACATTCCAGAGCCATTTATTTTCAATTTTGAGCTTGTTTTCTCCTCTGTTTTGTATTTATTTGGTTTCGTTGCTTTATTTTCCGGTGAGACGAATCCCGAAGGAAGCTGACGGAGACTTCAAGACCAAGAATCAGCACTTGAACAACAAGGCAAGTCGTAGACCTTTGATCATATTGAACCCATGTTTGCAAAAGTACTTTGTTTTATACAATTGCACGCTATTTGTGTAACAATGCTAGTTCACGGAGTAGCTATTTACCTGTTTGAGTATGCCCCCTTTGACTATTGGAATGCCATGTATCCATTGTTAACCATAGGTTGGGACATTATTAGTTGGACATAATCATAGTACCAAGATTGGGTTATCGTAGCTATGCTTAGCCATGCTTAGTTGTCCGATGGGATTCATATCACTGTGAGCTAATGTTAATCTTGACTTAATGAGATATTGAATTGTGGTCATTGACCCTTGTTGTAAAACTTGTTGTACCATGGCAGGGGATGCCATTGGTTTTGGGTTGAACAAAATGTTTCCCTCGGGCAATTGATCGTGCAGTAAAGGGGGTGATGTTTGGCACATTGGGATGTGGCTGTTTTGCCTGAGACAATTTAAGGACTTAATCTTGTGCGCCATTGAATTGGGCCTAACCGTGCAACCACAAGTCCGGTATGGGACGGACCTAGTGATTAATTTGCAATGTCGGACTTGAGTATTGCAGTTGTTGGTGTGGGGTCCAGGATGGACGGTAGACTCACATGGCTCAAGAGGGGCCCCGAGGGCTAAACCTTAGAGGGCAATCTTGGGTTTAGACATGCATTGTAAAGGCTTTGTAGTGATCTCTCTGCCGACACACCAAAGGGAGTGTGTCCTTAGCGCTTGGCATAAAGGGATGATCATGTCTTGTGGGTAAAGTCTGTACAACCTCTGCAGAGTGTAAACTATTGAATAGCCGTGTCATGGTCATGGACAAGCCCGGAATTTCACACGGGGTATAGAGTAATTTCTTGAAATGGGGAATTGTTGGAATGTGAGCAGAAATTCACTTTGTTGTTTTGTTGTCTCAAGCTATCTTGTTGAATTGTGTGGTTGATACTTGTTTGAATGATGTAGGGTGATGCCTCGTCATTACATTCATGTTGTCTACCATTGATTTACCAGTTATTTATTATTGTTTTATTAATCTGCCTTCAATCTATTTACTGTATTTCAATTCAAGCTATTGCTTTATGCAAATGAACCATATTATGCCTTCCTTTGTTTAAGCCATGCATTTAGTTACTTGCATTAAGTTTAGAGACTTGCGAGTATGTTGCATACTCACCCCCGCTTTTTAATTGCGGGGCTGCTTATTCCATAAAGCAAATGAAGACATTTGTGGTGAAGACTTTGATGAGGAGGAGTACTATGAAGACTACGTCGACTAGGTAGGCGTTTCCCCAGACGATTGCTGTGGCATGTCGAATGGCCCAAGTTATTTTATTTCATTACAATGCTTTATTTGTTTCTTAAGCCAAGAGGCATTGGTGTATGAACCTTGACTATAAGGTCGTTTGCTTTATTAAATAATAATTTGCTACATTTAGTTATTTGATGTATGGAATGATATGTCATCTATGTTTCCACTGTGTGCACTAAGCGTGATCTGGACTAGTCTTTGTATACCTGAGGGTTTGGATTGCATATCCGGTCCCGACACGCCTCGCCTTATTCCTTGATTCTTTTGGAATCTCGATTAGATTTCATGTACAATTCCACCAAATGCTTTGGGATGTGACATGTACGAGATCAATGACCATACATCCACACCTATAGCATGGTTGTTTAGGGTCAAGACATTATTTGTTGGTCCTTTCTTCTGGAAGCGACCTGATCCATTTTCTTTTGTTTTCCACTGGGATTTACCTCTTCTTTTATTATTTTTGTCATTCTTCCATTTATCCCCTTTTTGTTTTTGGCCCTTTATGCGGCCTCGCCATCTTTGCTAACTGAAGGCGTTGCATGTGCTTCAGCAACGATGACTTCCACTAGGAAGGACTTGATGATTCTTCATTAGAAGTTTATCATGCTTTTCTGCTTCTAGCAGAACGCATATCAGCTCAGAGTACTTCTAGTACTTTGCATGACGGTACTGTTGCTGCAGTATTCTCATGTTGGGGTGGAATGTGCACAATGTCTTGTCGATCTTTTCAGTTTCTGTGATCTTCTGGTCACAAAATGCTAGTTTTGCAACAATCTTGTACATGGCAGAGTTGTATGCTGCCACTGATTTAAAATCTTGAAAGCGTAGGAGGGTCCCACTACAACAGGAACACCTCTTTAACAACGGATACATAGCAACACATGATGTTATGCGTTGCAAGCAACAAGGTTGCAACGCTTGCAAAGCGTTGCAAGCATCATCCGTAGGGTTAAACAACGGATACATAGCAACACATGATGTTATGCGTTGCAAGCAACAGGGTGGCAACGCTTGCAAAGCGTTGCAAGCATCATCCGTAGGGTTAAACAACGGATACATAGCAACACATGATGTTATGCGTTGCAAGCAACGAGTGGCAACAGCTTGCAAAGCGTTGCAAGCATCATCCGTGGGGTTAAACAACCAGTGGCAACATTTGTCAACTGTTGCAAGAATCCTCTGTAGATTGCTTTGTTTTTTTGGCCGGATCCGTATTAGACCCTTTTGTTTCCGCCGGCGTGAACCTTTGTTTTTTTTATTGCGTGTACTAGCCGGCCCAATATCTGTTGTCTCGTCGTCAAGCCAAAGCGGAAGCCAGGCGCCTAGGCGGCCGCATCTCATCGACTCGTCCCCAATCAAAACCCTAGCTCTCAGACCACCACTCATCCTGTCACTGTAATCTCTACTATTATAAAGCACGACTTAGTGGATGGTCCGTTCTTCCGCGAGCCCGACTCTCCAGCCCCCAACCCCCTCTCTCACTCTACAGCAGCCCCCAATCTCCTCGCGCCGCCCCCCGCTCCGCAGCTTGCGTCTCCTCGCGCGACTCCTCGGCCCCCCGCTCCCCAATCTCCTCGCGCGACTCCTCGGCTCCTCGCCCCAATCCCCTCGCGCCGACCCAGCCGCGATCTCCTCGCGCAAGGGCCTGCCTTGTCTGCAGCGACTGCACAGCATAGCCATCCATCGCACCGCATCGACGAGGGAGACAAGTCTCCCCGGGTCGCGGAGAGGAGAGGAGGCGTTGGGCTCGCGCCATCGCCATGGCGTCGTCGTCCAAGGCATCCGACTCCTCCTCTCACCGGGGCCCCAAGGTGCGCCTCTCGATTCCCCACCCGATCTCCCCAATCTGATCGGCTTTGATTTGTTCCGCTTGTTTTTTTTTCGCGTTCCGCAGCGGCCGGATCAGGGGCTGGGCAAGGATACCTCTGGCCCCGTTGCGCTCCACGGGAAGCTGACGCAGCTGAGGCGACAAATCCAATCTGCCCACCTCGCCTCGATCAAGGCAAGCACCAATCACATCTCTGTTAATTTTTGCGGGAAGTGCGAGCTTGGGTTACTCAATCTGGCGGTGGATTGGGTTGGGTTTTGTTTCCTGGCAGGAGAAGCTGGAAGCGAACAGGAGGGCGCTGCAGAGGCACACGTGCGCGCTGTTCGATGTGGCCGCTGCGGCGGAGGCGGCGTCGAGGGGCGAGGGCGGCAACGCGCTGTCGCAGCGCGCGGCAGAGGGGCAGTCCAGGCTCGTGGGGTGGGACCTAGTTAATGTTGTAAAGCCCCGCAACATGATCTTGACAATATATGTTAATTATTTATCAAATTCAAGTGCTCACTGCCTGTTGCTGTAGTCACATCATTTTATGTTTGCTCCGATATATATTTTTTTCAGGTTAAGATGGCTGTGCAGTACATGCGACGTGTCATTCAAAGAAGAGCTAAGTTTGACATAATGGATCTTAATGTTGTTCAGGTTTGCATTCTGAAATAGCGCTCTGTTCTAATTTAATTACTAAAGAGCCAGGCAGAATTATAAAAGAAAAGGTGATAGGAACTATCTATTACCATCCCTACAATATGAGGTTCCATACTGGTAATAATATTATGCATTACGTCTGAACGAGTGATATAGAATATAGTTAGAAACGTGTGTGCTAAGCCTATATCTGTTGATATCTTTCAGGTGGACTGCAATGCAAAAAGGAACATTTTGTTGCATACTTGTTTGTCTTTGTTTTGCCCAAATTAAGCTTCTGAGCATAATTGTCTTAGCTGTGAACACTGACATTAAACAATTAGAACAGCTCTTCCAGATTGATTGAGACCCATAGTTTGTGTTCTGGGTAGTCTACTAATCTTGATAGTTTCAACTTTCAAGTATGCGGTTTTCAGTCAAACCCATTGGTATTTATCTGATTACCTTTTTTCTGAATAATGTCACAAACTTTACTATCCTTTTTCTTCTCCAGTTTGCTCCCAAGACGTTTATTCCTGCACTATTTGGTCATGCATCAAATGACATGTTTATTCAGCCCCATCACTCCGATCGTATTCACCAGGCATATGCGGTAAATCTGACTCTTGCTTGCTTTACAAAGGCTGATCAGTAAACAGATGCCTCTTAAATACATACAGGTCTCATCAGTGGTGACTGCTCCTGTTGAAGGGCCTGCCGGACTAATTTTGCTGATGTAGTATTTCTATTTATCTACAGGGGATAAAAATTTCATTAAATTTGAGGGTGATCACAATTCGCCAAGGCCCCAATTTTAGTACGATTCTGTTTCAATATTCTTCTATAATGTTCTGCACCCACCTCAGTTTCCTTTGGCATGCTCAAATAAGTTAGATAAATACTACAACCTTGGCGCTTTTAAAGTTGGTGCTGGAACCAATGAGGTAAATTTTCGCTTCATTCCTTTGAAATCCGGTGTCAAAACTTCTGCTATGTGCAATAGGAAGCCCATCCGAGGAAGTTACCTGTCAATTCACTTGATTTTTTTCAGAGCTTATTGTATGAGATCCTCAATGGTCTAAGGGCTGCTGGTGCTGATGCTGGCAGTTCATCAGCAGCTGCAACTAGCTTCACAAATGGTGTGGTTCATCCTCCTTAGTAATTTGTGCTATTAATACTCATGAGTTACCATTTGCTCTTTGCTGACTCCTTTTTCATTGTTTTAGCTACAAAGTTAGTTGTTGAATTGCTGACAGAGAGGATCAATCAGTTCTCCATAAAAAATGATAATGACTTGGTAAGTCCATTAGCGGTTGGTCTGCCTCTGGTACTTGGGATCCTAGCTGAGATATCTATATGTGAATGCAGGATCTCCTGTTGGATGAAAATCATAACATCACTGAGATGGAGAATGGTTGGAATTAGCATCTAATTTAATTACTATCTTTAGGTTCATTTTCACAGAGCTAACAGCTGTTACAGAAGTAGCATTATATCCACTTCAGTTTACACCTTGAAATACATATAAAGAGCTTCTTTATATAATAGCTAGATAACATTGGCCATTTGGAGCTGCAGTTACTGGTGATACTATGAATTCGTTTAACATGAAGCAATTTATTACTTGTTCCATTGCTCAACTAGAAGATTCAGTAGGCATCAGTCATTCCGATCACTTAGAGCTATTCCAGCAGCAACACTAGCTCCAAATGCTCTATCTTTACCTTGCAAATGAGACAATTTCCTTTTACACTTCCTCTCAGTTTGAATATAGTACCTCGAAAATAATTAATGTTGGTTCCGATTGACTTGCCCTGAATATTTTCTTTCCATTTTGTTTTCAGTTTGGGACCAAAGACATTACTAATTGAGGATGTGAGGGCTTCCATTGAAATTAGTGCTTTGCTTCTCATTTTCTTTGGATCAAGATCTGTCATGACTTTGATTTAAGAGGATTCCTTTGTATATATCTTGCTATCATAGCAAAAATGTTTGAACACGATTATGTGATGAATTAATTTGTGGATGCTACTCTATAATGTGAATATTTGTTTTAATATAGACTGATTTGTGCTTATTTCCTATGTGTGTGCCTTGGATGATCTTGAAAAGTTTCAAATGTGCATTAAGCATCTGTACATATTTATTTGGCTCCAAATAAATATTAATTATTTTTTTCCAATGGTTAATTTCTTGTAACGCATATAAGCGTTACCACAATTGAATCTAAATGTTGCAACAAGCTTTAGAGGTAAGCGCCCATGGGCGCACAAACACATGTAAGCGTTCTTTGAGTCCATAAATATCCGTTGCAATTTAGCAACGGTTATTAGTAGGGTTTTCAACGCATATATAAGCGTTGCAATAGCCCCTAGCAACAGCGGCGATAGGCAACGCATAATTATGCGTTGGTATAGACCCTAGCAACGCATATACGGACTTTTAGCAACGCATATATGCGTTGCAAAAAGGGGTGTCCTTTTGTAGTGTCCATTCACGTTGTGCTTCTGGCAACAGAACGGATCTTTACTAGTTATATCGTTCCTTCAGGGAATTCCATAGGGCCAGTGGGTCCTCCTCCATCAAATATTCAGCTTTCAGGTCCGCATGGAGGTGGTGCCTCAGGAAGTGCAAAGCTGCGCACTTAGTAGTTTCAGGGAGAGCCGGAGCACCAGCTGCAGGCTAGAAAATTGTGGCTCCAAGAGATCGGGCTGTCAAGTTGATCTTGGCATCCATTGCCCAAGTGAGGTAGTTGCTGCCATTCAGGGCAAGCTCAGTAAATTCTTTCTTTCCGATGTCAGACATATCCTATGTGCAAACAAAATAGGGATTTTACTTCAGGTAAAATATTATTTTGTATACTTTGTTATTGAATCAGTAAAGTATGGTCTATATCTATTTAGTAGATAATTATCACAGATCTTCTAGGATTTTCTTAGCATTTTTATAATAATTTTTCTCGGCTAATTATTAAGCAATTTTCATAATTACTAATTAACAGAAGGATAAATTTCAACGTGAAATAAACCTGGCATAATGCTAATTACATCTTATGTAGCACTTGTTGGTTGGGTATAAAAACATATAACGAATGCCTCCGTCAACCTGACTCTTGACTAGGTCAACCCACCCCGAGGGCTCACATGAGGGAGGGAGCACTTTCCGATTTCAGGCACCAATTAAGAAACGTAGCCTCATGTGTGTTTTCCTTAGATACCAATTGTCATATATCCATTCCTTCAAAACAGAAATCAAAACCCAACCACATATGCCCTCAAGCCCAAAACCGTTTTGATAACTGAAAGGACCGATATGTCGCCTAGAGGGGGGGTGAATAGGCGTAATTAAATTTGCAATTAAATAAAATCACCCGAGGATTAAAACCCGGACTGTCCGAGCTAATAGTCCGGATAGTCCGGAGTTAATGTCCGGATAGTCCGGAGTAAATGTCCGGACAAATGACCTCGAAATGAGAATTTTAAATCTTTACAAATTTTTAACAATCTAGCTGAATACAAATACTCTAAATGATGTCAGGTACCTGAAGAGTATATAGATCTAGAGCCAAGCTTAAAGAGAAAGTAGATCGGGGCTCCAAAAGATTCAAGAGCCACAAACCCTAGTTCAAGCAAGTGAAGAACACAAAGACAACGATTTTTATCAAGTTCGGATTCTTGAAGGAATCCTCGTCTCAGCTGAGGAGGCACACAAATGGGTCCCACTTGACCTCTTTCCTCCGGTGTTGCACAAAGCACTCGCCGGTCTTCTTCTTCCCTCTTTTCTTTTGGAGGCGAGGCTTGCCTTCACAAACGATCGAGGCTCCCCACACGAAGTCTTGGAGGCTCCCGGTGACTCCTTGCCGTCTAGGAGCCCTTCAAACTCCAAGAGTAATAAATACATCGCTAAATCAACTTGGAGGATGAAACTTGTGCTCAAGAATCAAACAAGCAAGCTCAAAGCATTTAAATCCCCTCCTTTCTCCCCAAAGATGCAAATCAAATCGAAGATTCAAGTGGGAGAAAGAAGCTAGGGCTTGAGAGAGTGAGAGAGTGAGCTTTGGACTTGAATGCTGCAATGAATGAGGTGGGTAACGGTTAGAAATGGAGTGAGGGCTTAAATAGATCTCTCAAAATCCAACCGTTACTCTTGTGCTGCGCAATCTCCGGAGTGTCTGGACAAATAGTCCGGATTGTCCGGACTTAACTTGTTTTGCACAACCGAGAGGGTGAGCCCGGAGTGTCCGGACAAAATCTCCGGATACTCAGGACAAAACCCCTGATACTCGAACAATAACCGGAGTGTCCGGACTAAATGTCCGGATACTCGGACTTAAGAAATCCAACCGAGGACCCTAGCCGGAGTGTCCGGACTTAATGTCCGGATACTCCGGCCTGACCTCCTCGGCTAGGAGTACACTTTTAAAGGAAATACATGGTTTTAAAATTCTTTTGAGATGCAATTTTCATCCTATGAGCACAAGCATATCCTAGAAGCGATTTTCCGTCGTATCCCTCTTAATAGTACGGCTATCCTTAGACTCAATAAAATAAAAGATTTACAACTAAAGTCTTGATGCCGCCTTTTCAAATTTTAAACATGGTGGGGACCTCCAATCGCCTTTCCAACGATGATATCTTCTTGATCACTGCATAGAATCTCACTTGCACCATTAGTATACGAAATTGTGTTGCCATAAATCACCAAAACTCTTTGAGGGGCCTAGATGCACTTTCAATAACTCAATTATTTCCATAATTTTCTAGCATTTCTGTTAATAGTTAAGCAATTTTTAGAATTACTTAAATAATAGAAATATATTTCATCATATAATAAATAAGGAATTAAGCTAGAAAATAAACACAGGGCATAGGACTTCTAAAGATGTGCTACATACTATTTTATCAACTTTTCATGGAAGCCCATATGCACAGAGAATTGATTTCCAGTATTTATTTCCACTATCTGATTTTAACATTTTTTTCGTGTGGGATCCCAGCCCGCCGGGTTTTTTTTCCAGCCTTAACAGGCCAACTAGTCACAATGTCATAAGGCCCACTTGGCCAGGCGCAAGCCCACAAGGGTCGCTTTGACCTGGTAAGCAATGGGCAACCCTAGCCTTTGCTTGATTTCAGTGCTCGCACATCAGCTTTTCGGTGGTTCCGGCGGGGGCGCCTGAGGCTATACGCGTTTCGGCGATGCAGCAAGGGTGCAGGGCCGACAGACCGAGTTGGCGCGGCGACAGGTGCGGAGCCGACGGGCTGAGGCGATGCGGCGACAGGAGCGGAGCCGCCTCGTCGGCTTCCGGCGAGGCACAGTAGACCAAGAAGGTGCACGAGCTGTCTCCTCGGCTTCTGGCATGGAGCGTATGACCAAACGGAGCCCAGGCAAACCGCCGGCCTCGCCCGGCGCGGCACAGCGGCGCTTTTGGACGACAGTGCATTTCAGTTCGGCGGCGGCGTGACGAAGACTGGAGGCCGACGGCGACCCGCATGGCTGAAGTGGCACTGAGGGTAGCTCCATCGTCACCGGCGCATAAGCATCAGGCGTGGCCACCGAGGCGGGCGGTGCAGCGCTTCAGGCGGCGCAGTCGAGGAGCATCGAGGCGGGTGGCTTGGCGCTTCGGGCGGCGGGCTCTTCGGGAGCGAGGAGACCGAGGGCGACGCGGCGTCGCTGCCAGCGACACCACCGAGAAACATGGTGGGCGGCGAGATGTCTCCTCCGGCGTCGTGGCCAAGGAACACATTGGACGCATTGGCCTCCAGATGTCTCCTCCGGCGTCGTGGCCAAGGAACACATTGGACGCATTGGCCTCCATTTTTTTTCATGGTGGATGAATAGTAACAATATTGTATGATTGGGTATTGACCGCGGGTGAGGATGGTGTGAAAATTGATCTACTAGATCAGTAGCAAAAAAATCCCCAAAATTCGATCTACTATACTCAACCGCGATTTAATTGGCCATGCTAATCTGTTACCTTAATTCTGTCTGTAAGAGAAATTTTGTAGACTATCACGTAGGATAGAGTCGCGTAGGATTTTTTCGGTAATCCGAGTGGGTGCCGGCGTGATGGCGAGTTGATTGCAGATCAGATCGGGCGATCAATTGCCGGTAGTAGTCATTCGTTGTCGTCAGCGATCCTCCTTCTTGTGGTAGAGACTCGTGCTGATAACATGTTGTAAAACGTCGTTGATCATCCACGATCAATCACAAGTTGTAGACGCAATCACAGGAGTAAGAACAATGAACACACAATGTAAGAGGTGAAATTCTCTTTTGCTTTATTGATTCATCTCTTTTACAATGGGGAGTACTCGATATATATAGCAGTATGAGAGAGGAGTTCGGATTCGACCACACCATAAAGAGATAGAGTCCTAAACTGATACGGTTTAGGCCCTGTTTGGAAGCAATGTATTTCAAAACTATGGTTTTAGTATACTATGATTTGCAATTGTTTTGTCATGAATATCATGATTTTACCAAACTCTTTTAAAACCATGGTATTTCTTGGAACTACCAACTGTTTGGATGCAACATCACAAACCATGGTATTTGAGTGAAAATAGACAAGAAGCTAGCCAAAACCATAAAAACTTTGGGTTGGAGTGGAGTTTCAAATACTCCAAAAATACCATGGTATCTACCAAACCATGGTTTTTAATACATAGTTTTTGGTATGGTAACCAAACACCTCATGGTATAAAATACTATGATATTCTTAGAAACCATGGTATTACCTAGAAACTATGAAAATACATTGCTTCCAAACAGGACCTTAGAGTTCTATCTCATAACACTACACTCATCTTTTTTACTATCAGTACTTAATCTTGGTTTAAAAAAAATCTGGACTTTGTATTTGTTTTTTTAAGGCAATGCGCTAATGGGCTTGATCTTTCATCCTCCTGAATCTTAAAAAAAATTCTGAACTTAACCTGAATTTGACATAGACTTGGTCTACTGAAAGAAATCAAACAACCTCAAAGCAATTTGAAACTTCTAAATACACTAGCTTTATGGTATTTCATTTCAAAACATAAAAGAAGAATAATGGATGATTTGTCACTCTATATAGTACAATTCATAACGTACCACTCTGTAGCGTGAATAGTTTATCTTTTGTCACTTTTAAAAAAATTAGCCAAAGCACTGGTATTTATTATAGAAGAAAGAACAGCAGACAAGCTACAAACGCGTATACACACCCCTCCACACGCATGCAAACCCGCGCTTGCACTCGCCTCTATGAGAAACGCCAGGTTCGAGACTCAAACCCGGGTCGGCTTAGGCACTCAACTCTCCTACGCCGCTGAGCTAAGCTCAGTCCTCGTCTTTCGTCACTTTGAGTAAACAACCACCACCGTTTTTCTCTCTTATTCCTAAGACATTAAAACTAAGGACATCAGGTCCGTTCCCTCTATTATCCTTTTGGTTTTACAATTTTCTTAATCTCCGTGTGTGACCAAAATACGCCTTAAGAAAAGAAATAGAAAGTGTTATTTAAAACCACGTTTATGTAACCAACTGCCTCGAGAAAGTGGTACTAATAACATGTTGATTTCTATCCCCAAAATCTCTTTACTGCAGAGGTAACATGCCTTTTGTTTGATTCTAGCTCGACGAGCATCCATGTGTGCATTGATAATACATTGTTGACATATCATGATAAAAGGTTGTCATCCTTTATCAAGAGGAAGCAACCGATGCAGTAGCACACATTCATCGTAAAAAGTACTGCTTTGTCCGTTAATATATAGAAAAATATTTTAATTTATCATGTAAAAATGATATTACTGAATTGTTATAAAAATGCTCTCATATCATTATATTTTTTAATAATTTTTACTATCGTATAATTAGAAAAAAAATATTGATTAAAGATGTGAATTGGAGACTGTATCGTTGTCCAAAACGAAAATACAGAGTTAATGAGTACTTTGACGACCACAAGGGAAGGGATGTGGCAATTAAGTCTTCTTTCTCAAAGACTCACTGTCCCGAGTTGATACATTAATCTTAAGGCTATTTACAGTGCATTGTATCTTATTACAATATCCAAAACTGCCATATCATATAATATTATAGAAGATACAACTATCCCAATGCATGATATCATGGATTGTTTCTTAGAGCAAGGTTAATAAAAGAGCCAACTGCAGGCTTTATCTCATTGCTATATCATATACAGCCAACCTAACAGCTCACTTATATAATAGTTAGCCATACATACATACAAAGCTATTAATACTTGGCCCACATTTATTCTCTTATTCTCTCACCAAGTTTCTTGGAGCCCGTGCTGCAGCCGGTTGTAGATCTGCAGCCCGCTTCTCTCCTCTCCTCTTTCATCCAACTCACCATAAATCTGATGTGGCAATCCTTACAGTCTGCTTACCTCACCTTATTATACTTGCTCTTAGGCTATTCCCAGTGGGAGTTTCAATTGAGTTTCATTCTCATTAAATGACATACACATCATCATATTTGGTGACATGGCAAGGTAATTATGAAGAGAGAGATGGAGAGAGTTTCATGAGAGGTGAGAGAGTTTCATCTAGATGAAACCTGAGATACACGGTTACCTAGACAAAAGCTGATGTGGCACTCTTGGAAACTGGGAAATGAAACTATGCATTGTGAATGGCCTTAGTTCCCACAAGATAATTAAATGCTAGATGTGTATGAGAGTATGAATTGTGGGCCACTTAGATGGTTCAAGTTTCAATGTCTATGATTTCGTGCTCCAGTAGTATCTTCCTCAAGATACAACTTTCTTCTCTCCCTTCTTAACTCTCTTGCCACATCATCAAAAATGCTTATGTAGCATGCATTAAATAGGTATGTTACTATGCACTGAGAATAGCCTAAGAGCAAGGCTAATAATATAGCCAACTGCGGGCTTTATGTTATTGACATATCATCTATAGCTAATCTAATAGCCCACTCATATAATAGTTGGCTATACATACACACTGAGCATTAATACCTGACCCACCTTTCATCATCTCATTCTCTCACCAACCTTCTTGGAGCTCGTGCTGCAGCCGGCTATTAGTTTGCAGCCCGCTTCTCTTCTCTCTCCCCTCCTCTCTCCTCCAACTCAACTCAAATCTGACGTGGCGACTCCTATAGCCCGCTTACGTAACCTTATTATATTTGCTCTAAGAGTGAAATGCGTTCGAACTGATCGTATAATAACAGGTAAGCAAATTAAGGCAGTAGAGTATGAGGTAGTGTCGGTAGATGTGAGAACAGAACTGGCCGGAGATGCGTCGATGAATGATGATGCGATTGGGTTGGTTAGAACATAATCATCGATCGTGGCAAGCGGATTAGATGATATCCTCTCTGATTGGTCATGCTGCATTGTAGGGTGGGTCAGTCAGTGGATCGGGATGCCTCTCCCTTTTGCCTACCACAAATACATCTCTCTGGTAAAGCAATTCAATTGGTGTCCAGCAATTTCAAGGGCAGAATCTAATATGGTTTGGCAACAAATGGGAGACTTGGAATTATTGTTGCAGAAATACGTTTCCCCACAGAACGTGTACACGATATTTAGCATGTTTGCACCACGGCCCAACCTTTATCTACATCGGTTCTAGTACTAACCTTGCTTTCATGCTGCAATACAAAGAAAGATTGCCATTACTAACCCTCAAGACAAGGACAGAGAGCAGACGATTAGTACTCAGTTGGAAGGAGCCAATTAAGAGCATAACAATATATTCGAGCGGGCCTTTTGCATGGCCATGACCCAATGACATCTGCTACCTGTATGGCCGATTGCAACAATCCAGTTCAAGTCTATCAATAAAATGTTGGTACAAATTAATAGTCATACGGCATTGGAAGAAGGCCGTCCATGTCGTGCCACCACCTCGCTAAACGCAGCGCTGGATTCCATATCCGCAGCGGCAGCCATGGCACCCGCCAGCGCCGCCTGGCCTGCACGTACTTCTCCTTCCAGCTCCAGCTCGAGGTGCCGTCGACCTGACAATGTTATGGCCTAACTGAAATGGAGATTTTTTCCCAATCATTGGCGTTGACTTTTGACTTTTTATGAACAGATTGGCAAGGAAGCTCTGTTTGTTGAACAAGGAGAATTTCCTTGACTTTTAACTTAGTGCTAGTTGTTGTACTGTTTAGCTGACTCCACTTGGGGGTTTGGTACCAGAAGATTCCTCAATTCGGCTCCAGCTCGAGGTGCCGTCGACCTCCGAGCGGTCGGAGGAGAGCAGGAGCCAGCACGTGGCCATGCACTTCGCCTTCCTGAGCTCGTGGCCGGCGACGAGGCCACGCAGCTGGGTCATGCAGGTGCACTTCGCATTGGCGAGGTCCTCGCCGCCGAGCCTGCTCAGGATCGCGGCCTGCCCATTGACAATGTTATGGCCTAACTGAAATGGAGATTTTTTTTTCCCCATTCTTTCGCATTGACTTTTGACTTTTCGTGAACAAATTGGCCAGGAAGCTCTGTTTGTTGTACAAGGAGAATTTCCTTGAGATCTAACTTAGTGCTAGTTGTTGTACTATTTAGTTGACTCCACTTGGGGGTTTGGTACTGTTAGATACTAATCTTGACATATTTAGTTAGAGTTTGGTAATAGGAAAGTTTTAGTTTGGAAAGTTTGATTAAGAGTCCATTTAGGATAAGGAGTCCGATTAGGATAAGGAAGTGGAATCCTATTCTGTGTGTGTGAGCTGAAGTTTTGGGTATAAATATGGGGGTAAGCCTCAGTTGTAAAAAGCGAACAAAGCGAGAAGAAATAGAAGAGAAAATTGTCCCAAAGTTTTCTAGGTGTCCTGTTCCAACAATTGGTATCAGAGCTCCGAATTCGAGATCCTAACCGCTGCCCCCGGGAGGAGAAGACTCCCGGGGGTGGCCATCTCGGGGCGGGCTATCATTGTAAGAGCGCAAGGGCTCTGCGCGGCAGCACAGAGGAAACACCGGCGGCGGCATCACGTACGAGAGTAGTCGTCGGACTTCTGAGTCGTTTCTTCGCGAACAAGGCATATCCACGGAAAGCATCGCCGAGGCAGTTTGATTAGCAAAAGTCGAGGCAACTACAGAAGTAAAGCGTGCAACTCGCTACGGAGGTCAATCTCGCTAGCGGAAGCGCACGACCGGCTCGGTGCAGAGGCCGAGCTCCGAGCGGCGGCGCATCCGAGGTGGCTGAAGCGGCCAGGACGGGTGCAGGCGTGGCTCCCTGGTGCGGATGTGCGACGCACAGGCAGAGTCGCTTCGAGCACCAGCACAGCGATCAGATCAGGGCATCAGGCAGCGTAGAGTCTTGGTAACATGTGGCCAAATTGTGGATCCGTCGCTAATTTTTTGGCGTGAGATCGATCGTTTTGTCGCTGGACGGACGGAGAGCGGATGCATCCATGGTACTGAAGTTGAAGTACGCATGGCGTGAAAACTTTGCACCAATGCTGTGACTATGCAGGCTCATGAAAAGAGAAAGAAGCCAGAGCTTCAGACGTGAGAAGCAAGAAGGAAATAGGATGAAAAGAGAAGTAGGTGATGTGCGTTTTGAGGAGTTGTCGTCGGCGTTTTTTTATGTGTGCACATGAGAGTTCTTACAGGTGTGTCCAAGTTCTCTCGTTGATAAACTCCAATGCGAGTCTGCGTCACCGTCAAGATGTGTTACCGGTGAAAAGACAATTGGAGCTGAGACAAATGTCGTACTCACCGGCGAGGTGCGACACCGGTGGTATGGCCAACAAGAAGAAGGCGAAACTCCTTGGAGATGCGTTCATCATCCTATGTCGAGAATGAGTTAGGCAAATCGTAGTTGCGTCCGATTGGCTGAATACGTAAGAGAGGTATGTCAAGATTAGGGGGGTGAATGTTAGATACTAATCTTGACATATTTAGTTAGAGTTTGGTAATAGGAAAGTTTTAGTTTGGAAAGTTTGATTAAGAGTCCATTTAGGATAAGGAGTCCGATTAGGATAAGGAAGTGGAATCCTATTCTGTGTGTGTGAGCTGAAGTTTTGGGTATAAATATGGGGGTAAGCCTCAGTTGTAAAAAGCGAATAAAGCGAGAAGAAATAGAAGAGAAAATTATCCCAAAGTTTTCTGGGTGTCCTGTTCCAACAGGTACCAGAAGATTCCTCGATTTGGTTTTTTTTCACATTATGCATATGTACCATGTAGGGAGTGTCCAGGAGAACTTAAGTGTTTTTTTACGTAAATAATACTCAGATTTTGAGGCTTTAAATCTCAATATAATAGATGAAACCAATTTGTCTCATCTCTTCCCAATCTAGTATTATTTTATCAAGGAGTTGTTATTTTTTTAGGTATTGGATAAGGAACATTATTCTTTTCTACATGGCCTTATCACGTTAATTATATACTAGTTTTACATAAATAAAATTATGTACAAAATAATGTGACATTTTGTTAAAAAAACATTATTCTTTTATGTATAGCCTTTTAATATCAATTATATACAAATTTTAATTATTCTTTTATGTATAGCCTTTTTATATCAATTATTCTTTTATGTATAGCCTTTTTATATCAAATAATGTCACCGAAGGATGGCCGGCAGCTTGTGCCGGGATATATGGAATTCCAGTTGAGTGGTATCAACTCAAGTTAGCTAGTAAATGACCAAATATATAATAACCTAGATCGCAGTCAACCTATATATGATTGACTTTCTTACTATGACATATGAATTAATTACTTAGGGACATGAATTTTTAATTAGTTATTAGATTTATTGCAAGCCTTGAAGAAGTTGCCAAATCTGTAGGCATTTGCACTTAATTAACTATATGATCTAACGGCAAAATAAGCATGCGGATTTGAGAATCTTGGATTTACTCGTGTAGACATGAAGAAAAGAGCATATTCGAAGAGGTCATTGAAGACAACAAGGTGACAATGGAGGGGTGTTGGAATATATGGAGAAAAAAGCATCAGAAGATGTGATTTTTTTTTCTATTCTATTCAAGTTGATAACCAATATTTCCTGGGCTGATTCTATGGCTTTGTTTGGCAGAGCTCTAGATCCCAACTCCATTTTAGATCTGGAGCTTATAAGCTAAAATAAAGTGAATTAAGTTTATATTTTTAGTCTAAAATGTAGACAAGATGACCCACCTAAACTTTTTTAATGTACCCGCAACTTCAGTTCCATAAATTTTTAAAGCTAGAAATAACATTCTCCACCAACTCCACAAATTTTGGTGGAGCTGAAGCTATACCAAACACAAATGGTTGCGGAGTATGAAGTTTTTTGTGCTGTTGTTTGCTTTGACACAACATACAGAAAATTGGATGATGGCCGTCCTTTTGGATTGTTTGTTGGAGTAAGTCATCATGAAAACCAGCTATTTTTGGTGCTACACTTCTATGTGATAAGACTGCAGATAGTGTTGTTTGGCTATTTATAACTTTTCTAACGGTCATGTCAAGAAAGAAGCCACAAACTATTTTGACAGATGAAGATGCAGCCATGGCTAAAGCAATGAAAATAGTTCTACCTTAAAACTCATCAAAGGATATGTGTATGGCATATGAACCAGAATACATGCAAGCACCTTGCCGGAGTTGTCAACAGTGGCAGAGCCAGAAAGTTCCAAAGAGAGAGCCTATGGTTATTAAGGACTATAAGAAATTTAATATTCAAAATATTGAATTTCACAACTGCATTTATGATCAAGAGAAGGAGCAAGAATTTACGAGGGCATGGAATCGATTGCTCGATAAGTATTGAGCTACAACAAAATTAGGCCCTCTTTGTTGAGGCTTAATTAGGATCTATTTAGGGATCTGTAGTCTTTTTTTTTTTTGAAAAGCTACTTTTTGAATTTTTGGGCTAAAAAGCATCAGTAGCTTTTTGCGAGAGATTATTTGGCAATTAGTTAATTTCTTTCCACAATAAGTTGTGAAAGTATGTCCCACCCTGCTTTTGACTTTTACCAGGTATATGTGTCTTTTAGCTTATACCAAAAGCTACTTAAAATCTGACCTATTTGAGGGGCTTAAAGCTATATGTGGCTTTTAGCTTATGACGAAAATCACTTAAAATCTGACCCGCTTAAGGGTTTTACTGGCTTTTTGAAGGCCGAAACTAGCTTTAAGGCCTCCTCCCCCCAAAACAGGGCCTTAGTCTTTTTGGCTTATAGCTTAAAACCAGCTTTTAGGCTAAAACAATTTAAAAGTTTAAATAATCGGCTTTTATACATGGCTGCTCGCCCAGAGGCTAGACAATTCTTATTTAGAACTGTCTGTAATGCTGATTTTCTATTTTTTTACTAAATTTTGAATTATTGGTCATCTGTGATGAGGGGCTTATCCCAGATGGGACGAGCTCTCATCATAGACAGAATCTGGAACTGCCTAGGATGAGACGGTTACAAACTGGAATCATTTGTAATGAGTTTTTTCACTGATGGTTGGAAAATTGTCTATGATGACCTATTGTCATTACTGACACATCGATACAGACGTTTCACAAAACCGTTTGTGATGTGATTTGTGAACCGTTTGTGATATGGGATTGTGCAGTAGCGTGCAGCTTCCTTCATTCCATACCATCTATCTACTAGGGACAATTTGGAACAGGGAATTTAGGACGAAAATAATAGGAAACCATTCCAATATTCCAGTAGATTAGTATTTAACAGATTAAAGAAAAGAAAAGAAAAAAAAACCCATTTTTTTTTCGTGCAGCTCTTAAAATTTTCCTACGATTCAAGTATGTGAGAGAAGCTGTAGTGTGGTAGTCTCCGCCGCAGTAGGTATCATCAAGCTAGCAACTGTATATGTTCCATCGTCAGAGAAATCGCCTCAACAACGAGCCACCACCTGCTTTGCATTTTGTTCCCGCAGTAGGTAGACTGCTGCTTGATCTCTTTCTCTTCCATGTGACTCGAGCAGCGTCCACCTCCACTCCTCCATGGCGATTTTCATATTCCCTTCACAGAGCGTAGATTAGTTTTGGGCTTCCTAATAAAATGGTGGCTTCAGGCATTTACACTGTCTATATAGTGTTGTAGTGTTACTTTGACGATTAATTTTGATTATATATTATATATTAATAAAAAAGTCATGTATAGTTAAAATATATTTCCAATAAATCTACTAATACTCCCTGTAGAAGAGCACCATTTTGAATACGTGCACCCGAACTTTCTAAACTATGATTTATCAATATTTTTCTAAATATTTAGATTGAGCATATGAACACGATTGAGAGACCATATGGTGGTTTACACATGTTTGTGACAAGTAATTAATTATGTTTGAGCTTGTGGTACTCATATTTGAGTTTGAAATAAGTTTGCTTTGATTTTGAGCAATTTGAGTTATGTGGTCAGGCCACCCTAGTGTGGTTGTGCCCTTGACTGGACATGGCCTTAAGTGGTAGGGGCACCTTACAGTGGTTGAGTATTTGACCGGTGAGTGGTTGTGGCTTAGTGGCTGGGTTTTGACTAGTCTTAGCCTTAAGTGGTTGTGGCTTTAAGGGGCCGGGTTTTGACTAGTCTTAGCCTTCAGCGCTTTTGTCCTTAAGTGGTCAAGGCATCCTAGGGTAATGTGAGACCCCGTTCCGAGGAACAGGAAACTCCATGTGATTACCGTACTAGTCCCTGGATCAGTAGCTAGCACTCACATGTTTACAACATCCATATCACAACCAAAAGCCAAGCTTTAGTTTACATAACTTGCCACAGAGTTAATTATACAAGCATTAGTTACAAGCGAAGATAAACAGCGGAAAACAGAAAATGCTTAAGATCCAAAAGCCTGGTAGCATGCCCAAACCGAACCCCACAGGCATCTGACTAGGCAAAAGCCCTAGAAGAAATCGTCGCCGAATTCCCCAAAACCTGCTTGAAAGAACACTTCTTCTGGCACATCGCATGGATTCTCCTCTGGACAAATCGGATAGCAAGAATGAGTACAATTTGTACCCAGCAAGACTTTATAGCAGATGCAAATACTAGTTATGCAGGCTATTTCAAAGGAACAAGCTCTTGGTTATTTTGCATTTTTCAGAAAGAAGTTAAACATATGACATAATAGATTACAATTTGCATTTCCATGAAACAGCATGATTTTTGCATAACCAACAGAAGATAAATTTTGCTCCAGGACATAGCATACCAAATGGCGAAACTCTACCGAAGTCGATCCTTTGACTCAAACCATTTGTTATCAAAACAGAACCAACCCATTTGACAAAATGCAAAACTCTAACATTGGAATGACTTCACCGAGTGCTCATGACCGAGAGCGCGGCTAATCGATTAGATTTGTACTCTGCAGAGTTGTACAGCTTTACCCACAAGGAATGAATCACCTTTTTGCTAGGCCATACAACACACTTCCTTTGGTGTGCCGGCAAGGCGTTCATACATAGCCGTTACATTATTCAGACGTGACTTTGATCCAGCCCGGGACGTTAACCCCTGCCGTAGAACTAGAAACACACACCCAAGCCGTGGATCCACTTTCACACACCCAACACAACATTTCTAAACACGGCAGGGCGTACACCGTTGCATTAGCAAGTAGACCTGACCGGAATACCCCGTCGGGTAGACCTGACCGGAATACCCGTGCGATCTCCCACCTACCAATGAACAAAGTCATGTCTAAACAACTTAATAGACTAAGGCTACCCATAATAGCCCTCGTGGTTGCACGGAAATCTCGGATCAATAGCGTCCCATTGCTCGGTCCTTAATCCGACACGGGCGACACTCCACCCTATACTACGTGCAAAGCCCTTATTGCACAACCGGCTATTGCCAATTAGTCGCCCGCACCATAACCATAGTTTTCCAGTTTTCAAGTTTTAACCAACATATCAACAACCATTAGTAGAGTAATAACCAGTTGTGAAATCATTTTAAAAGCATCATGACGATCTAAGGCAAAACTAAGCAGTTGTATATTGTAACGGTTATACCCAACTGACATTAACTATGTCTAAGCATACTAAGGTTTGCAAGGTTCACAGAATCAATCAAATTAAGGAAAACCATACATGCCAGGGATAGTTACTAACCTTACCCAAGATAGCAGTTTTTATGGAGAAGTATCCGAATGCACTATACAGTTGCAAAAACAACATATGGTAGGTGAATTAGTAGGTTCAACATGGTCAAGGATTTGCTTGCCATGCTCTTCTTCAACAATGTCAAACTCTGGATCAGCAACAGCCTCCTCCTCCTCGAGGGAATCAGCGTCTACACGTTGAAAACGAAAGAACCAACAGCAATCACCAACTTGCAAGAAAGAACGAAAGAAAACAAATAGAAAAGCGAATAAAACCTTTTCACAACCTCCAGGATTATCTTCTTATGAATCCTTTAATTACCTTCTTCGAATTCAAGATGCTAGAGTTGTGTAGCTTAATACAATTGTTCATTAGTTACAGAGTGTACTGATCTTACTGCTCTCAACATGCATTCTGGAACTTTATGGCTTATGCTATGCTTGAGTAGGACTTAGAGCCAAAGCTAGACAAAGCAAGGTTGTTTCCTTAGATTCTTACAGAGCATATCTTAGGGATCAATTCTAGGTTGTTCTTTACTAAATTCAGGTTTAGAGGAGTTGCTTTGTTTGTTAATGAAAAGTCGCAAATGACCATATAAGTTCATGGGTGATAAATTCTTTTACCTCAATTTGATTTCACTTAAAATTGGTTTTGTTCAAGTTAAATCTTCAGATGCAGACTACTGGCTTATTTTACATAAGGTTTGAGAAGGTTCTGGTGATAAAAACCACTTAACTATAGTTTTCTTCAATTGCACTACAGTTCATTCATCCCTCACACAGCCTTCAAACATGTGACTACTTAGGGTTATTAAGCTATCAAAAGTAACAGGTTACACATGTTGGAATAAGATTATCTCTTCAGATTTGAGTAGTCTATACTTTGGACAGCATCCCTGATCAATTTCATAAGTTTTACACTTTAGACGAGACTTTATATTCATCATTGAAAAGGCTTAAATGGCATTGTAAAATGAACGTTTACAAAATCGGCAAGAACGCGGAGCGAACGGTTAACACTTAAGGGTTTTTAGGTTGATAAGATTAATATGCAAACCTCAACCAAATAAAGTTCTTTTTACAGAATGTGATAGCATAAACTTTGTACAATATTTCTAGATTGGTTTTACTGATTTTAGTATTTGGGAAAGCTATTTAATCTACCACTGAAATAGCATAAATGACCATATTGTTGAACATCAAAATCGGCCCAAATTCAACTTAGTTTCCAACTATACTGTGCATGATCTTTGATTCGCTTTCAACACAAACTTAAACCCACTCCAGAACAAGTATTTCAAAGATATTTGATCTTTTTCTATTTATTTTGGTGAAATCCAAATTAATCCTTTTCCTTAGCACACAAATACCTATTTCAGTATTTTCATTTTAAATACTCTCACCGAAATTCTTTCAAGAATACTTTTGCTATATTCTAGAATTATTAGACTTTTTATGACCTTAGAAATTTATTTTGCTAAGCCCCGAATAGTATTACCAAGCATTTGGTCTATTTGGACTTAGCTCAGGTTTTAGATTTCAGTTAAAAACCCAGAATACGTTTTCTCTGGTCAGAAAACGTCTTCTTCTCACGCGCGCAGAGCCCAGCTCCAAATCCCACCGAGACTGACAGGTCGGGCCCAGAGCCAGCCGACTTCGAGCAGGGGCTACGGTTTCTTCCTCGCCGCCGGCGAAGCATCACCGGAGCAGCGGAATGGGTGACGCCTAGGGCTTCAGTGCGACGAGAGGAACACAGTGGTGGTACCGATTCAACCCGCGGTGGCCGGGAAAGTGGCCGTCGCCGGTGAGGGGCGGCGGAACCACGGGCGAGCGCTGGTGACTCGCCGCCGGCGAAGCATTCCAGGGAAGAAAGGTTCGGCGAGCATCAGTGAAGGTAGGGGATGCTATTTCACCTGGTGTCCGGGTTGGAGATGAGCCGGAACGAGCTGCCGTCATGCGCCGGATCTGGAGAAGAAGGCTCCTGTGGCGACGGCGTCCCGCGCGGAATGGGCTAAAATCAAGCAGAGGAATGAGCTCAGGGGTGCTTAAGGATGCCCTAGACCAACCCTTGCACGGTACCTTTCACCAATTCACAGGAATTCCATTCCCTCCCCCTTCTTCTGTTCTTTGGCGCGAAAATGGCGAAAGGAAGAAGAGGAGCAGTGCTGGCTCAGAGAGGAAATCGCTACTAGCTCAGGAGGCACTAAGCGATGCGCTATGGCCTTTTGGTAGCGAGCCAAAATGAAAACTCCCGAGTGAATCGCCTGCGCGGTCTCGCTCTCGGAAGTCACGGTGAGTGCGCTGCAATTGAGAGCCTCGAGCTGTGGCGAGGACAGTGTACGCCGCTGGTGCTTGCCATGACCTTCTGAGTGGCTTGGGAGGAGCTCCAGTACGACAACAGGCGAGAGATGCAACAAGACCAGAGAGGGAGCAATCGGAGAAGAGACTGACCAGTGGGACCGGACCCACATGGCAGTGAGAGCAAGAATTCAGTTTGAGGGTGAATTCAGCCAAATGTGATTGAACTTGCATTAATTTGCCCACTAAACATTGTCAGCAAATTTTGAATACTTTTTGCATACTCTCTCCTGGCAATAGACAAGCTTCTGAGAGAATTTGGGGTTAAAATATCTAGTGCAACATTTACTAAAATTCGGATAAGGTACAGTGCACTGAATTTCTATTTCTGTGTTTGAATTACCAGACGATTCAAATCTTTTATAAAATTTTTGAAACTTTGTTTTTCAAATGTATTTGAGACAAGTATTCTTAGGTAAAATTTTCAGCTCAAGATGTTGCTCCAGTAATTTATAAAAATTCTGACATTCTTATTTTCAGCTTTTGTTACTTTCTGTTTTCGAATTAATTGGGGCTTTATCCCAACTGATAACTCTCTGAGATTTTTACCAATGGTAAATACTGTATCAAAGGTGACTTGGTAAATTTTCCAGCTGAAGATCAACTCTGGATATTTTTCGAAATTTCAGAAGATGCACTGTTCCTAGTCAAACTGACCTCCATTTGCATTTTTACTATTCAAATTGATATTTGTATTTTTTTTATCAGTGTATAAATTGGTTTCCTCACCTATTTAGATTCTGAAAATAATTTATTCCCAGTCTTTCCTTAGGTTCTTTTAATTTCTCCCCTTTCCTTTTATTGTCTTTTGCAATAAAAAAAAATCCAAGAATTCAATTCAAGAAAATCGCAAATTCCATAAAACTCAAAAATACTCAAAAGGCAAATTCATATTATAGCATTCCACTGTTTAAAATTTTCAGGATGTTATAGGTAATCGTTGCCTTTGCTGCTCATAGTCTGATCATGGGTTGAGGTGTGTGTATCATTTTGAATCATGTGGTGATTTAATTGCATATGCTATTGCCTATTGGATATTGCTATGTGATGTGTTTACTTGTCCATGATGGTTACAGGACTTCATAGTTAAGTCATGGTGAGGTGGAGGAGACTGGGACTAGGCTAAGAGGGCTAAGGTCTAGCGGTTAAAGTGACACCGGAAGATAATTGCGTTCAGGGAGTTGCTACAAGCTGAGATGACAAGTGGATGGGGAAGATGCTAACTTAAACCATACTTAAGGGAAGGGGGATTGTTGGATTAAGGGTTCGTGGGTGTAGTAGCGGTTAAGTTAGTGGTGCTTTGAGAAGCGTGTGTGTGTGTGTCAAAACCCTTTATATTGTTGGATTTCAGGTTAGCCCATGTATTAGTGACGGAGTGAATATCAATCCTTGATGAGGTTTCTTGAGGGTCAAGTGGTCATCTAAGGGTGAAGGTTACTCCTAATGTGTTATAAGAAGAGGTGTGCAGGGATATCTCCATTAGGGTTTGTAAGAAGGATTTTGGTTTCGTTATACATTCTTGATCTTTGCCTACCTTAGGGTGAAGTTTGTGGTTTTTGCTCAATTTTGGTGCAATTTTCCTTAGATTGAAAAAAGATCAAGACTTTGACATCAATATTAATGATTAAAAGTTGGAATAGGTTAATGACTTCCTTAGGAAGATGCACGTAAAATTTCACGGATTTTGGATGAGGCAATCAAAAGTTAAATCGATTCTTGGTTATGAGACTATCTCCAGCGGTATCCCTTCAGCCTCCAAATCCCTTCAGATAGGGATCCCAAGCACTTCAACGAATTCCCTTCACGGTTCCCTTCAGAAGGGATTTGTCCAATCCCTATACAAAACCCTTCGAGGGGATGCTACCGGAGATAATAGTAATGAAGGGAATGAATATGGGGAAGGGAATGAGGGAAGGGAAGGGAAATTGCTGGAGATAGTTTGAGATCGTGCTGATTTCATTATTCACTCAAGACTATTCACACCGAACATTGTTCATCCCGACCAGTGCTGTGTTTATACTGTTCATCGGGAGCTGTTCATCCGACTAGTGCTATTGTTCACTATTCATCCTACCAAGCGAAGTTTACTGTTCGCCCAACAGGGGCATGCACTGTTCACCCAAACCGTTGCTGTTTTACTGTTCATCCAACCCACTTGCCATTTTACTGTTCATCCCACCAATGGGGGGAAATTAATTTGGCTCCTATTTACCCCGTCTAGTTGCTATTTTCGATCCTTTAATGATATTTGTAGATTTGTCTTGAAAAGTACTTTGATAGTATTATAATATTATTAAGTTTATATTCATGTAAAAATACTGATCAAAATTGCAATTTGAAGACTTCACTTTCTTGTGACTAGAGATAGTACCAACTACCAAATTCGTGCAATCAATTTAGTACTTTTCAACGCATACTACGATGACCTATATATCTAGCAACCAATGGAGCATGTCTTTTCTATCCATCGTTCAAAAGCATGTAAGGTTTTGTTTTTTGGTTTTCAAATCCTGTAAGGATTTGTTTGCAATGTGAGAATTTCATATGAAACAATTCATACGAATGGACAAAATGGACCAAAATGTATTGACCTTCTCTTTTTGATTACCCCAAATAACTTGCACACAAATGTACATACATGCATGTCCGAAGTGATATAATGGAAGTGGCTCTCTAATAAGTGGGGAATCCACATACCGCAAAACACTACTCCATCTTTAGGAAAGAATAGGAAAACAAAAAAAAAACCTCATATGAGATTTTGAATTTACATCAGAATGAAAAAATGGCTAGTTGATGACTAACTTTGACATGGTATACAGCGTTCTCTGCAATGTCACTGACTGACAAGCAAGATAATCAGATTTGAGAAGTTCAGGAGGATACAATGACAGGGACAATAACACCAAACTGGAATTTGCATTAGAGAAAACAATCTTAAGATTTCCAAATGAAACCAATAATATTAGCCATTTGGAGTACTATGCTCCCCACGGAAATAAAGGGCATCAAAGTAATTTAATACATGCCGTTCGCTCAGAAACGACCACAGCATTATGCCATTGCCACATAAGAACACAAGTCTACATGAGTACATGTTCAAACAAGATTTATCCCGAAGCACACATCTAAAGCACAAAACAAATTTCGGCTTGACCTTCACCAATTGGGATCTGTGTTGTGAAGGCCTGAGGTTTTCGAGCAACTTCAAGATGGAGATTGTCTTTAGGATAGCAGATTATTCTACTTCCCGTCACCTCTCCTGGATGTCTAGGAGCAACTCTGCGAGGAAGCTGCACACATTCTGCAATAGATTGAAGCACGAACGATACCCAGTGTTTTTAGCTTTAACTACCAAACTGATTAGATTCAAGATGTATAACTAGTTGCACATACCTTCATGGTATCTAGATCTCCACTTGGGGCTTCAGTAACGCCGACATCCAGGAATAACATATTTCCAAGATTTAGGGTCCCTTAGTTTAGGCCCTAAAGATGGAAAAATGATGTCAGAATTCTCAATGTAAATGAGCTGCATTATAGTTGAAACTATCTGTTTTACATCCAAAGCTGAGTAAATATATCTATATATATAAAAACAATCGGTGATATTCAAGGCACCATATTCGTTTTAAGGGTAAGAAAATCCCACAATAATACTACATTCTAGAAATTCTTACATTAATCGGAAGAAAAAGAGAAGGATTTCCACCACTTATTTTGGTGGAGCAAATTAATCATATATAACAAATACAATTGTATTTCAATACTTTAAAGTAGAGTTGTATATCAAAGACAATTGTAATATAATATCTAGACGTGTAGTTACGTAGGTAAGCCTGCTAGTTTATTAAAAAGTAAATTGAACAACCATATAAACTAATGAAATTGGGTGTTCCCCCTATCGTTGTATTGGCAGTCAACAAGTTATAGATCAGTACTAAATAATAGATGTTGGCATACGTGTTGTGCTGAAATACGTCAATCAATCAAAAACGGGCTGCCTTCCTAGTTACGTTCCTACTGAAAGCAAACCACCCCTCCACCCTGTCTCTCCCTCAGGGGAGCAAAATAATGCACCTTCATCTCGAAACATAACAAAAGTTTGTTTACAAACTTGAAAATGACAATAAGAAGCCATACTAAATTTGTTTTCAAAAGACAAAAACACAATGGGACGTGAATAAAATTTCAATGTATAGGCCACGCAAGGTGTAGATTTGTAGCATGGTAGGCAAGGGGAAAAAATAAAAAGAAGTAAAGCAAATCGAAAGGTACCTTCTCTAGGATCGCTTGAACGAGCATGGGATAGGTCCTTGTGTTCAAGGCTGTCTAACCCTTGTTCCAAGCATTCATAAATCGGCTTCATATTTAAATCTGGACAATATTTAATCGTAATCTTCCGAAGACCTGTGCAATTCGCAAGACCAGCTGGTAAGGATGCCAGCCGTTTGCAACTCGAAATAGATAAAATCTCAAGTGCGTCCAGCTGCCCTGACACGGAGCGAAGCTTACCACAAGAAGAAATGAATAACCCCTTGAGGGATGGTGGTAGATACGAAAGTGCTACCAATTTAACACAACCCCATATATTTAGAGTTTCTAGGCACGATGGAGAATTATTTCTTGGTGATGGCAATCGCTCTAGCATACTTGTGCATGAGAGGTCATTGCAGTGTTCCGATGATGCAAATGTATCAAGCTGTTCCACCTGCACACTCTCTGACTCCTTCCCCCATATGGGCACGAGATTACGGCAGCCAATAATTTGAATTAAACTGAGAGATGGGGGAAGAATGAAGAGCTCTGTCAAACTTTCACAATCCCGTATGTCTAGAAAGCCTAGATGCGGCAGGAGCCGATCCCTTGGTTGAGTGGGGTCTCCTTTGACCTGTGTGGGTGTGGGCCCTATTAGCCCACGGCATTTAACAATGGTCAGATTCTTCAAGGATACCAAGCATAGGAATTCTTCCTCTGGCCAGTAGATGAGAGCATCGCATGACTCGATTTTCAAATGTACGAGTTTTCCAAACCACTTCCAAATCCCAATTGTTGGATGCGATGGAATTGAGGGGAAGAAAAAGTCGCAGCCAAACAACTTCATTTCCAAAACAGATGCTTCATGGTTCTCATCGAGATGCAGTGTTGGTGTTGCTTCCCTGTCATGGCAACACAGTATTAACTTGGACAGCAAAGACATGTATCTGGATCTAACTATTGTTAGAGATAGCTGTGCCTTTTCCTCTTCTAGATGTACAACCTTGAGTTTTGGTGCTTCAGGTAGAGTTGTCAGCATTGGACAGCTCTTAATATTGATCATCTCAAGCAGAGGAAATGTTAGTTCTTCTTGTTTTGTTCCTTCCGTTGCCACCCATTTCTCCAACCTCTCCAAATCATGTAACCGGAGTTCTTTTAATGATGGAAATGCTGTGCATGCCGTGTCACTGCATAGGCTTTGCAATTTATCCAATCTAATCAAATAAAGAACTTGAAGAGCCTTCAAATGCCAGAAGTGAGGAAATTCCTCACACGCTGCACACCCAACTAGATGGAGTTCAGTCAACTTCTGTAGCACGCCAAGATCTGTCGTCCATATCGGTAAACTGGTGCTTTTGTAAGAATCTATCCTTAGCATCAGCAGTCCATTATGAGGTCTAAGAGCATCTAGGACCTTTTTATGACAATCTGATACTGGTTCCACTCTGCTGTGATCACTCCATTCAAGAGATAAGTGTTTGAGTTTCTCTTTATTTCCAAGATTGGCAGCTTTTGCATGCGCTTCAGTTACATTTTCTAGACAACTTAACTCTAATTCGCCACCAAGGTTTAAGTTCTGCAATTCTCTGACAGTACTACAACCAGAGCTAGCACCCACCACAAAATATGTCAGAGTTTGCAGAGAAGTGAGCTGTCCAAGATCAGGAGGCATGCACTTTAATGATTTGCATCCATTAGTGTAGAGATGTCGGAGGCTTGTCATATACTTCATGTCCTTTGGAAGTCGACCAAGACTGCTGCAATTAGAAAGGTCCAATGTCTGTAGATTATACAGTATGCTTATTTCTTCAGGAAGTTCTTTGATCTTCCGGTTATTTTTGAGACTTAGATACCTTAGGTGCTGTAAGTTCCTTGGTCTGATTGGCAGTTCTTTCAATTCAAAGAGGTGTAGGGCCCGTAGAGAATTGTGCTTCGACAAACGTGGTGCCGAACCTCGAGTATACTGGTATGGATACAACAACGTCTGGAGACTAGGAGATTGTTTCTTCAGAAAATCATCCAAATGAGTTCCGATTTCATCGTATGATGAGAACAAGTGGCGAGTAGAATTTAACCATAACTTCTTGAGATCGGGCCTATTAGTTATAGTGAGACATTCTTTTTCCATAACAGACAGAGCAATGTCATGCATAAGATCGTGTATCTTGCATATGGTTCTGTAACGGAGCTGCTGCCTTCCTCCGAACATCTCAGATGGAGGGGTCTGCTTCACATCTTGAAAGAATGATCTCCAAGCAAGCTCCTTGAAAATTTCTTCGCCTGCGGTTTCAAGATGGACTTCTTCCTGCAGTGGTATGAAGTCATGTGCCATCCATAACCGGATCAAAGTCTCCACATCAATCTTATAATCTTTGGGAAACACAGCACAGAATGCGAAGCAGTGCTTCATGTGAGGCGCTAGGTCGTCATAGCTGAGCTTGAGTATAGGTAAAATTCCAGTCTTCTCATTGCAAATACTAGCTCTATCTAATATAGCCTGCCATTCTTGCGTGCTACTCTTGGTACTCAACATGGAGCCAAAGGCTTTGGCAGCCAAAGGAGTGCCAGCACATCTGTCCACAATCTTATCAACAATGACATCTAGCTCCTCAATGTTTGGCTTTTGCAAACTGAATGCTCTCGTCTGGATCATTTCCTTTAGATACTCATCACCCAACTTCTTGAGATTATAGGCTTTAGTTATACCCATGGACATAACTCGAGCTACTTCTGCATCACGAGTTGTTGTGAGTACTGCACTACCCTTGGTACCTTGCTTAAGGCAGGTCATTAGTTTTCCCCACTTATCAGCATCATGATTCCATACATCATCCAACACAATCAGATACCTCTTTCCACTTACTTCTTCCCGGAGTTTCTGCAATGCTTGTTCATGGTATTTCTCATTGGTATTGCAGATGTTATTTGCAATATTACCAACGTCAAAATCTTTTGAGACATAGCACCACTTCTGTAGCTCGAAATACTTCTGGATTTCAGGGTCACTGTAGATGAGCTGCGCAAAGGTTGTCTTGCCCAGCCCACCCATTCCAACAATTGGAAGGACTATCAGATCCCTGTCGCTACCTTGATCAAGCAATTTTTTTTAGATCAAAAGGACATCAAGAGATGTCCCAGTTCCATTCAAGAAACTGGACAAACAGTTATCGTTCACAAAAACGTAACAAAATCAGGGCCAGCAGCCACACAACGCTATTAGCCACACATACTAAACAAGAACTCTCTCATCTCAACATAACCAGACTTAATCACCAAAAAAAAACCTAACAGCAAAGGAGCTCCATCCAAATGCTTTATCAGCCACCAGAAACCAAAACAACCAGGACATTTCGCAACAAGTAGCATATCAAAACTCTTCCTGAGCAGCAAAATCTAGCAAGCGACCACTACACATCAGCAGGACCTGGGCACCAATAGAACAGACACAAGATCTTCACAGCAGCAACCAGAACATCATAGTCAGGACCGAAAGAGCCAACACCAGGCGTCATTTCTCCATTACGTCCCCAGACACAACGGCGCATGAATTTTCGCTTCCAGGTACCTGCAAAACAACACCACCTTGTCCTCCAGACCCCCTGAGAATAACGGTCTCCAGTCCCTTATCAGCACAAGAATTCTTATCCAAATAACTTTCACACTTGACCAACCCTGTAGACGAAAGATCATGTTATTTCGAATTTTCCAAATACCCCACAGAGTAGCAGCACAAATTGAATTTAAAGCACCATTTTTACAATTACTCAACCAATACCGAGCAACAGACTCAAAATTGGCACCAATATCCAGCTCGAAAAAATCAGAGATCAACAACCAGACGGATTTAGCCACGACACAATGAAAGAAAATATGAGTAATTGATTCATCCTCATCGCAACAATAACAAGCTCTACCTTTATCTAGACCCCTTTTTAACAGATTATCTTTTGTCATGAGTTTATTATGCGAAACAAGCCAAAGGAAAATCTGAACTTTAGGAGGAACAGTTAGCTTCCAGATTGCAGGGACAAAGATAGGCACAACACCCCTGAAATTAATAATCGCATATAGAGACTTAACCGAGTAAACACCTTTACTAGAGTATTGCCAAATTAAAGAATCATCCTCATCAGAAAATCTGATATTCTTAACCACCTCCACAAGCTCAAACCACCTAATCATCAAATTTTCCGAAAAGGACCTTCGAAAAGTACACCGAATATTAGAACCATCCCAAACATTCGAGTGAACATTAGAACCTTGATCAAGCAATATCTTCACGATATTTTTCTTCTCTTCTTCTCTGGATCTGCTAACGATGTCCTTCTCGGAGTCAGCCAATATGGAATCCGTCTGCCACCACTGCTTGGATGGTGGTGCTTGCTGCCGGTGTGTGAAACCAAAGGCATTCATCTGTGTGACAAGGACCTCAATTCTCTGCACAATTCCGCTCAGCTTCTTGCCCATCCTGTAACGGAACACAATGGGGGTATGAGCAGGGAAGAGGCTTACAGTATCCATGCCAAGCTTGCTGTAGTGTCCCTTGCTCTTGGCTTCACGCCGGAGAGCCTCGTACTTGAACTCATCAAAGACATCAATCGCCTCGTAGGCCACTGCCTTGAGGGCATCGAGCCAAGCAATCATGCCGGATCGGTTAGCTCCCTTCTCTGCATCCTCGATGACGTCCAGGATGGCCGGCAGATTGCGGTCCAGGATCTCGCGCTGCTTCTCCATGCCGTCCATCACCTTGAACTTCTCCAGAATGTGGCTGGACGCTTTCTCCCTCACCATGGTGACCAGCGGCCCAATCACCAACTCAGCCATTGTTGCTCTCACAACTCACCACAGCGCACGCACACTAGCTGCTATCGAGAGCGAGGAGAAATGGTCTGCCTCAGAGGATATGGATGGGAGGAGTGGAGGACCCTGCAATCAAGTGATGGACTGGATGATGTGATCTCTCACCAAACCTCCAGTTGGTAGAAAGACGCTCTCGCCGGCTAACCATGTGATGGCAATTGTGCTCGTAGAAAGATGCAACTCGGTAGAAAGCCGCTCTCACCGGGAGGCTACCTAGGGTGTGTTTTATAGAGCTCTAGCTCTATTAAATCTATGAAGTTGGATATTTCTAATTTTATCATATATGTGAAACTGGAGCTGTGAGTATATTAAGAGTATTTAGATAGATCATCTTGTTTACATTTTAAACCAAAAATATAAAATCAATTCACTTTATTTTAGCCTACAAGTTTTAGATCTTAAATAAAACTAAGATCTAGAATCCTACCAAACAGGCTTTGGTCGTTGCCTTTTTGGCTTGAAAGGACACTTGCATTTTCAGAGCAAGTGTTGAGTGGTTTTGAGAAATGGGTGAAGGAGTTTGACTACTTGGTTGTGACCGCGCATCGGTCCCTTAAAATGAGGTTCACATGTAATTTTGAATCCTATTTCGTCGTAGGTATGAGCCTAATTCTTTTTACAATAAACCGTTAACATGAGACAACTAGTTAAGGATGCAATTATGCTGGACACGTTCATTCCGAATTATTGTAAGCCTGACGGGGGAAGGGAGTTGATTCCGGACAGAGGAATGGGAGGAGAGGATGGGCAACAAGGAAAGAGGGTATATAATAATTATTCTAAAAGGTACAAATAGCCTTGTCTAAAAATTTATACTTAAACCATAATTTTAATCGAGGCAGTTTGTTTTGCATCCCACGGCTGACATTAGAGGAGAGTCACGGCTCCATTTTTCTTCACAGGGAGATATATAGACGGAAAAAACCTAAATCAGTAGAAAAGTCCATACATTTAAATATTAAAAATTGGCCGGATGTCACTGCTGTTTGCGGCCCACCTGTCACAGACTCACGAGCCTTAACCAATATTAACTAAGCTGAACTAACTTAATTAACGTCACAAGCACTAATTAGGCTAGCTTCTGTGCAGATAACAGTGCAAGCTAGCTCGGCAACGGAGAGAGGAGGTCACGGTGAAGCATACCACGAAGCCCCCCCCTATCTTAATTACCGTTTTTTCATGCTATAATACATTGCTCGGACGCAGAGGGCACGAACATAGAGGGTAGAGCGAGAGAGACAGAGAGAGCGCGAAAAAAAAGAGATTAGCATAAGCATTAGCTAGAAATTTTAACTTATCAAATAAATCAGATCCTCACGGATTCTATTGTGGCTATATAAACCAACCCCTATGTATATATAAAGTTTAAATCAAATAGTGTATTTGTCTCCTGTGATTTTTCCCCGTAAGGGTTTTCCACGTAAAAATCATGTGTCTCACTTTTGTGTGTGTGTTTGCATCTTCAAGCCCTAACAAGTGGTAGTGATAGTCATAGTGCTATTTGTTTAACTAAGAATGATATGTATCATGCCAAGATCAAGCACATTGATATCAAGCATCACTTTATTCGTGATGTTGTCACTGAAGGACAAGTTATTTTGGGAAAGATACATACTGATGATAATCCTGCAGACATGCTGAACAACACACTTTCAAATATCAAGTTCAAGTAATGTCTTGACTTGGTTGGCATTTATGGTGCTTAATTGCTCTTCAGGGGTTTATGGAGACAATTCATTATGGATTTTGAGTCAATAGGAGGTTTGTTAGAGATAATCACGGTGTCTCAAATCCTAATTTACCAAACAGATCAGATCCTCACGGATTCTATTATGGTTATATAAGCTAACTCCTATATACATGTAAAGTTTGAATCAAATAGTGCATTTATCTTCTATGGTTTTTTTCCTCTAAGAATTTTTCATGTAAAAATCATGTCTCTCTTCTGTGCGTGTGTTTGCATTTTCAAATCTTAACAGTTAGTTCTAAGAAGAACCCTACCTCAGTGAGTGGCAAGGCACTGCGACGTGGTTGGTGATGCTTTTGATGAATGGGTGGAGGAGCTTCACCTGTAATTTCGATTCCTATGTAATCTTTAGGTATGAGCCTAATCCTTCTCACAATAAACTGTTAATATGAGATACTCCCTCCGTTTATTTTTATAAAGCCTATTTTTTGAATAGTCTTATTTAGAAATGTAAGGCTTGCATGTAGATTTAATGAGACATTTCCTTCTATACCCATATTTATTTTTTCTCATCCATATGCATTTATTCATTACCATCCACACAAAGTATATCTTTTATCTTCCAAGGCAATTAAGTGGGGGCATCTAAGTCATTTTTTCTCATATCTTTCTTAATTTCAACGTAACCTTAATTCTTGTGCAAAGTTAAAATACGTCTTATAAAAATAAACGTAGGGAGTAACTAGTTAAGGATGTAACGAATGAAACCGGTTGAGGAATCTCTTTGAGGTCCGGTCAACAAGATGCCAGCCTTGCAACAGAGAACTCAATCAATGAGTCAAACACGAATTATTGTAAGCCTGACGGGGCATGACGGGGAAGGGAGTTGGAAAGGGGTATAGAATAAGAGATTATTCTAGAAGGTATAAATAGTCTAGTCCGAAAATTTATATTTAAATCATAATTTTAATCTAGACAGTTTATTTTGCATCTGACGGCTGAGATTAGAGGAGAGTCATGGTATTGTAGCTCTCTGGTAGAGGATATCTGAAATAACCCCGGCCCGCTTCCCCTCTCCCCTCTCTCTCTCCCCCTCCCGGCCCCTAGGCCACGTCCCCGCGGGCCGCCTCCCGGCCCACTCCCCACGGTCTAGCTTCCCCAGCCAGCCCCCGACCACGCCCGTCTCCCCCTTGGCGCCACCCTTTCGCCCTCGCGCCCCCTTTCCCCCTTCTTCCTCGCTCACGACCTCGCCCCTCTTCTCCCAATGCTGCCCGCCTTGCTCGTCGGCTCCGCCCTCTCCACTCCTCCCTCACTATAAATCCCCAGCGCCCGTTCTTCCCCACCCCAGTGAGTGAGCTCCCTCTCTCTCGCCCTTCCTCTCCCCCTCTGGCTCCCTCCCTGCGCCGCGCTGCCTCCTTCTTCTCCCCCTCCCTGCACCGTAGACTTGGTCACGCTGGTTTTGATCATCTTACTCGAGTAAGTGGTTTAGATTTCATACGTGGTTTGCCTAAGCTTAAGGGTGGTAGCGATTTAGTATGCTCTTCTTGTAGACATGGTAAGATGACTGCAGGTTCACATCCACCTTTTACCATGGTGATGACAAACGCTTCAGGACAACTACTACATCTTGACACGGTTGGACCTTCTCGTGTTCAATCTTTTGGAGGCAAATGGTATGTACTGGTTATTGTTGATGATTATTCTAGAAACTTTTGGGTTTATTTTATGGTATCTAAAGATGAGGCTTTTAGTCGTTTTAGAAGTCTTGTTATTAGATTATCTGTTGATCACCCAGGAGCACTTAGAGCTATCAGAAGTGATAATGGAACTGAGTTTAAAAATTCTTCTTTTGATCACTTTTGTGTTGAGAAAGGAATTGATCATCAATTTTCTTCACCAAGAGTGCCTCAACAAAATAGTGTAGTTGAAAGAAAGAATAGAACTTTAGTTGAGATGGCTAGAATTATGCTGGATGAACATCACTCCTAGGAAGTTTTGGGTTGAAGTAATCTCAACTGCATGCTATATTTCTAATAGAGTATTTTTGAGATCAAAACTAGGCAAGACTCGTTATGAGCTTTGTTTTGGTCATAGGCCTAGTGTATCTCATTTCAGAGTTTTTGGATGCAAATGGTTTGTCTTGAAATCTGAAAATCTTGATAAATTTGAAGCTAGATCAACTGATGGTATTTTTCTTGGATATCCTGCTTGTACACGTGGCTATCGTGCACTTGTTTTTGAGACTAACAAACTTGTAGAAACCTGTGAAGTTACTTTTGATGAGGCTAGTCCAGGCACCAGTCCAATTGATGCAGGTACAAATGCATATGTTCAGGGGAGAGTATCTTTGTTGATGATGATGTTGAGGACGAAGTGTTGATTTCTATTACACAATCAGCTGTAGCACCTTTGGCACCTACCACTACATCACCTACAGCTGAGCATCCTCAAGCCACAACTTCATCTGTACATGTTGAAAATGAAGGAAGAGAAGTTTCTGAAGTTGCAGCTCCTTTACACATTCAAAGGAGACATCCACCTGAACAGATGATTGGAGATTTAAATGAGAGAGTCACCCGATCCAGGTTTATTGCTTCTGATTCTTATGCTCACTCTGCTTTTGTTGCTTCTTTTGAACCCAAAAATATATCTCAAGCATTAACTGACGAATCTTGGATCAATGCCATGCACGAGGAATTAGAGAATTTTGAGCGTAATAAAGTCTGGAAACTTGTTCCTCCACCTCCTGATTTTAATATAATTAGAACTAGATAGGTTTTCAAAAATAAACAAAGTAAGGATGGTATTGTTGTTAGAAATAAAGTTAGATTGGTTGCTCAAGGATTTACTCAAGTTGAAGGTTTAGATTTTAATGAAATCTTTGCTCCTGTTGCTAGAATTGAAGCCATTAGAATTCGTTTAGCATTTGCTACATCTAAAGGTTTTAGATTGTATCAAATAGATGTGAAAAGTGCTTTTCTAAATGGCTATATTAATGAGGAGGTATATGTTAAGGAACCACCTTGTTTTGAAAATCCCAAGTATCCAGATCATGTGTTCAAATTGTTAAAAGTTTTGTATGGTTTAAAACAAGCCTCTAGAGTATGGTATGATAGGCTAAAAATATTTTTACTTGAAAAGGAGTTTACAATGGGAAAGGTTGACAAAACTCTCTTTTTATTCAAACAAGGCAGTGATCAACTATTCATTCAGATTTATGTTGATGATATTATCTTCGGTGGTTCCTCTTATGTTTTAGCATCTAAGTTTTCAGAAACCACGAGGAAGGAATTTGAGATGATTATAATGGGTGAGTTAACTTACTTTTTGGGACTGCAAATCAAACAAATGAAGATACTTTTGTTCATCAAAGTAAGTACACAAAAGATTTGCTTCACCGCTTTTGGATGGAAAACTGCAAGCCGATCATGACACCCATGGGAGAGGAACTTGCACATTTGATCCGAATGAAGATGGTGAGATGGTTGATCAAAAGGAATATAGAAGCATGATATGTTCACTTTTATATCTCACTGCTTCAAGGCCGGATATTCAATCTGCTGTGTGCTTGTGTGCTCGCTTTCAAGCTTCCCCACGTGTTTCACATCGACAAGTTGTCAAGTGGATTTTCAGGTATCTCCACGGTACTCAAGATTTTAGCATATGGCTTTCAGCTTCCTCATGCATGCATTAGTTTAAGAGCATTCTCTGATGCTGATTTTGGAGGTTGTAGAATTGATAGGAAAAGTACATCTGGTTTATGTCACTTCTTGGGTAATTCTCTATTGCATGGTCATCTAGAAAACAATTTTCTGTTGCACAATCAACTACTGAATCTGAATATGTGGCTGCTGCTAGTTGTTGTTCTCAAATTCTTTGGATAGTAGCTACACTTAAAGATTATGGGGTTAATTTGGATAGTGTTCTTCTTTTGTGTGATAACACTAGTGCAATATGTATTGCTAAGAACCCTGTGCAACATTCTAAAACAAAACACATTGAGATCAGATTTCACTTTCTTAGAGATCATGTAGAAAAGGGAAATATTGTGCTTCATCATGTGGATACTGGACATCAATTGGCAGATTTTTTCACAAAACCTTTGTTTTTTTCTCGTTTTGCTTTTATTCGGGGAGAACTTGGGTTGGTTCATCCGATGGGTTATTTTTTAGGGGGAGTTTTTGAAGTTTTCATAATATTTTGTAACATGATTTTTATTTTGTGTGTTTTTTTAAATGAAAAACAATGAAAAAGTACTAAGCATTGTATTTCATACATATATGTCATTTGAAACCATGTTTATGTTAAAAAGTCTTTGCAACTTCATGTTTATGCATATATGGTGTAGTTTATGACATGACTATTTAAATGGAATGACAACTTGAATTAAATCTTGTCATGGTTGAACTTTCTTGGCTATCTTGATCCTGCTCAAAAAGTATTAAATATGAAAGTTAAGTGCTAAAGCTAAAAGAGTGATTGTTGATAAATGCAAGAACAAAGTTATGTGCTATCGCACTTCTTCTTTACGAGACTGCTTATCATTGCACTTTGATATGAACTTGGAAGAGGTTGTGTATGACCGAAACCATGAAACCTTAAGCTTGTGACTGCTTGGTATGGTTGAAAAGTAAGACTGATGGTGCATGTATTTTTTTGCAATTGTTATTGTTGCAATCAATTAATGAATCAGTTTTTTAAGTACAAGTAAAGTGCACCAAAAATTCAATGTTATCAGGTTTTAAGATTGTTGAGAAAGGGAGATCATGCCATGCAAAAAATTGTTAATAGTACTTGATTTTTAGTTATGCTTACTCTACATTGTTTATGTGTAGATTTGAGAGTGCAAGTACTTTTGATAGCATGACTTGGTGATGAATTTGTTACATTTGTGCATGACTCATAATGCTCAGTACATAAAAAGACAAACTAAAAATAAATAAAAAGATTTTGTTCTTTATTTTGTATTCTTGATGAATCCATTATCAAAGGGGGAGAATTTTGGACACATTGCACATTCACACACATTTTTCTTCTTTCATTTTTCTTCTTTTTAGGGGGAGATTTTTCACTTTGCTTTTTATTTTAAAATAAAATTTCTTAAAACTTTTCTTGTGAGGTGATTGCCAATGTTCAATTCTAAATGGTGTTGCCAATGTTTTCATCAAGAGGGAGATTGTGAAATCATATGCTGAAAAATTGGCTTGGTAATGAAATTGGCATTGCAAAATGATTTTGGTTATGGCATATGTGGTGCTTGTGCATGTGATTATTTGATATGCTAGTGATAGCATGATAATGTTTTTGCCTGATGCAATGCGCTCGTGTGAGTGGTTGCATGGATTGACTTTGAGTCAAGTCGTGGACTTGTGCTCGGAATTGTTTTTTGTTTGTTCATGTGCAGGTGTTACTCGAGGGCGAACGTGGTCGATGACGGGACTGGAACTAGGTTCATGCAGGAACTGAGGTTCGGGACTAGGTTCATGGAGGAATCGAGGTCTTGGTGGTCGAGGGTGTCATGCGGGACGTTCGGGCTAGAGAACATGCACATGGAGGCTGGTTAGTCACGTAATTACAGCATGTGGGCTGTACATATGTGCAAGAGTTATATTTGGTCATGTTTAGGTCAGGTTGAGATGTATACGAACTCTTTCCATGTTGGAAGTGAAGTTGTATTCAATCTCTTTAGAATTGCTCTGTATAAATAGGGGGAGGTGTCTCCTGTTTATGTTGAACGCTTAGGTTTTAGGGTTTGTACTCCTTTTGTTTTGGACTACTGTAACCAGGTTAGATAAAGAGAAATAAAAATCTTTTGCGGCCAGAGTGCTTGCGGCGTGACTGCTAGCTCCTTCCGCCGCCTCTGTGATTTTGTTTTTCACCTCTGTGATTTTGTTTTTCCTGCGGCCGGAGAGTTCTTGAAGGCGACAAGTTAATTGCTGTGATGGTTTGCATGCAAGAGTGGTGACTAGATAATTGAGATCGTTCTCTTGTGACTTCTAGCAACTTGAAGATTGCACTTGAAGGCAGTGCATGCATGCAGGCAAAAGATCTTCAGGATGACTAGAAGTTCTTAGTCGTATGGTCTTTATTCATTGGTGGCCGCATATGCATACGTAAGTGCTGCAATTTCCTTCAACTAGAAGTTCTGATCTTAGTCCGGCGTAGTTGGTGTAAGTAATTTTTGGTCCGGCGTCAACATTCTTTGTTTTGGTCCGTCGCAGTTCGATCAATTCCCGTCATTTATTGTCTCAGTCCTTTTGCGAAGGTAATATCTTGAGATCCATAGATCTGATCGAGTTGATTCTTTTTAGGGTAGCTTCGGAATTGAATCTAGTTTCTACAGTTAAAATTTCACATCAATCCAACGGTTGTATCTTCCGGAATTACAGTTTTAGTGAACGTGTGTCAGACTGTTTTTATTTGGTCCGGCGCGAATTCCTTTTGGATCGGCATAGTAGAAGTTTGGTCCGGCGTACATGTAAAAATTTGGTCCGGCGTACAAGCAAAAATTTGGTCCGGCGTGAAACTTGGTCCACTGTGAAAGTAAAAATTTGTTCCGGTGCAATAACGTTTTTGTTGAATTCGAATCAAGCAATTTGAGCCCGTTTGGGGTGTTTCAAAAATTATCAAAATTTGATTTTAGCTTTCACGCAATCATTCACCCCCCTCTGATTGCTATATTAGTATATTTCGATCCTACAGAAAGATATCAAATTTAAATTTTTATGGGAGCATTATTATCTTAATTATAGCTCTTATAAAAAGTAAAGTCTGAAAAATAAATAATATCATTTACACCCTTAATTAAATCTAAATCCGAAAAGACAATTATGAGCGGTCATCAATGTCAGAATTTTAATTAATTCCCTGTAGAACATTTTGACCCACACTTTCTACCGAAGATATTAAATTGGCTGGAGACTCTAGTAAAAAATTCTCAAAAAATATTTCGGTGATTTGATGGCCATTTTAATGCCAAACATGTGCTGTCTCGAATAGCTCTTTTCCCTTATATAATCTTCATGCAATGACATGTGGGCCCAATTGTCTGTTTTTGGCCCCATTCGGCAGGTGAACCAAGCCCTACCTCTCGTCCTGTCACTGCCCTGTGGTCCCGCCCTACTTGGCAGCCTCTTCTCTCCCTCTCCTCGCTTCCTTCTGAACGAAGCTGCCGCTACTGCCGAGTCGTTGCCACGACAGTGTTTATGCCCGCGAAAGGCTGCCACGGCAAGCGTTAGGCAGCCCGGTGCAATGTCAAATTCGTTGCTGTCCCTGCCAAAATGTTGCCGCGACAGGGAACTTAGCGCTGAAACCCAGCCGCAAAAATCAGTCTCCCGTTCAAACACTGTATTGCTATCTATTGCCGGTTATAAGAATTGGACAAGTCAGTGCGTGGCGCGGTGGTAGGACACTTGAGCGTGACTTAGCTGATCCTGAGTTCGAATCCTGTTGCCGCATGTTTAATTAACCATTTAATTTTTTCTACCTCTTGCATATAACACCTCAAATAATTTGGCAAACCTTTTTGTCACAAAGGATCTAGCAGCTCACTGGTTTGAGTGCTGTGCTTTAATCGAGAAAATTGGTTATTTACCACTCCAAAGAAGTGGCTTCGCAGTTTTACCACTACAAAGAACGGCTTCGTAAAATTGCCACTTACATCGTATACGTCTTGTTTAGTCTGCCATTTTCTCCATTTTACTGATTTTTAATCCCTTTTCTCATTTTCAGCCGCCTGAAATGACTAAAATGCCCCTCACGTTGATTGCACAGGCCACAGGGATTGAATCGTGGAGAGCCATTGTCTCAGTCGTGGCCAGGCGGATGGACTCCGACGCCGCCGAGGAGGAGGGCGAGGGCGAGGAGGCCACCGCACCGCGCTCCCGGTTCTACGCGTTCATCAAGGCGTTCCTCCTGCTATCCCTCTTCCTCCTCGCCGTCGAGCTCGCCGCCTACGCCAACGGCCGGGGGCGCCTCGCAGTCTCATTCGACTCACTCTACGTGTCCTAGCTGTGCTTCCCCGCCGCTCCAGCTCCTCGCCGACGCCTGCGTCGTGCTCTTCCTCGTCCAGAGCGCCGATTTACTTAAAAACTGACAATACATGTGCTTCTGTTAGCAGGCTGCTCGGGAAGAAGCGTGGGCAAGGGTCTCAGCTCTTGAGATTGAAATAGCTGCTACACTTAGAGATCTATCAATTGAGAAACAGAGGTACCAAGGAGCTAGAGAAAGAATTATTTTACAGTAAGCATCTTGTTTCAGTTAATCAGTTCCATACAGAGGCGATAAGAATGAGAGTTTGTGGAACTAATGTTATCTTCAACCCTTTCGTTTTGTTTCCTCTGTTGCTTACTTCAGAGAGACTCAGCTGCGTTCTTTCTATTCAACTACAGAAGAAATATCTGCTCTATTTGCAAAACAGCAGGAACAGCTTAAAGCTGTGCAGAGAACTTTGGAGGATGAAGAGAACTATGAGAGCACCTTAATGGGTGTTGATCTCAATAAAGTGCCACTAGCAACTGTTACCGCTCACGATGCTCGTGTAAAGCTAGTAGACTACTCAAAAAATACAATGGAAGCTTCTGGTGCTTCAACAGAGAATACCCAGGCAAGTGAACATAGTTCCAGTGATGAAGATGCCAACATGACCGAGCAGCAGGATGGTGGTACCAGAATTGAGAGGGGAGCACTCAAGACTTGAGTGCACTAGTCCAGAAAGGTCAGCAGAGAGATTCAGGTCTGATTCTTATGTTGATCTCGCAGCTACAGCTCCTGAGCAGGGGCCAACAGATACTGAGCAAGTTCCAGAGACAGAAAGCCAAGCTGGTAACATTGGCTGCAATGATCAGAATTCTTCTCTTCAAAGATGCAGTGAAATGGCAGGAGATAATACGCAGCTAGAGGATGAAGCACAGCCACATGAAAACAAGGAATCTGCCTTGATTCCCAAAGACAGACGGCATCTACTAGTAAATGGTTGTTGAATGACTATTCACCGTAATGTAAAGAATGAGTTTACTGGCTGTAACATTGAAACTTGGCTTATAAGCCGATCCTTGCAGAAAAATGAGAAATGAGCAGAATACCAACTTGTGTCTCAAGTAAGATAGTTGCATAGGAGTACTTTTAGTATCCTCTGTCTATCTCCTCCCCAAATCTGTGTTGTAAACAATTTCGATGTTGGAGTGAAATTGTCTGTAAACAATTTCAATGTTGGAGTGAAATTGTGTGTACATGAGCTGATTTAGTAAACAAATAGAATTGCACTAATAGAATCTGTGTTCTGTATTGCTAGATGAAATGAGAAATGTTGTTATTCTGTATTAATAGAACATTGCTGTTACTTCTGAACCAAAGGAATGAAATGAAATGTTATTTCTGTAATCAGCATGGAAGATGTCCTGCGTAAGAAATGAAATGAAGTGTTATTTCTGTAATCAGCATGGAATGTTGCTGTTATGTATTATAGAACCTTGCTGTTACTTCTGAACCAAAGGAATGAAATGAAATTGTGCACATGGAAGATGTCCAGCATATCTATTTGAAGACCATTCAAAATATCAAAAATAATTGTGAGTTCACAGCTCACATTACAATGACCTTGAGTTCACATCTCACTAGGCAATCAAAGATCTCCAAAATAAAATTGAGTTCACATCTCACAAACATCTCCAAAATAAAAGAGAGTTCACATCTCACTAAATAATTGTGAGTTCCACCCCACATAAGAAGTATGTCGATTTGAAGCTGCAGTGGGCATCCTTTCTGGAGTAGTTCTGGTGGTTTGGGAAGAACTGCCTTCTCCCAACAAGAAAGCAAGACGGCTGCACATATATATGTTACCACATTTAGAAAATTCCTTTTATTTCTCATTTGTGCATTGTGGACAGAGATGCAATTCTTATTGTTGTTACCTTCTAGTGACCATGCCTGGACTGTCCTGGAGTATTTGTTCTCTAGTAGGCCTTTGTGGGGTGCTAGGTTCACCTGGCCTAGCTTTTGTACTGTTCTTTCTAGGCTTCCTTTTCCTGCAATTAAACAATAAAAATTAATTGTTAGCATAAGGTGATAATTTAAGATTTGAATGAAAGAACAAAACTTGCCTTTTTTTAGTTCCATTCAGTGGACACTTGTAGCTAGCTTGTCTGTGTCCCTTTTCACCACATCTTTTGCAAGTCATCGGGCCTCTAATCATTTTCTTCCCCTTAGCATTGGTGGGAGCAGCGTTATCATCATTGGCACCTTTCTTCTTGTGACCACTTTCAAGACATCCTTTGATCCGTAGCTTCCTTTGTCTTCCAACATTTCTCCTAGCAAGTGGTGCACCCAAAACAAATGGAAGCTGGACTTGTGGCCATTGTGATTTGGCTGTCATTGGCTCAATCTCTCTCCCATAAGCAGCCTTGAATTTATCCACAGAGTAGTACTCATGCACAAATTGTTCAAGGTCTACTCTCTTTTGTGATGTTATAAAAGCTAAGACATGTTGACATGGCTTGCCGGTGTGCTGCCATTCAAGACAAGTACAAGTCATGTGATTAAGCTTCACAATATGCCTTTCACTATTGCGCCAAACCTCTGCAGTCCAATCACTAGATTCCACAACTTTCAAATGCCCCAAGCCTCTAGTATTTGCCCTCAGCTGAACCATAACACTAGGTAGTATCCTTCCAGCTGGTAGTCTCTCCCCAATCCTTCTCCTCTTCCTCCACAAAACCATGATCATCTCTCTAACCTTATCAGCTAGTTCAGCTACAGGTAAGTCCTTAATGTCTCGGATCCAGTTTTTGAAAACCTCTGCTACATTATTAGTGATGTAGTCACACTTGATATCTGGATTGAAGCCACACCTGTACCACTTAAGACTATGGTACTGTTTTATCCAGAGCCATACCTCATTTGATTCACTAAAAATTGCTATCATATGATCTTTGAACACCTCTTCCGTATAAGCCCTTGCTGCAGGATAAATCCTTCCAAACCCATGGAATCTTTTAACAAAATGCTTCATCAAATGGAAAAAGCATTCTCTTTGTTCAGCATTGGGAAACACATTGTTCACTGCATTTTCTAAGCCTTTGCAAGCATCTGTGCATATTGCAAGAAGCGGAGGATCTCCTATTGCTTTTTTCAGTTGATTCATAAACCAAGTCCAGTTGTCTTCTGTCTTAGAAGCTATGAACCCATAAGCCAGTGGATACATCCAATTGTGACCATCAACTACTGTAGCTGAGGCTAGGTGCCCATTCCACCTTCCATTCAGTGCGGTAGAATCTATACCCAAATATGGCCTACATCCTTCCAAAAAACCATCAATACATGGTTTAAGTGCACAGAAAAACCGATGAAAGTACACATTACCATCAATTTCCAGCATATCAATCTCCACAACACTTCCAGGTGACCTCTTGACAGACTCGGCCTTCCACCTATATAACATCTCAAAACTCTCTTCCCATTTACCATAAACCTCTGCGAGGGCTTTTTCTCTTCCTCTCCATACTGTGTCATATGAAATTGTCACAGAGTGTTCATCCTGCAACTTTGTTTGCAATTCTTTGGCGCCCATTTTTGGTGAGTTCCTAAGGATACTCACAGCCTTGCTAGCTACCCAGCTCTGAGATGGTGTTATGGTCTTCACCCTGCTGCTAGAAATACAATCATGATGGTCAACTAAAAGCACACTGCATATAAAGAATTACAAATGAAATTAATTATTTCACCTTTGAAAATGACATAGACATGGGCATAAATGATTTTTTTAACATTATGTAAATATTTCACCTTTACACTACTCTTATCATCCTGTAGAGAGAGAACTATCCTCCAAGGGCAATCTTTACTAGTCTTGCAGAACCCTCTAAATCCCTTCTTGTAACATCCCAAAATTTTGACATTTTAGTTATTTAATATTATTTTATTGCAATTTATGATTTTTGTGAATTTTCTGGATTTATTTGGATTTTTGAGAATTATTTGAATTATTATGAATTTAAATATATTACCTTTTGTTAAGAAATAATTATAAAAAGAAAAGTTTAAAATAAAGTTTTGCCAAAAATATTTTATTTAGGTCCAGAATGTCTCAAAGTATTTTTGAGATTTTTCTTGGAATTTTTAGAGTATTTTTACTACCCTAAATGAATTAGTTTATTTTCTTGAATTATTTTAATTGGAAAATCTCGGAAAATACCTGTGAACAGTGTTGGGCCCGGCCCATTACTGTGCGTGCCGAATGGTGAAATCGGGAGGAGTAACACCAACCGTTGGATCGGGATCCAAGGGTCCACATTGATCCACGTCATTTAAGTAAACCCTAATGTTAGCGACCGCTAGATCAAGATCGAGCGGTTACCGTTGATCGGTACCGATTCGGGAAACCCTAAGCCGTCCGACCGTCGGATCGTGATCGTGTGGCTGCCGTTCATCGTCTTCAATCCGAACTCTCGCGCCGCCGTCTCCGAGTTGGACTCGACGCCGCTGCCGTTTCTTCCTCGGTTTCCGCACTACGCCGGGTATTTAAGGACTCCGGAGCAGCTCCCGAGGATCGCCTCAAGTCGCCGCGTCTTTTCCCTCAAGCGCTGTCGCCAGAGAGACACCGAAGCCGCCGCGAGAGCTCACCGAAGTTGTCGAGAAGGTTTCGCCGAGATTCGTCGCCGCCGGGGACTTCTTCCGCCGAGCCAAACACGGATTCGAGTTCCTCAAGTCACGCCGCATCGGATTCGCTAACTCATCCTCGCCGGGAAGCGCCGAAACGCCATCAGACTCGTCATCGTCTCCAGCTCCGGTGACTTTGCGCCGCCACCAGCCATTGCCGTTTGCGAAGCACGTGGACCGTTGGATCGTCATCGCATGGCCAGAGATCGCCCACGTCAACATTGTGCACAGTGAAGTACAAGGGTAAGTCTCAGCCGTTAGATTGAAATCGGAGGGATAGGAGTGCGCCACGTCATTTAAGCATACGGTAAACTGCACGGGTAAATATTAGCGGTTGGATCTGGATCGAATGGTTATGGTTGGGCCACATCATTTATGAGCACAGTGCACCGTAGGGATAAGGATTGGCCTTTGGATTTAGATCTAAGGGTTGATATTGAGCCACGTCGCTAATTTGCCGATAGCCGTTGGATTAGTATTCAAGGGTCCAGATTTTGCCACGTTTTGTCCGTACAAACCAGGCGGGAAAAATCAGAATTTCCTTTATAAAAATAATTCAATTAATTCGGATTTTATGATTTTAAGGATTTTTTAGGAATTTCAAATTTCCAAACGCTATAACTTTTGCATATGAACTCCGATTGAGGTGATTCAAATTCCTAAAAATTTATAAAATTGAGATCTATCTAATGGTAGCTTTAGTTTGAATTTTTGAGTTCATTTGTTCTTTAGTTTTTGGTGTTTATTTGCTATTTCTTCTCGATTCGCGTAGACGTTGAATTGTGCGAGGCTTCGGAGGAGGAATTAATTTCTCAAGAGCAATCTTCGGAGCAAAATCAAGAGCTTAAGCAAGGCAAGTTGTGCTTTGATCATGTTGAACCCATTTTAGGAAATATTGCTATTTTGCTTTACTTTATTGCATGTTATTTTATGTGTATAAATGATTTCAACCTAAATTTGGGATTAGTTAATATACCCTTTGAATTATACCCTACCTTGTCATTTGTATGCCATGATCTATTGTCACCCTAGGTTGGTTCGCTATAGTTGGTTAATAATGAAATCAACATGGATGGTTAGATCGAATTAGAATTGCTTAGCCATGCCACGTCATCACATGTTCATGAATCTTTGATAAATAATCTTGACTAATGGAATATGGAACAATGTTCTGAATTTGTGTGTCATGTGTGGTCACATGATGAGATTGAGTTGTGGTGGCAATAGATGTCACGCAACGATATTGAATTGTTGATGGCACGTGGTGCTTGGTAATCAACTGGGGTGGTTATGATTTTGGGTCGGAGCAAGTGGCAAGGGCAGGATGCTAGGGTGGGCCCGATGGGTAGAGGGTTTGTGTATGTCTTGCTTTGATCAAACCATAAGGACACCTTGCGAACCTTTGACCTGAGTCAATCATGCAACCACATGTCTGTTATGGGGCAGCCTAGCTGACTAATTTGTAATGTCTTAGCTTGGGTACTACCGTGGTGGTGTGCTTCATCTTTTTAATGAACCCAGATGGTGCAAGAGGGGGCCCCTGCTGGGACAGGATGTTCCTTTAGTGTTGAAACCTTAGCGGGTAGTACTGAGTTAAGACAGAGCATTGTAAAGGCTTTGTCATGATTCTCTGCCGGCACACCAAAGGAAGTGTGCTAATGGCTAGGCACAAAAGAGATTATCATGTCGTGTGGGTAAAGTGCATAACCTCTGCAGAGTGTACAAACTATTCGAATAGCCGTGCTCACGGTATTGAGCAATGCTCGGGGATTACAGTCAAGGGTTTAGACTTTTGCAAAATAAAACTTGGGATGGATGGCAGGTTGCCATGGAAAATTGAATCTTGACTTAGGATGAGAAATTTGGTTTATTTGAGAAATGCTGAATCTATCTATTATTGCTATTTGTTTTATTACTGTCTTTTCAATCTATATACTGTACTTGTTTATAAATGCTGCTTAGTGGCAAATAACCATTGTTAGCCTTTCCTTTGGAATAAGCCTGCATATAGCTATAATAGGATTGCATTCTGTGCACAACTTGTTGAGTACGTGTTGGTGTACTCACCCTTGCCTACAAACATCATCAGTGCTGAAGAAGGAGTACCATGAAGAGACGAATGTTTAGGGTGCGAGCCTTGTCAGTTGCCTGTGGTATACTGAGGGGTTACCTACGTCTTCATTTCCGCTGCAGTTCAATTTGTTGTTCAGCCTTGTGAGGCATTGTTAAGTAAGTTGACCATAAGGTCATACAACTGGTAATATTTAATATATTATGTCTTTTATCTTATTTACGTTGTGTATGATTGTGATATTCACTAATGTTGAGCCTGTGTGCACTACGTGATCTGGACTAGTGCGATATCACGGAGGTCCGGATTTGCATATTCGGGTCCCGACAGATGTGGTATCAGAGCCATACTGACTGTAGGTCTTGACCCTAGATAGTCTGGTCGTCTCTATAGGTCATTCAAAATTATTTTCTAAAGTAAAAGACCTAACCCAGAAGAATAATGTGTTCTTGACTTATCTCATTCTCCTATCTCTGTCCTTACCAAAAATTCTTCTTTTCCCTTGCTAAAATTTCTTTCCCTTGCCCCTGCTGAATGGAGTTAAAATCTTACCTAAGTTATCTTAAGTAGAAAACGATATACCACACTTTAGGAGATGACACCAAGTGCCTGCTACTACCCTCATGATCATAACGGAAGAAATCATCAAGCTCATGGAAGAGTGGATCAATGAAGTGTATCAAGGGCTAGAAGATTCAGTGCTCCAGGTAGCCAGTTGAGACTCATGTGTGGGAGTCGTGTTTCCTAAGATAGGAGTGTCGCCCATTAGATGGCAGTTTTGTGTGTTTAGGTTGAATTGGTTCTTCTTGATTGCTGAGTGTGCAGTATGCGTTGCAAAGCTTTTAGGCTTATATAAGCAACCATACCAAGTTATTAATATTGATTGCTTAAGATATTGGGTTAAACCTATCCTCCCTGTGTTAGGATTCTTGCTCCTCACCTACGCTATTTCCCTCCCTCCTAACCCCTTTAAGGTAATCAAACAGATGGTTCAAAGTAGTGATAGCAATGGAGCTAGTGGAAGTGAAAATCAACTCAGTGAAAACTCTACAGACGGATCAGTTCTTCAACCATCAACACCGCTAGATATGCAGAGTTTCAAAGAGTTTTTGACCGCTCAGACTCAGTTGATGCAAGCAATGATGAAACAAATGCGAAATATGACCATCAAGCTAATGTCAGCAATGCGTCTCAAATGGTTACCAATGATCCCTGTGCTGATTCAAGGTTATTAGAATTCATAAGGACTCATCCGTCAATGTTTTCAGGAAATGTTTCACCTTCGGAAGCAGAAGGTTGGCTCGAGACCATTAAAAGGAAGCTACTCATAGCTCAGTGTAGAAGTGATGAGAAGGTCTTGTATGCTTCATACCAGTTACGAGGAGTTGTCGCTGAATGGTGGGAAGGCTATTGTGCTAACCATGAAGCCCCACAGGATATCACTTGGAATGAATTTATTACTGCCTTTCATGATCTCTTTGCTTCACCAAGGAATATTATAGCCATAGTGAATTCAGAGAAGGACGCTACTCTTGTATCTTGTTCAAGATCAAGACGATGTTCTTTGAAGTGCTATCAACTAGACAAGATGGGAGATCGCTTTGCTAGGGGATGTGTTGTGAATCAGGAAGTAATGAATCACAAGAAGAGCAGCATTGAGTGCTACAACTGTCACCGAAAAGGCCATTATGCTAACCGATGTCCACAGAGAAGACAAATATTCCCTACAGCCGTGGATATACTGGAAGTTACCTCAGTGAGCGGTGAAATTGCGAGAGAAATTGGCCGAGAGAACCAATTGAAGAAAAGGCGTCTAGGTAAAAATACTCTTCCAATCATTGAATGCTCAAGAAAGAAAGTTAACCCTAGACTCTACTATAATTGTCACAAGCCTGAGCATTTTGCCAAGAAATGCCCGCAAGGAAAAGCAATCATATTGGGTCAAGTCAATCCTAACTCCGTCCCTGTCGAAGCCCCAAATCACGGAAGTCAGGAACCGTGAGTTTACTTAGTGCAATATCATAACCCTACTTGTAAAGTGAAGAGATTAGTAATGACTTCCATGTAAAGGTTTCCTTGTTGACAGAGATGAAGCAGAGAAGATTGATACATTGGAATACCGAATATTGGAATAAAGAAGCAATAATGGGGAATGATGAGTTGATGTTCTCTAAGAGTATTCTTGCGTCTACGATTCACTTGAAAATGATACATGCGCAATGGTGACTAGTTTAGAGGTACTCAGTATGATCTTATTAATCAGAGGATTCATCATTAAGTGCTCAGTTGTGCTAGGATTAGCCAGAATGTTAAGGGTTCAGTGCCTAGTGAATGAGTTAAGTTCCGAGAAAATCATATTATGTTGGATATTTAAGTTGTTCTTGAAATTAGATGGATGGCCAAAGCATAAGGATTATTTTAGGTGAAGAGTATATCGATTTAAAATCCTGAATGAAAAAAAGAGGTTCCAAGTGACTGCAGTTTGTGTTAGCCAGCTAATGAATAGTAGTATGAAAATTTCCAATTAGAAGATGCGTCAATTGTCAGAAAATATCTTGATATATTTTCCAAGGAATTGCCTGGTATGCCGTCATATCGAAAGACCAAGTCCATGAGCAAATTAGTACCGATATAGCACCAATCGTGAAAAGACCATATATACTAAGGAAATAATGGGAAATGGAAAAACATATCGAAGAGTTACTAGGAAAAGTTTTGAAAAGACTTAGTGTGTCACCATGAGAGCTCTTGTTTATCAAAAAGAAAAATGAAAGATCGGGAGAGTGCACTGATTCGTGCTCTAAATAAAGAAAAGAATTGAAAACAAGTATCCAATGTCAGGATCGACAACGTGTTTGGTCAGTTGAAAAGAGAATTGGAATTTCCTTAGGACAAAGCTTCGCTTAAAGCTATCATCAATTGAAGAGTCATATGAAGGATGTTTTAGGACTTCGTTCTCTACGTGATTTGGACAGTATAAGTTTTGGCTATATTCCCTAGATTGACCAATGCCCTGCATGCTTCATGAACATGATGACTAAGGTGTTTGTGGATTATTTGGATAAATTCATGAGTGCCATATGGATGACATTCTAGTATAAACTAAGACAAAAGAAGAACATGTAGAATATGTCTTTTGGAAGGATTGTGAGCGCAGCAGTAGTACGCTAAGTTCAACAAGAGTGATTTCTGGAGGAAAAAAAAGTTGAATCTCGTTAGTCATGCGAAGACTTTTTAAAGGAGTTGTCGTTGAACCAAGTAAGGTAGAAGTTGTGTTACATTGGAAGCAACCAAAGTTCGTCACTTAGATTGAAAGTTCTGGAAGTGGCAAGATATTATCGCTGGTTCATAGGAAGGTTTTTTGACAATAGCTAGACCTTTTATACAATTGTTAAGAAGAAAGAGTTGCACGGACGCCAGAGTGCGAACAGAGTTTTCGGAAGTTGAAGAAGCAGTTACCATTACCGCATGTGTTAGTATTACTAGTTGTGCGGAACAGTTTCAACATATAAGGTGATGCTTCTAGACATGATCTGGGATGAGAATCGACGCAAAATGGCTATGCAATGATGCAATTGAGACAGCATGAAGAGAATTACCCTACGTATGACTTGGATTTAGCTATCGTAGTGCATGATTCGGAAATATGGTATCACCATCTTATCGAAAATACATATGAACCATAAGAGTCTAAATCATATATTTACTCAGTCAGACTTTAAATGTGGAGCAAAGAAAATGGCTGGAAATGATCAAGATTTTAGTGTCAGAATCCATAGGCATTCTAGCAAGGCCAAGGTGGTACTCGATGTTTGAGTTATGAGGTAATATGTTGATAATAAGCAGTTAACAGGATTGTGCAAAGGATTTGAGAGGCTGAAATTATAGGTCGTCCAATGAAGTTCATAAGTTGTTTGATAATAAAACCAACAGTAGAAGATCGGATTATAAGAAGATCGAAGAAAGAAGAAATACAAAATTAAGTCCAGAAAAGAAGAAGGCTTAGCCAAGAAACAGAATTTTGGGTGATTGGGATATAATGAGGATTTAAGGCTGAATTAGTGTGCTGGATAGGAAGATCCTAAGCGGATGATACTTGAGGAAACCCATGATTCTAAGTGTTCGATTCATCCAGAAGATGTAATGAGGTCTAAGGAAAAAGTATTGGTGGTTTAAAATGAAGAGCGAAACTATTGGGTAGGATGCCCTATGTGATGTGGACCAGAGAATAAAGGTAATGAATTGGTAACCTGTTGCTTCATTGCCATCATTGTAGATTCCTGAGTGTAAGCGGGAGACAAACCATTAAAAGGATCCCTATTGAGAATTGATCATAAAGGATAAGAATTCGGAGGAATTGTTATTAACTGATTGACCAAAGTTACTCATTACATACCACTGAAGACTACGCACCCAAAAAGTCGTTGGCAGATCTGTAGATGTCAGGGATTGAGTGACTGCATGAAGTGCCTAGGAAAATGGTGTCTGATAGAGGTAACCAATTTATCTCGAGGTTTTAGAACAAGTTACCTGAAGCAGTGAGGACTCGCTTGAAATTTTAGCATCGCATATCATCCACAGATTGATGACCAAGCAAAAAGAGTTAATCAGATTTTAGAGGATATGTTAAGAGCTTGTGTGATATCTTACGCTACACCTTAGGATAAATATCTGCCATATGCAGAGATCGGTTATAACCATAGTTATTAGGCTAGTCTGCAAATGCCACCATTTGAAGCCTTACATGGTCGTGCCTGTCGTACCCTATTGAATGAAACAGAAAGAGTGTTCAGGGAGGCCGAGGATCAAGTTGCCATGATGAGAGAAGGGCTGAAAGCAGGGCAGTCAAGGCAGAAAAGTATGCTGACGATCGCTGTCATGAGTTGAGCTTCGAGCCCAATGTTTTTGTGTATCTCATAGTCATTCCCTTAAAGGTGTAAAAGATTTCAGGCCAAAAGGGAAGCTTGCACCTAAGCTCGTTAGACCATTCAAAATTCTAAGTCGTCAAGGAGAGGATGCATATCAGTTGGATTTACCGTAGTCATTAGCAGGTATGCATGATGTGTTCCATGTGTTACAACTCAAGAAATGTCTCAGGAGGCAGAATTCCCAAACCTGTTCTCTAATTAGCCCTAAATCTCGGGGTCGAGATTCTGTTAAGGGGGGAGGTTTGTAACATCCCAAAATTTTGACATTTTCATTATTTAATATTATTTTATTGCAATTTATGATTTTTGTGAATTTTCTGGATTTATTTGGATTTTCTGAGAATTATTTGAATTATTATGAATTTAAATTTATTACCTTTTGTTAAGAAATAATTATAAAAAGAAAAGTTTAAAATAAAGTTTTGCCAAAAATATTTTATTTAGGTCCAGAATGTCTCAAAGTATTTTTGAGATTTTTCTTGGAATTTTTAGAGTATTTTTACAGCCAACCGGAATTCATTCATTGATGGGTACATAGTGCCAATCATCATTTTTGGGTGATCTTTGTCATATGTAATCACTATCTCATCTGGTATGACATCACTAATAATAGGAATGGAGACATCTTCGGCATCAACTCCTTGCTCAACCACTGCATGACTGTTTGGTTTAGCCACATGTCCTCTCCCATCGTTATCCCTCAAGCCCAAAATCACACATAGCTGATCCTCACTCATCAGTTCAATTCGACCTTCAGCATCATGAGTCTCTACAATTTGCAGGTTATCCCAATCAACTTCTGGAGTATCATCATGAGATTCCATGCCGCTGGCCTACAAGAAAATTGTGATTTCTGGATTCACTATAAACACAAATAAAAAAGGCACACCTAATTCATGTATGGAAGGATTGTGACAAATCCTAATGGGGAAAGTACTGGAACAGAAAGGAGTGTTCTTAACTAACACTATTGCAAATGAATTGCTTACTATATGTTACGGAAACGTAAAAATTAATGAAATTAGTAGGCAATTTAGGAGATATTAAGGAGCAAAACGAGCATTAAAAACCTAAAAAAATCAAATCGAGGCTTTAGTGCGTGACATTGAGACTGGAAGGGGAACAAAAGCGAATAATTACTAGAGTTAACACGGCGTCGCTCAATCTCCACGGCAGATTCGTGCGTCCTGACCTCCGGTATTTGTGCCCTGCCGTCACAGGGAGATTGGAGTTTTGCATGGACGAAATCACCGTCCAATCGATTGGTGATTGGCCTCAGAGAGATCGATGCAAGCTAGGCAATTTGAAGCGTTAAACGTAGTACGAGATGAGAATTGCATGGCACCAACCTTGACGTCGAACTCGGACCGGTTCTGCTTGAGGATGTAGAAGAGAGCGAGGAGGTCGTCGGTGGGAACACGGTGATCGGCGGCCGGCGGCGCGTCCTGATCCATGGCGATCGGCGGTCGGCGGCGCGATGCGATGAGGGATTGGCGAAGCGTCGACGTTCCGGCTGGGGAGAATAGGCACGCGACGTTTCGGTTGGCTCTCCACGATTCAATCCCTGTGGCCTGTGCAATCAACGTGAGGGGCATTTTAGTCATTTAGGTGGCTGAAAATGAGAAAAGGGATTAAAAATCAGTAAAATGGAGAAAATAGCAGACTAAACAAGATGTATACGATGTAAGTGGCAATTTTACGAAGCCGTTCTTTGTAGTGGTAAAACTGCGAAGCTACTTCTTTGGAGTGGTAAATAACCAATTTTTTCGCTTTAATCAGGAAAATTCTTCAAACCTTCTAACATGTCTTGCTAGCCTACCCAAACTAACAAAAATAGCACAGCTCACGCCTGGCCTCCTCTCCTCTCTTGCCGCCCATGCCGCAAGCGCCAACACCACAGGGAGCTCACGCCACGCGGCCTTTGGCCGTCGAACCTCTCAAGCTCCACAGCCCATACCCCTACCTCGTGAGCTCCGCTTTGCCATAAAACCACTGAGGCCACCCCCCTGCCCTCCTGCTCGCCATGCTTCACCATTGCCGCAAGGAGCTATCGCAGCTTGGGCAGAAGCAGGGCGAGCACCTCTCTCTCGTTTACTGCGCCAGGTGATTAGCTCTTGCTTACCTCAAAGTCATCTCTATGGTTCTCTCCTCAGATTCTCAACCATGTCCTGAGACTCGTTTCAGCTGAAGCCGACCGCGAGTCTCTTCTTCCTTAGAGTCAGCGAGTCAGCTCCTCAGCTGCAGCTGCCTTGTGAGCTCTTCTACCAACTCGTTTTGCCGTGAGACTCACTTAGCTCCTGACCCTTCTCCTCCGTTTTGTCTGCAGCGCAAATCGGATCGTCAATCTGCCCTTCTTCTCCCCTCCTCTTACATAAGGATTACATGCTGATATGTAAACCTTTCTAAAAAAATAACTAACAAAAATCATTACTACTTTTAAAGAAGTTAGTGATGATTTGTTAGTCTGCATCTCTTCTCCCTTCCTTTCATATAAGATTACGTGTTGACATGTGGTTCTTCCTCACAAATCTCTATAAAAAAACACAAAAAAACAATCCATCTCTCTTCTCCACTCCTCTCGCATCAGAATTATGTACTGATACGCATGCGTTTTCCTAAAAATATTTAACTAAAAAGAAAAAACAATCTATCAACAAACATCCCTAAAAATTCGCTATCAACAAATAGCGCCAAAGAGCCCAAATATCTACTTATAACCAATCCATAATATTGTTACAATGTGTTGTATTCCGCTTAACGCATATGCGTTAAGCTAGTATCCATTAAATGATTTAACGCAGCTGCAGTTGAAGATGCAACGAACTCAAGCAAACAATACATACGCCCACATTAACACAGCAGAGCATTACAAATTTAGCTCCCACTAATTACAACACAATTAAGATAACAGCCAAACCAGCCAGCAGTTCATCACGAGCGTCCTCCTTTCGAAACGTAAGTTCATTATGAGCTACCTTAGCTTAATCAGGTAGCTTTCAAGCAGTAAACTGAAGCTTCCATCCATGATGCTCGCAACATGCAGGAGCAGGGCGCACCCTAGAAAATAGAAATGGACTACCTAAACTGACAGGAAGCAAAAACAGAATACGGGAATTGATATTCTCACCTAGACATGATGGAGTAATGCAGGCTGGGATGAGATGTTATTTGGTTAGATGATGTAAGTATACAACGTGTGATAATTAAAAGCGAGATTGAAGCTAGTACAGTATCTTATTTCACTTTAGTAGCGCTTGTTCTAGCCCTAGAGTAATTATCCATAGTAAATCGATGCTAAAAGTTCTTCATATTCTCCAATAATTGTTCCATTAATTAGGATTAGCCCTAGAGTAATTTTCCAATAATTGTTCCATTAATTCTCACTCGTACGCTCAATCCGATCTTCTCTCCTAGCCAGGCCCAAACTCCCATCACTACACCTGTATGAGCGAAAAAAATAACCAAGTGCACTAGATCATAAAACTCAACTTTTTTTAGACCAGAAAGAAAAAATCCAACTGTTGGATCTTTGGTCAAGACTTGCTCTCCTGAAGCTAACTTGGATACTGATGGTAATATTTCGGATGAGTATCAATCGGTACTACTTCACAAAAGCCCCACGGATCTTGATGCATGCCATTCGGTATTGGATAATATCTTTTGGTATACCTTCACACTTTCACACCACATGATGAAGTATTCCACACCCAAAAAAGATATTAGAAGAATGCATAGCATTATCCTAGCTAGTATCATTACTATTATATAAAAAAGTTAGTGGTGGATTGTCAGTCTGCCCCTCTTCTCCCCTCTTCTAATATAAGGATTACATGCTAATTTGTAAGCCTTCCTAAAAAAAATATCTAACAAAAATCATTACTACTTTAAAAGAAGTTAGCGATGGTTCGTTAGTCTGCATCTCTTCTCCCCCTCCTTTCGTATAAGGTTATGTATTGACATGTGGTTCTTCCACACAAATCTCTATAAAAAAAGAAACGAAAGAAAGCAATCTATCTCTCTTCTCGACTCCTCTCACATCATAATATTGTGTGCTGATATATGAGTTTTTCTAAAAAGTATTTAACAAAAAAAACAATCTATCAATAAACAACAACATCCCTTAAAATTCTCTATCAACAAATACCGATAGGCCAGCCCAAATATCTATCCATAACCAATTCATAATATTGTTACAATGTGGCTTTATTTGTATTCCGTTGCAATGCATATGCATTCGGCTAGTATCCATTAAATGATTGAAGCTGCCGTTGAAGTAAATAAAAGATGCAACAAACTCGAAGCAAACATTACATATGCCCACATTAATACAACAGAGCATTACAAATTTAACTCCCACTTATTACAACACAATTAAGAAAACAGCCAAACTAGCCAGCAGTTCATCAGGAGCGTCCTCCTTTCGAAAGGTAAGTTCATCATGAGCTAGCTTAGCTTAATCGGGTAGCTTTCAAGCAGTAAACTGAAGCTTCCATCCATCTAGCTCGCAACATGCAAGAGCAGGGCGCACCCTAAAAAATAGAAATGGACTACCTAAACTGACAGGAAGCAAAAACAGAATACAAGTATACAGGAACATCGACCTAATTAAGAAGCATCAAACTATGCAGAGAACACAATCGATCTTCATCTCAACGGTAGGGGCGTAGCATCAAACAATGCTCTAGCCCATCGTGTATTTTTTAGTCCACGTATATGCAGATAGTAGGAAGATAGAACGCCGCAGACTCGCAATCACTATTGGCTCATTCAATACTTCAATCATCGTTCTTCGTTGTTGAGCAGCGTATGTGCTTGTGCGTCAGGCAATTAGATTTGGATCGTGCCTCATGCTTGTGCGGGAGAAAATTGAACCTTGCTTAAAGTTTTGACTAAGCCTTTGCCCGCGGTGGAGGGAAGCAGGAATGTTCAAGGGTAAAAGGATCAATGCATGCTCTGCATCGATGGTCCATCCATTCTCGTGATAGAAATGGTAGGATGGTTGGGATGGACGTCCAAGGCGTGCCTCAACAAGCAAAGATCCACTTCATTCACCTACGATCCCAAAAGAGAAGAAAAAAACACGACGTGAGGGAAAAGCCGAACACTACTACGAATAACACATCACTATCACTTTATCTCGTGGGTTCTTAAGTTTTTTGAAAAACGATTGTGATAAGTAACTTCGAGGGTGTTAGTAATAATCACTATCGGTTACGAGATTATAAGTGATTGTGATGTAGCCTTGGACACATCCGAATCGGTTCTCTACTAAAAAGTGATAGTGATGTGCATGGTCATCACTATCGGTTCTTTTCAAAGAAGTGATAGTGATGTGCACGTGATCATCACTATCACTTCTATGAAAAGAACCGATAGTAATGATCTGCACATCACTATCACTTTTTATTAGAGAACCGATTCTGATGTGCACTGGTCATCACTATCGGTTCTTTTTATAGAAGCGATAGTGATGACCATGCATATCACTATCGCTTTTTGAAAAGAACCGATTCTGATGTGCTCCCATGCACATCACTATCGCTTTTTGAAAAGAACCGATTCTGATGTGCCTCGCTAGGTTATATATACCACTCGCACTGAACTCTTCTCTGTTGTTGCTCCAGAGGAGATTTCTCCACCGCCACCCGAGAAAATAGCTCATATTGTGTGGATGGAAGCAATACTTGGGTGAGAAAATTTGAAGTCCTTATGGGTGGGTATTAAGAGGGCAAAATTGAAACCCTATCTTGAGGAGATTCCCCTCTTTTGCCCTCTTTTGCGGTTTTTCAAAATATGATCAGCAATTCTTTAAACCCTTCAATTTTGCAACTGTAATTTCGATATGTCGTCAATAAAGTTTAGGTTGCAATCGAATTGTGTACATGCTTTCAGATTTCACACTCTTTATTTGACAAGCACATATCTATTTAATTTTGTAGTGCGATCTCCTGCTTATATGGAATTATTATTGCTATCATGTGGTAACTCAAGTATTAGAGTTTAGGCGGCGTAACCTCGCCTCCCGCTCGAGGGTGCTTATTTATAAATATGCTGAACGAAAGGGCATATTTATAAGCTTAGCGCCTCTCGAATTGTCCACGTTTTTGATAGTTCGAGATATATGGTTCGAGCAAGTTCTAATCGTGTTGTACAACTTGAGTAGATTTGAGTAGCGTCTCTCTGGTGTTCTCGAATACACACCCTCTTGACCTGTTGTCGAGACGGTATCCGGAGAACGAGAGATGTCTCCAAATTTTCTCTCGAGTTGTACAACGCTTAGGAACTTGCCCGAACCATATATCCTCGAATGGGATTAGGACCTAACCTATTTAGAGATTAGGAGTCATCGCTGGTACCCTTTGTTTTGTTTTGTTGTAGTAGAAAGATTTGCAAGCTATTGCACTATCTATATAATTAGATTATTTGATATCATTGTTGATGTTAAAAATTTATGTCTCTTATGTAGGGAATTAGAAGCTTTAAACCGTGGAAGAAGCTAGGTATCGATCGGGAGTACATTTATATATCTTGGAACCTCGTCCACTATTTTGCAAAGGTAATATTAATTGAAATGATGTCTCAATATTTAAAATAGCTATAGCTAGTTGTCGCTCCAGTTTTTCCTTAATTTATTGTGCGAAATTTAATTGCAAATGGACCGTGAGGAATGGATGTATCAGAAAAGCCGTGTGAGTGCTGAATTTCAGAGGGGTGTGAAGGAGTTCAAAAAAATTGCAGAAGATGACATGGTGAGGAGGGTGTAAACTTCATATATTGTCCTTGCATTGATTGCACCAATCTGAGGAGATTTAACAACTCATCTCAAATTGAGGACCACCTGATTCGACGTGGCTTCGTGAGGAATTACACATGTTGGATCCATCACGGGAGGTAGGTAGTACCTTCCGATATGCAACGAAGATACGGTGGAACCGGATGACGAGTTGCGTACCGATATGTTTGAGGAGGATAATTTGGAGCAAATGTTGCGGGATGTGGAGGTAATTACACGGAAAGAGAGTTTGAAAAGTTTAAAAGCTTGATAGAAGATTTATGCCAAACCGCTGCTCACAAAGTTGCAAAGCGGAATACACCAAGTTGGGTTCGGTCCTTGCATTGTTCGAATCAAGGCAAAACACCGCTGGACGATACAAGTTTCAATGCACTACTAGTTCTTCTATCGGATCTACTTCCTGAGGGAAACGAGTTGCCAACAAGCATTTATGAAGCAAAGAAGCTACTATGTCCCATGGGAATGGAAATAGAAAGGATACATGCATGTCCGAATGATTGATCTTGTACCGTAACGCACATCGAGCTGCACGCTTGTCCAGTTTATGTGTGCCCGGTACAAACAAAAGGAGAAGCGAACGACAAGAAGCGTAAGAGCCGGGCAACGACGGTGAAGAGGTCACTAAAGGTGCACCGCCAAGGTATTGTGGTACTTGCCCATCATTCCCCGTCTGAGCGGTTGTTTGCAAATCCGAGAGAGGCAAAATTGTTGCGTTGGCATTACGAGTCTCGAAGGAAGATGGCAAGTCGAGACACCTCGCGATTCAGCTCAATGGAGAAACATCGATTGGAAACATGAGGAGTTTGGTGCCAAATGAGGAACATAAGATTTGTTGAGTACCAACGGAATGAATCCGCTTGGTAACATGAGCAATCCACAAAGACTGCCGCTTCATAGGTATCTACAACCTCCTCCTTGGTCAGGCATGAAGCGGAAGTATATCATGATGTCATTACTAATCTCGGACCCAAACAATGGAAATGATATTGATGTGTACCTTGCACCATTGATCGAGGATTTGGTAAAATTGTGGAATGAGGGGTCGTCGTGTGGGATGCGTAAAAGAGAGCATTTCACCCTACTGGCTATGGTATTTTGCACCATAAATGATTTCCTGCCCTTGGTAATTTGGTAGGTTACAAGATCGAAAGGAGCCAAAGCGTGTCCTATTTGTGAAGAGGAGACCGAGAGTCTATGGTCGCCAATTCCAAGAAAACTGTATATGGGTCACCGAGGTTTCTACCTCAAGTCATCGATACCGTAAGATGGATGACAAATTTGATGGGAAGAGGGAAGTCCGTTCGCACCGCACCTATGAGTGGAAGCCAAGTATATTCATGTGTAGAGGATATCGATGTTCAAGACGGAAAGAGTCAGAACTGCTCGGCCCTAGGACCATTTGGAAGAAGAGGTCAATATTCGGGACTTACCGTCTCGAAGGAGTTAGATGTCCAGCATTGTATTGATGTCATGCATGTTGAGAAGAATGTCATGATAACTTGGTTGGCATCCTGCTGAACATACCGGAAGACCAATGATGGTGTCAATGCTCGTCGTGACATGGCCTACATGGGAATCAGGCCCAGACTTGCAGTGATAGAGGAGGATGGAAAAGGTCCGTACATCCCTCGCATGCTACACCCTATCCAAGAAGGAGAAATAAGATCTCGCAAATGTCTCCAAAGTATTAAAGTTCCATCTGGCTACTCCGCGAACATTAAGAAGCTTGTGTCTATGGATGATTTGAAGTTGTTGGGCATGAAGTCCCATGACTGCCATGTCTTGATGACCCAAATGCTCCGGGCTTGCAATCTGAAATATTCTCCCAGAGGATGTCAGTTGGCAATCACAAAGTTGTGTTATTTCTTCAATGCGATCTCCTGCAGTTATTGACCCCGATGTACTAGACAACTTACAGAGTGAGGTGGTGCGCACTCTGTGTCACCTTGAGATGCATTTCCCACCGCCGTCTTTGGCGAATGGTCCACCTTGTTGTTCACCTTGTCGAGAGATTAAGATATGTGGACCCGCTTTCCTCGCTACATGTATCCGCTCGAGAGGTACATGGGTATATTAAAGTCGACGTGAGGAATCGGTCGAAGCCTCGAGGGTAGTATTGTTGAAGGTTATGGACTCAAGAGGTTATTGAGTTTTATGGACTACCGGGTAAAAGACAAGCAATCGGTGTTCTCAGATCTCGTCATGAGGGTAGACTTGTCGGTAAAGGAACCGCGGGTCCAAACTAATGAGTCCGAGGTTTGATATGTATTGCAAGGCGATTTCACGCCTTGCGTAATAGCGCAGGTTCGCCCATACATCGAGCATCATAAGTTGATATTACGGAAGAGAATCCACAAATGGATGAGTTTCCATTGCACAAGAACACAATGATCGATTCTCACATGGTTCAAAGAAAAAGCGGAGGTCTCCTTTAGTGAGAATGTAAAATGGTTGGTGACGGACCAAGATTTAATGTACGTATATGGCGAGGGTACGATATTAATGGTTACACCTTTTACACCGAGAGTCAAGATGCCAAGAGTAATCGCCCAAAACAAAGGTGTGAGTATAAATGCTTTCTCGATGATCATCACTCAAAACAGTCTCCCAACCACAATGAACTCCTACTATGGGCTGATCAAGAAATTTGGGAGCTCGACACGGAATATACCAAGTTCCATTGTTCCGATGTAAGTGGGTACGACTTCCACATGGAGTGAAGGTCGACAAGAGAGGCTTTACTATTGTGGATCTCAAGAGACTCGCCTACAAAGATGATCCGCTTGTCCTTGTGAAGCAAGCAACTCAAGTCTTTTACGTCGCGCGATCCGCCAATCCGAGGTTGCACGTCGTTCTTCATGGCAAGAGACGGATCGTAGGAGTTGAAGATGTTGTAGATGAAGAAGAGTATAACCAATTCGATGAGATACCTTCATTTGCGATGGGGCTTGTCTTAGCGGGATGATTTACACACATGGAGCCAATTACATGCAGTAGATCATCATGAAGGGCAGTATTGTAAATAAATGGACTATTATAATGTATGTAAAATAGTTTGCAACGCTTTCAAAGTAAAAAATCCAAGGTGATGAATTGCTGTTTGGAGGCTTCGATGGAAATGCATGCAATTTCTCTTTATGCCTGCACTTTGTGCCATATGTTGTGAAAGAAAATTCTATTTGACAAAATTACTTTTGGGAAAGCTTGTAAATAGTCAAAAGCTCATTTCTGGAAATTTTCGTACAATTCCAGGTTAATTTGAAAAAGTTTTGACTTTTCTACGCTTTACGCACAAATCATGTCTACGAAATGAATTTTAGCATATTTTTTGAATGAAGTCGCTTTTTCCAAAAATTCTTTTATGGAAAGTTTTGCAGTATCCTAAAATATGTTTTTGCATAATTTCAAATAATTCCAATGATATTTACAAAAGTTTTACACTCTTTGATCTAATTCTGAAAATGTACTGCATGCATGGTTTGTTTGGAAAGGCAATAGTGCAACCTGCACTTTGTGTCATATGTTGTGAAAGAAAATTCCATTTGACAAAATTACTTTTGGGAAAGCTTGTAAATAGTCGAAAGCTCATTTCTGAAATTTTCGCATAATTCCAAAGTTAATTTGAAAAAGTTTTGACTTTTCTCGCTTTTACGACAAATCATGTCTCTTAAATGAATTTTAGCATATTTCTTGAATGAAGTCGCTTTTTCCAAAAATTCTTTTATAGAAAGTTTTGCAGTATCCTGAAATATGTTTTTGCATAATTTCAAATAATTCCAATGATATTTGCAAAAGTTTTACACTCTTTGATCTAATTCTGAAAATGTACTGCATGCATGGTTTGTTTGGAAAGGCAATAGTGCAACCTGCACTTTGTGCCATATGTTGTGAAAGAAAATTCCATTTGACAAAATTACTTTTGGGAAAGCTTGTAAATAGTCAAAAGCTCATTTCTGGAAATTTTCGTACAATTCCAGATTAATTTGAAAAAGTTTTGACTTTTCTACGCTTTACGCACAAATCATGTCTACAAAATGAATTTTAGCATATTTCTTGAATGAAGTCGCTTTTTCCAAAAATTCTTTTATGGAAAGTTTTGCAGTATCCTGAAATATGTTTTTGCATAATTTCAAATAATTCCAATTATATTTGCAAAAGTTTTACACTCTTTGATCTAATTCTGAAAATGTACTGCCTGCATGGTTTGTCTGGAAAGGCAATAGTGCAATGAACTACATCAGTGTCAGTTTTCATTATAAAAGCGATACTAATAATAAAGCATCAGTATCAGTTTTCTTAAAAAAGTGATACTAATGATAAAGCATCAGTATCGCTTTTCTAAAAGAGTGATACTAATGATAAAGCATCAGTATCGGTTTTCTTAAAAGAGTGATACTAATGATGAAGCATCAGTATCGGTTTTCTTAAAAGAGTGATACTAATGATGAAGCATCAGTATCGATTTTCTTAAAAGAGTGATACTAATGATAAAGCATCAGTATCGGTTTTCTTAAAAGAGCGATACTAATGATAAAGCAATCATCGGTTTTCTTAAAACCCCGGCCCATTCTCGCTGACCATAGCCATTCTACAAGACGCAGCCTCGCTTCCACGCTTAACCCTAGCCGCTCGAGTCCGGCCACGCCCGCCTCCACGCCACCCCCGCCGGTGCCTGCCTCGCCTTCCCCGCCCGCCGACGCCGACGCCGAGGAAGCCCCACGCCACCCCCACACCGCCCGACGCCGACGCCGCCCCACGCCACCCCGCACACCGCCTGACGCCGACGCCGAGGACGACGATCCTCCGCCGACGACCGCCCGCCTTCGACGCCGACGCTACCCGCAGCCGCCGAATTCGATAAGAATGCAAAATCTCGTCACTTGTGTGTACGAATATGATTTTAGTACATGTTCACAGTGAAAATCTTTTATGCCTTGGCTTACTATCAAATGTATATTCATGTGATTCCGTATGCCAAATAATTGAATCTGTTTGGTTGGAAATAAAAACATGGTTAATGTGATTCTAGAAACTCAAATAAAACATGGTTAATTTTTTAGACTTCTCATATTCGGTTGGAAATATAAAATGTTGGAGCTAAGTCACGCATGTAAGTCACGTAAAGTGAATTTACTTCATGGTTTACTATTTGATGTAAAGTTGTATTTCGGTGATTGAATGCCAATTGTGAGCCTTGCATGAACTAGGTTGGTATTTCGCCTTTTGTTTTATGTGAAGCGATTCACCGATCGATAATATAGATGGTGAACTCATTCAATCGGTATAAAAAACCAAGGTTCTGTGATGCATAGTCAGAGGTCATATTGGCAAGAGGGAATTCTTATGTATGGATAGTATGTCGCCAAATTTTTTTTTTTTGGCATTTGTCACAGATATGATCAATCTTCACAATGTCCTTCCTCAAATTAATTTCATGATCTTAAGTGGTGCATAAGTCTGCAAATCAAGTAGGAAGATAAGTTCAAGATAATTTATTGTCATTCATCATGTTTGTGAGGTCCTATATTTTACAAGTCTTTGTTAAGTTCCATTTTGTTATATGTAGATATATGAATCACAGCTTTGCTAATGGCTTATTTTCGGCATATTAATTTTGTTTAGACGGGTTTACTTTTAGCATATTACTTTTGTTTAGACATGTGTTTACTTTCAAAGCATATTACTTTTGTTTTTATCTCAAAGATATGTTAGAGTTTAGGTTATGTAACCTCGTCTCCCGCTCGAGAGTGCTTATTTATAAATATGCCGGAATAGCATATTCATAAGCAAGCGCCTCAATTATCCACGTTTTTGATAGTTGAGGATATGTGGTTTGGGCAAGTTCCTGAGCTATGTTGTACAACTTCAGAGTTGATTTCGATAGCGTTTCCCTGGTGTTCTCCGGATACACACCCCTCTTGACCTGTTGTCGAGATGTGTATCTGGAGAACAGCGGGGAGATGCTGCCAAAATTTTCTCTGAAGTTGTACAATGGCTTAGGAACTTGCTCGAACCACATATCCTCGAATGGGATTAGGACCAAACCTATTTAGAGATTAGGGGTTATCGTTGGTACGTATTTAGTTGGTCAACAGATATTGCATGTTATGTCGCTACTAACTTGACCTTCTTGTGTTGCTATTCTTGCAAGTATCGAAAACCAGCCTATTGTTCCCATTGTCTTGCAAGTATTATTGCCATTGCATTAGTACATTAATGCTCAAATTCTCTGTTGATGTTGTGAAATCTGAAACTTGTTGGTATAAGTAAACATCTGCTAGTGCTAAATTCACTTGTCATATGGAATGGGCTTTTGTTTTTTTATCTGAGCATAGGTTAGAGTTTAAGTTATGTAACACACATGTATCCGTTTGAATTTAGAGATTAGGAGTTATCATTCAACTTATTTAGTTGGTCAATAGATAGACTTTTGTTCTAACAATTGCATACTATGAATTATCTGCTGATCCTTTACAAGATTTATTGTCAAGTGCATATAGTAGCTTCAAATTGCTTTCTCTCATGTCACACATATGACCTTATCGATAAGAAAACTCAAAATGTCGCAACTAGAGAGCGCGGCTCGTCAGCAGAGTAGTAGAAGGTGTTCTTGAGGGCGAGCATGGTTCCAATTACTAAAGGGCCGAGTAAGGTGAGGAAGACCCGAGGACCAAACAAAGGGGCTATAGGAGAATGCCGCAGTTCTCCGCTTCAATGCCACGGGGTCCAGACGGGCCTCCTAAGTACATGGGGCGATACCGGTCATTTCTTGGCCAATTCGTGAGGGAGAGAGTGCCCATAACAATTAAGGATTGGAGAAAGGAAGTCACTGAGCGTAAGAATCGGTTGTGGGGCGAGGTTAAGGGTAAATGGATTATGAGAGGAGGAAGATGAACCCAAAGCGAGACAGACGCCTTGAAGAGGATGGGTGTGGCCTTGAGGCACTTCAAGGCCCTTATGCACAGCCGAGTACGTCTTTGAAAGGCCGTACACCATTCGAGAGGTATCCATTTGTGACCCCGATGTTTGGGCGGAGTTCACGAGGATGAAGGGTACACCGAGGTAGAGCAACGGAGAGAGGAACACCGCTGTCGGAGGCATAACACGCACCCGCACCACCTCGTCTACAAGCGGCTATGAGGGAAGAAGGCAGAGTGGGCGCGACTAGCCGAGGAGTGCGCTTACTCCGGACGGTGATGCCTTACTCCCACATATCCGGCGGAGCGGCACGAATCGGGTATTAGCGAGGACAAAGAAAACTCGACGGGCAGCTTGTAGTTGCAAACCTCGCTACCGCCAAGTCGTCTCTACCATCGAAGACATCTAACTTAGTACAATACAATTGACCCAACTTGTTGTATTTCAAATCTAATTCGTACTCGCTTATTACAGGAAGAGGTAAGCCAAAAAAAGAACAGGGACCTTCTGAGCCAAGGGTCAAGGACATCCTGTCGTCTGCGATCGGAAGTCCGACCATAAGGCGGTGCTTGCCGAGGGGCGGACACACGAAGAAGTCATACTTTCAAGATGACGCTGAAAGCCGTATCAAGGTCATGGCAGGCACGTGCGGCGCGCCTCAACGCACTAAGGGAGCAGCTGAGGGAGGAGATTAAGGAGGAGATGAGGGGGGAGATGATGGCACGTGAGGAGGAGATAAGAGGGGAGATGATGGCACGTGAGGAGGAGATAAGAGGGGAGATAATGGCACGTGAGGATCGCCTGAGAATCGAGATGATGGCGATGATTTCCCAGAGTCAGAGCCAGATGCCCTCGACTCTCATAGAGAAGTCTATGCCCCGACCTAGCAGCTGCGGTTCCAAAAATGATAAGACCGGTCCCACCAAGGTAATAATTAATTTTTCCCGAGTTAAAGCTACGAGTGTAACTCCCGCAATGTTTTTCCTCAAGTTGTACACTTCTTGCGTGTTCTCTGCGAAGTGCCACCACCATCATGACGGAGGATGGATTTCCCATCGAGGTCGCACGCGAGGTTGCATTTCCATGCAACGAGACCGACACTTGTGCATGGTCACCTGGGGGAAGGGCTACATGAGGGTGCGGTGGACTACGCCCACGAAGACTTCTTATCACATGTGCTCGATTTCCCCCACGAAGATATCACCACTCTCGGGCAAGCGCATGTCGCTCATCAAGTGGCCACGACGGGTGTCGTCTTGGTCAAGGTAAAAAGTCCCTCCACGCCTTCTCTACCATTCCATTACTCTGCAGAAGTTAAATATATGCGTGCTTCAGAGGTTCCTCCTGCGCTGCGCCGCTTCCCCTCCCTGCCTCCTCCGCCTCGCCTCCTCCTGCCTCGATCCTGCTCCTGCTCCTCCTCCGCCTCCTGCTCCTCAAGGCGCCTCCTCCTGCTCGCTTCCCACTTCGCTCCAACCGCAAGTGATGACACAGAGTGCAGACTGACGTAAAAGGACAAACACGACACCAGAGAACCACAGGAGGCCTCCGAGACTCCTTCCGCCAAGAGGGCAAAGCTGACAGAGGCCACAACGCCCCTTAAGGTACCTGAAAAGCCCACTGCCCCAATCTCGGAGACTCCTTCGCCCGAAAAGAAAAGTCACAGCAGAGCCACAGCACCCTCAGATGATTATAAGGCCTACGAGCATGGAAAGCCCCTGATTGCATCGCACGAACTGAATGATCTAGGCAGGTGGACTCGCATCCTCCATGGATGGTACCTTGATTAGGTGAAGGGGGAAGAGTGTCGAGTCGACTTCAATGTGAAGTATAAAATGGTACATTTTCACCGTGACGAGAATGGAACATTCCCCGTCAGTTTTGAGGATCTATTCCGTGTGTACCAAATGAAAGCCGTCGATATTTCTACTTTACGATCATGGACACTGTGAGTATCACACCATATAGCTTGCGCCATGACTTTTATAGGATTTTGCATTATGTTTTCTCACATTCAACACGAGTTGCGGGATAATGAGACAACGAGCCGTGACGATCTACACGGTTGGGTTTGTCGACCCCAAGCTTGTGTTCGACCATCATGGCTAGGCTTCAACCGTGTTCGCTGTTAGCTACATCAAGGGGGTATTGCATGCTGAGTCGAATAAGGACTTCATTGTATTGCCATACCACGAGGAGTAAGTAGTACTTTTCGATTCAATTACTTGTACGCACTTAAAACCGTATGTGAACTTATTTCCTTGCACTACATTTTATTTAATAAGCAACCATTGTTCTACTCGCCCTCGCTCCGAAAGTGAAAACACGATCTACACATTTAACTCGACGAGAAGAGACCGATGGCATACGCGATCAAGCCTCCTTTGCGTAAGTAAGCACATTATTGTAACCTAACACATCCGAGGAATTTAACTACGCTTATTTTTTGACTCAATGGTGCTCTCCAATGTATGTAGGGGTTTCTCGACTATGTTGATGAAGGAGGGCTGCGACGACAAAAAAGGGCAAGACACCTGCAAAGATAAGCGATTTAAGGTACAAGTGCCTAGCATATATATGATTAATTTTTTGACATCTAATCTTCGTGGGCTGAATTTCTTTTTTCTCTCTTCACAGGCCATCAACAGGCAGCGGTGACCATTAAGCTTCTATGTCATGCAAGACATGCTCATCGTGGTCGGCAACTCACAACTTTTCCCTAAGGTATATGTACGTGCATAATAATATACTTAGCCTTTTACATAGAAATTTTGAAACTGAAATTAATAGTCATTTCTGTTTTGCAGAAGATCAATATCCCCCAGAAGAGTTTAGACAGCAAAGCACTCAACAATTTACGAGACCACTTATGCGATTAGTACCGTTAGAAGTTATATCGAGGGATGGCGTGTTTAGAGATCCCAAGCATCCTACTAGTCCATATGTAAACAATATTAATAATATATGTCAATGTGATATGTATCAGAGGAAGTCCATGTACTGATTGTCAAGCATGCTTGTGTTGTATATTGTGAACGACTATGATATATATGTGTTGTAATTAAAGCGTTTACGTTCGTGATGGTCATATATGCATCCCGTGTTCACGACATAATGTGATGATATATATTGTGCATACTGCTTTTAATCAGGCTTTTTTTAGAGAATTTGTAAAATGGCACACCCCAATGGGTCATCGAATCGGTTCTTTAAGGAAGTGATTGTGATGACCCCTCATCAGAATCGGTTCTTTAAGGGAAGTGATTCTGATGACGCCCTCATTAGAATCGGTTATTTAAGGGAAGTGATTCTGATGAGCCCCTCATCAGAATCGGTTCTTTAAGAAAAGTGATTCTGATGACCACCTATCGAAATCGGTTCTTTAAGAAAAGTGATTCGATGACACACCCTCATCGTAATCGGTTCTTTTGTGGAATCGATTCGATGAGGGTGTCATCAAATCACTTTTCTTAAAGAACCGATTCGATGAGGGGTCATCGAAATCACTTCCTTAAAGAACCGATTCGATGACGCTTATCACGATCGGGTCAAAACCGATTCGATAGTTCCACCTCATCACTATCTAAAGACATCGTATCGCCACTAGAATCGATTCTAATGCTAAAAAAGAACCGATTCTGATGTGCCATTCTGTAGTAGTGGAAATAGATCTTGTGCATTAGGATTTGATCGGAGGGTCAAAACTGTGATGCAGATCCATCGAAATGGGATTTCCTAAAAAGTATCCATTGAAATGGGAATGCATGCTTTGCGTGGACGAATGTACCTCTTCATCAGATGGAAATCCCCATCTATTGATAGAAATGGTAGGATGGTTGGGATGGACGTCCGCCGCGCTCCTCAGCGCTGCCTCCACTTCCTCCACCTGCGCAACCCTGGCTTTCATGCGCCAAAGAGTAACTTCAACGTGCTCAAGCGAAGGAAGGTTCCCCATGTGCAAGCAGTGCAAGTCAAAATCGCCATTCGCTAAATCCCTTGCTCGTAAAATGTAACTTAAGGAACCGGACCTTAGCATAACTCCTTATGAAACATAGATGGAACCGTTACAAAGTTTTGGAATCTGCACTCTCGCACATCGGAATGAACCAAAGACCAACCACTTAACCTTTCCACCGCTTTGCTCTTCTTTGGATTTGATGTCCCAAGGGTGAGAGAACGAAGAGCAGGGAGCGTCCCAAGGATTTGAATGTCCTCCCACCCAACTTCATCGACCCATATGGCCAAGGAGGAGATGAGAAGCGACAAATTAATCCACGTAGGCAGTGTCGAGAATGAGCCACCAATTCCTCTTGACCAAAATCTATGGAGCCGTGGAGGGGGCACCCAGCCTTCCCACATGGCATTGCGGTATTCACGTCTAAAAGCATAAATTTTTAGACTTTGCAATTTGTGCAGATTTCGTAGGCACCCCACCAAAGCTCTGGCCATCCTCTCATCCATCTCATCCCACACTATCTCGAGCACTCTCGCTTTGGTCACCGGCTCAATTCTTTCACAACGCTCGCATAATGCTTGGTTGAGATCACGGACAACTCTTCTAGGGATGTCGGGTTCCTGAACCCATCTGGCGCCTCTTGTTCCATAGTCAAAATGTAGGCATTTCAAACGCTTTAGCCGAACAATGGTCGGTGGCAATTTTTCTTACCAAAGACCCCTAAGTCCAAAGGTTCTCAAAAACTCAGAAGTTTCCTATTTCATTGGTAGCTCATGAACAACATTTGTATTTCTTAGTCCTAGGTACCTCGGTGAAATAAGAACTTGACATACCCAAGATTGAGATGGAAACTTTGCCAGAGGTCACAACCTTCCAAATCCAATACACGTATTATTTGGAAGCATGAAAGGGATGGCATCAAATTAATAGCCGGACTAAATATAGTGAATGATCTCACTTGTGACATGCTCGTGGTAGCCCGAGGGCGCGTGAGCTCTGTCATGCTATTTTGGAGGGATAATCATGAACCTTTCTTTGCGAAGATGTGTTTTGCTCAAGACCATCCAATACAAGAATAAAGTTTTCCACACTTGACAAGTGATAAATGAGATTGAGCACCATATCATGTACGCGACAAGCTTTTGCTTTGCCTTCAAAGATCGATTTGTACCGGTTGGATCATGCTTCTATTTATGAGCTCATTGAAATAATTCTCACCTAGCTCAAATTCACTATGCCCCTTTTATCATGTTGGACAAAACCTTCAACTATCCACCTCCATATCAATCGATCACCCTAATCTCATAATCTTCTCGTGAATATGCTCGATACAACAAGCAAGGCTTTAGATGAGAAGGTAGATCATAATAGCTAAATGATAATATCATTTGCATGTCCTCCACATTAGCACCTTTTGTAAGTCCATGGCCTATAGACACTACTACGGAAAGAGCCTTCATCCGGTCCAAAATCGCCTTTAGTACTAGTTTTTGAACCTAGATGCGAATATCCGGATCGATGCTCAAGGGCATCGGTCCTGGTTCCTCATTCACCCCAGATCGATAGAGTATCGATCGGTTCAATTCACGTGGCGTGGCAAGGCAGAACCCCCGAGGAGTTTATCACACAGGTTGGTGTCTCCAACCGTATCGGTGAGGTTTCGTCGATCTGCTGGTTTCTCCAACCGCATCGATGTTTTGTATATATATATGTCTATTTCTCCAAGAGCTATTATATATGTGTGTGTGTGTAAATCACAACTAATTAAAAGCATGTATAATCAATCATGCACTTTGCACGATAATTAAATCATCAACATTCATTAACAAATTTAATTACATCGATGTATTAAAATATGTACACATATTTGTTCTTCTCGCTCATCGCCTAATGTATTACAATATATATGTACACAACATTAATTACAACTTTAGTATTTCTTTTCCTTCTATTCATCGGGATCTTTTATGCGATCGCTCTTGCTAGCCATAGATGTCTAATTCCAGCGATTCAATTTGTCCTTATCGAAGGGCCCCAATTGTTTAAATTTGGTTCGTGAAACTCGCTTTTTGGATTTACGACCTCATCGTAAATAAAGCCGACGAGTTGTTCTTGGATTGCTCTCACTCGTCTCGGCGAGAGTTCCGAACCTTGTTCCGCCAAATATTGAGGCACCTATTGTTAAGTCATTAACTAATCAATACTTGAATTTGTATAAGATATAAGGAGTACCTATACATCATTAAAGCTAGTAATTATATTTACTCACCCCCTTGTTGCCTTTTAGCATGCGGTCGGCGGCTCCGGTTTGGGTGTGCATAAACTCGCATACATAGTAGCCGCATAAATTGTTACCCGGTGAGTCAAGATCTGTGGTGGAAAAAAGTTGAAAGCGTGAAATGGATGTAAGGAAATTAAGTTAACTAACTAAAAGCTAGCATTATGATATACGTATACGAGAGGCAAATGTAATGTCAAATTTCTCCTTGAATACGCCCACGTTTTTAGCACGGAACCGTGAATGCACTACACATGTGATTCTGAATTGTACATGATTAGAATTTGTTTCAAATTGAAGGAAATAGAACTAGTACGATAATGAAAGGAACAAGAATTAATACCGGTTGAGCATGTCATTAAAGTTTTGATACTTTTAACCGGTCTCCTTTATGAGTCCATAATTGTGATCGAGCTACGATCTAGCTCGATCATAAGAAGAATCCAGTGAAAACTATACATAGATATGTCAACGTAGATAACTAATTAGTTCTAACATCATGTTATGAAAAAGGAGTAGAACGAGGTGGTACGAAAACACATACTCAAATGCGTAGGCTAGATATATCTTTGACTTATATTTTTGACTCATTAGCGCATTGAATATGTTAGTCTCTGTATCGCTTGGGTGGTCCCTAACGGTTGTCCCGTTGATAACTACTGGGTCCATGAAGCCTATGTCGAAAATACGTTCCTTTTGGCATCTTTGTATCTCCATGCTACATAAGAAATTAGTTAGGCATGCAAGTTAGTATAGTACAAGGAAGTGCACGATAGTTTTTTGTAAATAATTAAGACACTTACAGAGTCCAGCAACCCATCAAGGACGCGCTGAGGGCGTCTGTCTGGTATAGATCATATATGTAGTCCCATTCGACAAAAAATTCACCTTCACCGTGAAAAAAATCTTGTTGCTTGTACTTGACAGCGAACAAATGTAGACCATGCTTGGTCGCATCCAAGTACCATTCATGAAATTGCCGCATCTTTGTCGTTAGTCAAGCACTCCTCATGCTCCTACGACCAATGACCCGCCCACTTTAAATAACCATTTTACTTGGGCAAACTCAATCTCCTTGGTGCCTAATATTTGATCTGAGTCAAGGCCAGTTTCATTGAAGAATTGTAGCATCTCCTTACCCTTCCCTCACCGACATCTTCTTCTTGGGGCATTCCTTACTCAATGTGCGTCGTAGTTTGATTGGCGAGGCATTTTTTTTATCCTTCAAATTTTTAATAGTCATTAAGCCTTTATGAAATTCTTCTGCGCTGTTGAACCTTCTTCTCTGGTGACTTGGGTTTAAGAAATTTAGTTACCTCTGCTTTTACCATCTTCTTGGTCTCCTCATCGCTCATATCATACTACCGCCGGAAGTTCAACCCGGCTTCTTGGATTGGGTGGAGGACCCGCCTTCTTGGGAGCTCTTGGCGAGTGGCTTCTTTCCCTTGGTCGGTGCCTTCTTGGGAGGAGATGGGCTTCTTGTGGTGCTTATGTGCCGGGAGGTGGTGTAGGAGTCGCGCCTTCTTGGGAGGAGACAGGGTTCTTCCGGGCTTATATGCGAGGAGATGGTGTAGGAGACGGGCTTCTCGTCGGGCTTATATGCTTGTGAGGAGGTGGTGTAGAGTCGACGCCTTCTTGGGAGAAGACGGGTTTCTTCTCGGGCTTCTTCATGAGAGGACACGTCCATGTTATCTCAAAAATTATGTACCGCTTATGCCCACAGATGAAATTGTGTCTTGCCTCTCCTAGCATCGTAGTCCCGTCACCTCCGAGAATTTCGAGGTCAAGGTCCTCGTACCCTAGGCAGACCTCCTCCACCGAGACCTTGGAGTATCCTGATGGTATCTGTTGGCCATGGATAAGCTGCCCTGGCTCCAATGGGTGAGCCATGCCATCGGCCGCCTTGAAGGTAAGGTTCGCGCTTGGACATGCAGCTCACAAGGTGTCTGGCTGTCGATGTCGCTCACGGATACTTGTCCAAGTCCGCTACGCGATCCACCGAAGCGCAGCTGCTTCAACGCCTGAGGGCCGATGATGTTAGGATTACTTGGAGGTTCTTGGCCCGCCTCGCCTTTGTTGGCTCAAGGCTAGCTGCACCTCTCTTGGATCTCTTCTTGCATTCTCTCCTGTGTTTGATTTAGGCATTCTTCAAGCGCACTAAGCTGTTGTGTCTGTCGAGCCTTGCTCCTCGCCCGACTCCTATAGGTCTTGGCGTCCCGAGCAAAACCAACCTTCCACGGACAACGCCGACGCTCGTGTCGCCCGTGGTGCTCGATTTTGCAGGCACTTGTTAGCTCGTCATTCTCCTGTTTGGCACGGCTACCCCGGAAGACTCCTCGATGGATCAGCATAAGCCTTACGCCACATCTCTTAGCACCTCCCCAAACACAGCATTGCCGTTATCATCAAGGGTGCCGCCGTGACCATAGAACCAATGCTTTGCTCTGTCGGGCCAATCCGTTGTTACGGGTACGATACCCTTCGCTAGCAGGTCCTGTTCCCTCTTCTCCCATTTTGGTATTGCTTGGCGGTAACCACCAGGGCCGAGTCGATGGTGATAATTCTTCTTCTATGCATTCAACTTATTCTTCTCACTCAAACTTTGACCTTCGTTCGAAGTCTTATAGTTCACAAACGCATCCTAGTGATCGTGCAACTTTGGGTGCTTGTTGAAGTCGGGCGTTCGATTCTTCTTGATATACTCCGTGTTCAGCTTCTTTTTGTAAGTCTGGAATGCGACCGCCATCTTCTTGAGAGTGTAACTCTTCACCTTCTCTTCGGTTCCTTGGGGGAAGGTGAATGTCTCCTTCACATCATTCCAAAGCATGTTCTTCGTATCTTCAGGGACCCGATCCCATTTTGCTATGCTAATTGGCACGTGATCCCTAACGTGGACGCCGCATGCCGAATTGAACAGCCCAACTGCCCCCAAGGGTTACGAATAGTAATGCACGTAGAGTGAAGTGCTCTCTTTTGTACTCATCCCATACACGTACACCATCGTTCCACAGTGTTAGCGAGATCTTCAACCAACGGTTTGAGGTACACATCGATGTCGCTTTCGAGTTGCTTCGGCCTTGGATAAGCAATGGCATCATAATGTACTTCCGCTTCATACACGTACCAAGGAGGAAGGTTGTAGATACATAGAGTCACGGGCCAAGTCTTGGATCGCTGCTTTCATATCGCCGAACGGGTTCATCCCATCCGTACTCAACCCAAACCTTATGTTCCTTGCATCCTCAAAGAAAGTCCGGGTATGTTCTATTGACTTTCCTCCACCGGGAGCCATCGCCAGGTGCCTTAGCCTTCCGTCATCCCTTACGGTCTTCTTTGTGCCAACGCATCATCTCAGGCATGCGCTTTGTTCGCAAATAAACGCTTCAACCGGGATCTGAGGAAATACCACACCACCTTAGCAGAGGTCTCTTCTTCTTCTGCCGCCTCTACCTCACCGGGTCATCACGCTGGTCTTATACCAAGTTTTACACACCGACAAGCTTCCAAATCCTCATACTCATTGCGATAAAGGATACAATCATTACGACATGCATGTATCTTTTGTACCTCCAACCCCAAAGGGCGCACAACTTGTTTGGCATCGTCACGTAGTTTCGGCGGTGTGTTCCCCTCTGGAAGTAACTTCTTTATGAGGCATAACAACTCGTCGAATCCTTATCGACAATCCATTGGTCGCCTTCCATTGTATCGATTCTAGTGTGATACGCAACTTTTTATGGCCCATCGGCGGTTTGGGTACAACAGTGTTCGTGGTCCTCCCATAGCGCTTTGGAACTTTTCGTAATGTCTTTCATCGATGTATTCTCCCTCCCCATCACGCAACATCTGGTCTAGGTCATCATCACCAAACTCCCCCAATGTATCTTCGAAAGAACCGTGTTGGCCGTCAGGGGTATTGTTGTCGCCTCTTCTTCTTCACCGTCTTCTGTATAATCTCTTCTTCACCGTGCTTGGTCCAACAGGTATAGTTTGACATGAAACCTCTTGTGAGCAAATGGAAGTGGAGGTGGCTGGATTTTCGCCACTCCTCATTCTTGCAGTCTATGCATGGACAGCATATGTAGCCTGACGTCGTGTATGCATCGGCCAAGACGAAGAAAATCTTGCAAACCCCGCAAGAACTCAGGAGCGTCGGTCCATGTACATCCATCGCGGTCCATCTACATTATGTTACATCAAGGTAATTGTTAGCTCATTTTCCGATAATGAATTGTTGAACCAAAACCTAAATATTAGTTAGATCCACACCTTCAATTCGAGCTAAATAATAATCCAAGCAAAATCTAAACTCACACAACAAGTTTTTGCAACCTACAAAAAGAATTGGTCGATCGAGTCCGGATTCAAAATTTCAATAAAATTCACGACGACTTTGTTTGCAAATTATGTTGAAATTGTAACACCCTAAAATTATAACAACCGCTACAAATCATGTTGAAATTGTAACACCTAAAAATTTCCAAATTATTATTCAATCATTTATTTTTATTTATTTTTTCTATAAAGCCATTCATATTTACGATATTATTTTAATTCACAAATGAATTTAAATTTCTTCTTTTCCACATAACTATTGCCGTTTGAAGATCCCAAACTCCATGATTTCCATGCACCATTCTCCCCCCAACTACGTGCAACCAAACCTCATCCTTCATCGATCGATGGAACTAAAACCTAAATTTAAGCTAGATCCACACATTAAATATGAGCTACATTATAATCCAAGCAAATTCTAAGCTTACACAACAAGTTCTTGTATCCATGTGAAAAGATCAAGCTAGATCTCTACATTCATAATCTTTCATCAATCATGGGAAAAGATCAAATTTTCTTCATAATTCAAGCAAAAAAGAGGCTCCATTTAACACCAAATGAAGTGAGGAGTGATGTTACTAACCTTAGTTATCTTGGTTGCGAGTAAAATGACCAAAATTTTGAAATTTGGGCAGCACCTCCCTCTACATTCATAATCTTTCATCAATCAAGGCAAAAGATCAAATTTTCTTCATAATTCAAGCAAAAAAGAGGATCCATTTAACACCAAATGAAGTGAGGAGTGATGCTACTAACCTTAGTTACCTTGGTTGCGAGTAAAATGACCAAAATTTTGAAATTTGGGCAGCACCTCCCCTCCCTTGAAGCTCTTGGCCGAAGCTCCACTGTTCTTTTCACAAGACCGAAATGATCAGTCTGGCAGAGAGGGAGGATGAAGAAGTTTAAATTGGAACCTAGTAGACATAGTAGTGGTTGGAAACACAAACCGTCTCGATGATCTAACATCGATTGGGTTAGTGTTACTGAACCGACTAATGAGACCAGCTAAATAGTACCGGTTCAGTAACACAAACCGACATCGATGTTAGATCATCGATGGCGATTGCTTTGAACCGGTACTAAGCTACCACATGACCTGTTGCTTGAGCCGGATCGTTGTAACTATCAGTCCCGGGTTGTGCCCAACCGGCACTGATGGGCCGATATTAAAGGTCGGTTCTGTAGTAGTGAGAATTGCATAAAGTATTCCACTGATCCTTTGTTTGCATCTCCTTATTAGCCAAAAGGCTAGCTATAGTAATTATGGCTAATGGCACCCTGCCACATTTCTTCAATATATCTTTGGATACACCCTCCAATTCATGAGGGCATTCATTTTCTTGTGAAAATATCCTTTTATAGAAGAGCCTTTTGGAGTCATCAACGTAAAGAGGTTTCATTTCATAACTTATATCATTATTAGAAGGGCAAGATGCTTTCAAAACATTGACGTTGCGGGTTGTCGTGATTAGTCGACTCAATGAGATTGTTCTTTGAAAAGCACACTTGATATATCCCCACACTTTTTCATCCCATATGTCATCGATAATGATGAAGTACCTACATATCAATTTTTAGAGCGTTAATTGGCAAATATAGATGTACAAGCCTCGAGATAGAGATGCTTGGATGTCTTGAAGAATCATTCCTCCAAGTTTTTTTAAATTGACCAGAACACGGGCATTCATTAGAGAAGGAAAACAATAGCCAAGACTACAAGCATACACACCCACCCACACACGCATCGAAACAGTAACATCCTCAAATTTTGCTAATTTTGAATTTTACAATTTAATTTGAATTTTTGAGAATTTCGAATTTATTTGCAATTATTTGGATTTTTGAAATTAACTCTTATTTGGAAATTAATTTAATAATGAAAAGTTTTAATAAAATAAAAGTGAAAATATTTTATTTGAGTTCAAAATGTCTTAAAATATTTTCTGGAATTTTTCTAGAATTTTTCTGATATTTTAGTGCCTCAATTAATTCAAATGAATATTCGGAATTATTTTTATTCGAAAATCGATTAATATTCGGTGAAACGATAATGGGCCGAGCCGCTACTATCTTGTGCCAAAAACCCTAGCATCGCCTTCATTTCCACCGTAAGATCTTGATCCGACGGTTGCAATCCAACCGCGTCAGCTCATTATCCGTGCCGTTGGATTTCGCGTGGACGCACGGATTTGTGCCACGTCGTCTCATCTTCGCTTTCGAGTAACGCCGCCGCCGTCGTGCGTTGCGAATGGAAACCGTCGCCATTATCGCCGACGTAATGACTCCGCCGCTTCATCATCTGGAGCGGTGTATAAAGCGCGTCGTCCCGCACACGTCGAGCTCTTTCACGCATCCCAAGGTTCACCGTAGAGCACGCACGCCCTCGCCGAAGTTCCGTGACACTCCGCCGTAGTTTTTGTCCACTCCGGTGATCCTCCGCCGTCGTCAAGACCACCGGGTAATCCTTGAGCCGTGGGCGTCCAAGAGTTACCTCTTCTCGGGGTCGCATCGTAACGCCGTCGATTTGGTCTTCTTCCTCGACTCGGTAGTTCGGTCTTCGCCGCGTCTTCGCCGAAGTTTGCAATCAACGCCAACCGTCGGATCCGCATCCAACCAACCAGGTGAGTCCACGTATTCGTTATCGATGAGAGACCGAATAGTGCAGCGGAAGATCTCCACCGTAGGATTCGAAATGTATGGTTAGGATTGGTGCCATGTGCCCAAGGAAGGGACTACCCACGTGTGCTTAGGAGTTGCGTTAGCTAATGCCCGTCGGATTAGAATCGGATGATCGGGATCTAGCCACGTAGTCTTAGCCACAGTAAACCTCATCTTCAAACGTTAGCCGTTGGATCTGAATTGTATGGTTGATAATGTGCCACGTAGCTCATTTAACAGTAAATATTAAATCGGGATTATTAAACGGTAAATTCGAAGTAATCTGTGCCGTTGATTTTGAATCGGATGGACCAGATTCTGTCGCGCGCCGAGCCAGTCTCGCGTTGACGCGTGTTCGCGGGAACCGAGGCGTCAGCGTCGGCGCTGATTGTCGACGTCACCCGAATAGTGAGTGCCGTTCGATTTTGATCTTACGGTCACGATTGAGCCACCTGTCAGCAACGTGGTGACGCTCATAAGTGTCGGTGCGATCCTGGCCGTAGATCGCATCGCACGAATCTTGACGCATGACCGGAGTAAATGAGTCGTTATTTGATTTAATTATCACCGTTGGATTTTGATCCGAGGGACGAGAATGTGCCACATGTCGCCACCGCAGTAAGTTGAGCCAAATCGACGATAGATCGTGGCCGTTCATTTTAGATCAAACGGTTGATAGTAAGTTGAGCTCTCGGTTGATATTTCGCGGCCGCGTGTCACGCATGGGTGATTGACACGTGTCGTCTTGACGTCGTGGTAGCGTCATCGGTGGGAACCTACTTGTCGGTCTTGGTAGATGTGTGACGTCGGCGATGGCGTCATGCTGACGTAGGGTTTAAAGTTGACGTCATCTACAGTGTTGCTGACGTCATAAATTGGGAATTTTCCGTATAAAAATAATTAGAGAAATTCGGATTATTATTTTTGGATTTATTTTGAAACTTCAAATGCTTATAACTTTTGCGTTTTAACTCCGATTTGAGTGATTCCAATTTCTAAAAATTTGTAAAATCAAGGTCTATTTATTGGTGAATTTTGTGGAATTTTTAGAGTTGATTTAGCTCTCTAGAAAATGTATTTATTGTGTGCATGTTGATTTTAATTAGACGTTGATTTGTCGGGAGGTTGCGAGGGGGAATTTCCAGTGCAAGACTTGACTTCTGAGCAAGACCAGCAACTTTTCTAAGGCAAGTTATGCTTTGACCATATTGCTCCTAATTTTTGAAATATATTTTGTTTTAAAACTATGCATGCTAATTCAACTAAAAATGACTTTAATTATTTTGGGTGAATTAGCTATCCAACCAAGTTGTTTATGCCACCTTGATATCATTTGTATGCCATTATTCCTTGATAACCTTAGTTTGGTAATAATAGTTGGTTGATGATATTGTGCCAATACGGGAGGCTAGACCGTGAATAGTTGCTTAGCCATGCATGTCGTGAACCATTCTATTTGGATTACAAAATCAACATTGACTAAAGAATAGTGAATGCTTTTTAATGAAATGTGGAATGATGTTGGTATTAGCCTTGGAATGTACAGCGCTGTGTGGTTCTACATGAAAGATGAATATGAGCATGTGTTGCCTCGTTAACAACTTGGGGTGGAATTGATTTAGGCTGGGGCAAGTGGACCGAGGCTTTGTGCGAGTGGGCTGTGTGGCAACTGTGGGTTGGGATGAGTGATGTGAGGGCTGTGTGCCAAAATTGAGAGAAGGATGTTTTGCCTTGGTGGATTAAGGACTTCACCTTGCAAGCCTTTGACTGAGTCTCGTACAACCACATGTCTGAATGGGAAGACCTAGTCTAGTAGGATTCGATATCTTACCTTTGATACCTCGGGTGGCAAGCATCGGGGTAATCAGACGGGGGCGTGCTCATGCTACGGCTTGGTACTGATCCAACAAGGTTCGCCTCGCCTCTATACTTGCTCTGTGAGGGAAGTGATAGTGGAGGCAACACGGAGAGGTTCTTAGGATAAGGTAGAAGTCTCTGAAAGACTTTGTTACGGACAATCACCTGTGTGGTGAGCGACTGTATCTTGTGGGTAAAGTGTACAACCTCTGCAGAGTGTTAAAACTGTTCGAATAGCCGAGTCCACGGTAATGGACAACGCTCGGGGATTACAGTCAAGGGGTAGTGTTCTAAAAATAAAATGGGGAGGTTCGCTGTGTGCCAAAATTGTGAAATGAAGTTGTCTAGGGACTGTGTGTCCAAAATATTGGGAAAAACAATTTGAGACATATATTAATTATAAGTTTGATGCTCTCAATCTAAATAATTGATATTTCAAAATGTTGATGCAAAAGCAAAATAACCAATAAAGCCTATCCTTTGGATAAGACATGCATGTAGTAAATAGATCTGCATTGTGCATGACTTGTTGGGTACGGTGTGTACTCACCCTTGCGGACAAATCTACCAGAAGAAGAAACTACGCCAGCTTACGAGGAAGAGTATGTCGAGGAGCCAGGGAACTAAGGGAAAGCCTTCGTCGGAGCGACTGTGGAAAAGATGGAACACCAAGACTTTTATATTCCGCTGCTGAACTTTTGTAATCTGATTATTGTAAGCCCTGTGTGGCATAACAATTGTAAGGATGACCATAAGGTCATACACTCGTTTATATAAATGTTTGAAGTACTTTATTTAATATTCCGCTGTGTATGATGTGATATTATACCCTGTTTAGTCTGTGTGCACTAGCGCGATCCTGGACTAGTGCTGAATTCACAGAGTATCCGAAGTTGTAAATTCGGGGCACGACAGAGGTGGTATCAGAGCATACCGACTGTAGGACTTGACCTTAAGTAAACTGGCCGATTAAGAAAAGGTTAATTTCTAAAGATTAAAATTGTGCAAGATTATAAAAGACATCTTGACTTGTCCTTTCTTTCTTACTCCATACCTATGCTGTATATTTGTACCAGTTTTGATTTCTTTTAAAAATTTAGATCTGACGAGATCCGTTTTGACAGATGAGGAGGATTCACTCGTTCGGAGAGCGCACGGGTGGCTTTGCTGCAGAGCTATGGTACCTGCTACAACTACTGGAGGGCTTCGTGAGGCCGATCTACCGAGGTAACTCGGTGGTCCGAGCTAGGTTGGACGTCGCTTGGGACGTCAAGGTGACTGTCTACGCTCGAGACCGTGGAAGAGCCAGCCGTCCGTTCCACTTCACCGCCAAGAGATCTACCTTTGAGGCCGGGATCCAGGAGACTGCTTGCCTGGCAATGCGTCGTATCGCACGCACCTTCTCTGAGGAGCTCGTTGGCACAGTCTTCCGTCTTCACCCACGCCGTGACGACAGGTTTGCCCGAGACCCGGAGGATGAGGACGATGCCACGGTAACCCACTTGGCAAGGTATGTCAACGCTCAGGAGGAGCTCATCGACGAGACTGTCCAGGAGCTGCAGAGGTCTCGTGATGAGGTCGCCGAGGTCAGGACTCAGCTGCAGGATGTGAGGGAGGCGATGGCTCACTACATCCGGAGGGTACATGAGCTAGAGGAGCTGCTAGAGGGACCAGAGCCGGAGCCGATGCTTGAGCTGCACGACCCCACCCCGAGGAGCTCGAGGAGGCGCCAGTGCAGAGGCACCAGCCAGAGGCACCAAAGACGTGTAGTGCCAGAGCCGCCAACACCCGATCAGGCGCCACTGGAGCCAGCAGAGTCCGTGGGATCTTATGTTCCACCAGCAGTGGGGCATCAGAATCAGTTTGCTCCGATGCCGCCGCACCCGCCGCACTACCCACCTGGAGGATCGCAGCCTGGGTGGATCGACGACTAGAGAGTTTTTCTGTTATTATCGTCAGAGTCGACTCCTGTGAGAGTCAATTATTGAGTCAGTTTATTTAAGTTGCCTTAGTACGGTTGGTTGAACTTGTGAGTTGCTATGGTTACTTTTGGTGAACAATATTTATGGATGTTTTATGGATATTGCGTGTTGGGTATGAGTCGCAATGCCGTAGGCACTTGTGAGCGGCCATATCCTTATATTATTAAATAAAATGGTGTGCTTATGTTTGAGTCGAACAAATCTTCTCCCCGCATAAGATCTTGTTACATGTTCATTCTATTTCCTCCTTCCCCTAAAATCCTTTGTTCTTCAGATGGTGAACACCAGGAGCAACAGTGGAGTTGGAGGCAGCAACTCTCAGCAGAGGGACAACAACAATGAAGCACCTAACCCTCAAGCACCACCTGTGGAAATAAACAATCTGGGTGCATTCTTGGCTGCTCAAACTCAATTGATGCAGACCATGATGCAACAAATGTAGCAGATGCAGAATCAGGCAGCCGTTAACAACAACAACCAAGTTAATCACCATGGACACCAGTCTAGGTTGTCAGATTTCATGAGAACTAGACCTCCAACCTTCTCCTGAAATGTTAACCCCATTAAAGCCGATGACCGGTCACAAGACCATTGAGAGAAAGCTGCACATATCCCAATGTGTCAAGAATGAGAGAGTCTGTATGCCTCTCACGGTTAGAAAACAATCGCGCGAATGGTGGGAAAATTATTGCGCTTCCCACTTAACATCCTCGAGAGATCACAGGATGAGTTTTACGTCGCCTTCCGCCAAGATTACCACGTGCGAAGGGATGATGGAACTCAAGAAAGAAGAGTTTCAATCATTGAAGCAAGGAGGTCAGTCTGTGGCCGACTACTGAACAAGTTCACACAACTTGCACGATATGCGCCAGAGGATGTATCTACGGACAGGGCCAGGCAGTCCCGATTCATGAAGGGACTCAATTCTGGACTTCAAGTGGGACTAATCACACACACGTTCCCTGATTTCCAAGAATTGGTGAACAAGGCCCTAATCCTGGAAGACAAACGTAAGGAATTGGATGATAATCACAAGCGTCGCCTAGCACAGCAAGGAGGACGTCAGAGTCAGCAGAGGCCGAGGGTGATACCTCAACAGTTCACCCAATTTCAGCCAGGAAGCAGCACAAGGGCACCAATGCCTGCACAGAGACCTACTGGTCAGAATCCACAGACACCAGCAAGGATTGTCAGCCCAGCTGCTGGAAATCTAACAATGGCAGGAAGACGTTGCTACAACTGCAACGAGATGGGACATTTCGCCAATGTCTGTCCCAAGAAAGGCGGAGTCACACCTGTCCGCTTCAATTTGGGAAATACCCCTGCAAGAACACCAGTTCAAGGAGGAAGTCGAGGACCTACTCAAGCGGGAGCTGCACCTCAATCAGTTGTACGGGGAAGAGTCAACCATGTCACCGCAGACGAAGTTCAGAATGCAACAGATGTTGTACTGGGTAAGTTTCTAGTTAACTCAGTACCAGCTACCATTTTGTTTGATTCTGGGGCTTCACATTCATTTGTTTCATGGGTTTTTGTCATGAAAAATGATTTGGATATGGTCAACCTTAAGAATACCCTTATAGTCCAAACCCCTGGATCAAAACTCTAAACTAAAGTAGGGTGTTCCGGGGTAAAATTATTAATAAATGGAATAGAGTTCCTAGCGAACCTGATCATATTGGAAACCCAAACCTTAGATGTTATTTTGGGAATGGACTGGTTATCCAAGCACAAGGCAGTGCTAGATTGTGGGCGAAGAATGGTTACCATTGAGAGCCCAGATGGTAGGAAGGTGGAGATTCAAGCGATCCTTTGCTCAAGATAGACAAGCAATGGTTAACAACAAAAGTCGTGGAAATAAAAAATGTTTTGGTAGTTAATGAGTACCCTGATGTTTTTCCTGAAGATCTGCCCGGAATGCCGCCAGATAGAGACATAGAGTTTGTAATCGAGCTTGTGCCTGGAACAGCTCCAATAGCCAAGAGACCTTATAGAATGTCTACCGAGGAATTGGTAGAGATGAAGAAACAGATTGAAGAGTTATTGGAAAAAGGTTTCATAAGACCTAGTTCATCACCGTGGGGAGCCCCGGTACTGTTCGTTAAGAAAAAGGACGAAAGTTTCAGAATGTGTATAGATTATCGTGCACTCAATGAAGTGACGATAAAGAACAAATACCCATTGCCCAGAATAGATGATCTCTTTGATCAGTTAAGAGGAGCAGGAGTCTTCTCAAAGATAGACCTTCTGCGGATACCATCGACTTAAGATTCGATCAAGACATACCGAAGACAGCTTTCTCGTCTAGGTATGGTCATTATGAATTTACGGTTATGTCTTTTGGATTAACCAACGCCCCAGCTTATTTCATGAACATGATGAACAAAGTATTCATGGAATATTTGGATAAGTTTGTTGTCGTGTTCATCGATGACATATTAGTTTACTCTCAATCGGAAGAAGAACATGCAGTACATTTAAGAATGGTCTTGGAAAAGTTAAGAGAAAATCAGTTGTATGCAAAATTTAATAAATGTGACTTCTGGAAAAAGAAGGTTGAGTTCTTGGGTCATGTGATGACTGCCGAAGGAGTAGCTGTTGATCCAAAGAAAGTAGAAGCGTGTTGCTTTGGGAGCAACCAAGTCGATTACCTGATCGAAGTTTTCTCGAATGGCGTGATACTACCGCCGCTTCATTGAAGGATTTTCTTCAATTGCGAGACCTCTTACGCAATTGTTAAAGAAAGAGAAAAAGTTCGCATGGTCGCCTGAGTGCGAGAAGAGTTTCCAAGAACTGAAGGAGCGTCTAACTTCGGCACCTGTTCTGGTGTTGCCGAATACTAAAGATAATTTTGATATATACTGTGATGCTTCGCGTCAAGGATTAGGATGTGTTCTGATGCAGAATGGTAAAGTAGTAGCTTATGCATCAAGGCAGTTGAGGCCACATGAGCAGAATTACCCGACTCATGATTTAGAGCTAGCTGCTGTAGTGCACGCTCTCAAAATTTGGCGTCACTATCTTATGGGAAATCGGTGTGAAATATATACAGATCATAAAAGTCTCAAGTATATATTCACCCAGTCGGATCTCAACATGAGACAAAGAAGATGGTTAGAGCTGATTAAGGATTACAATATTGGAATTCATTATCATCCAGGAAAAGCAAATGTGGTAGCAGATGCTTTGAGTCGGAAAAGTTATAGTCTGAATATGATAATAGCAGAAGAGCAGACTGAGTTATGTAAAGAACTTCAGAAGCTAAGAATAGAGGTTGTACCGGAAGGGTTTTTAGCTACTTTGGAGGTTAAGCCGACCCTCGAAGAGCAAATCAGGGAAGGTCAAAAAGATGATGAGAAGATTAATAGGATTAAATCCAAAATGGATGAGGACTTAGCCAAGGATTTCAGAGTAGATGAGCAGGGTACTTTATGGATGAAAAATAGAATCTGCGTACCTCATAAACCCGAATTAAAGCAGTTGATACTTGAGGAAGCACATAATTCCAAGTATTCAATTCACCCCGGTAGTGCAAAGATGTATCAGGATCTAAAAGAAAGATTTTGGTGGCCAAAAATGAAGAAAGAAGTAGCCGAGCATGTAGCGTTATGTGACGTGTGTCAAAGAGTTAAAGCCATGCACCAGAGACCAGCTGGATTGCTACAACCACTTAAGATACCAGAATGGAAATGGGAGGAAATCGAGATGGATTTCATCACCGGCTTTCCAAGGACTCAGAGTGGATATGACTCCATATGGGTCATAGTAGATCAGTTAACAAAAGTTGCTCATTTTATACCCGTGAAGACAACTTACTCTGGAGATAAGTTAGCCGAACTGTATATAGCAAGAACTGTATGTTTACATGGTGTACCCAAGAAGATAGTATCGGATAGAGGTACTCAATTTACCTCAAGGTTTTGGGATAAGCTGCATACAGCTATGGGTACTCGTCTGAATTTTAGTATGGCATATCATCCACAAACCGATGGTCAAACGGAAAGGGTTAATCAGATACTTGAAGATATGCTAAGAGCTTGTGCTTTATCATACACATCGTCATGGGATAAATGCTTACCATACGCAGAGTTTAGTTACAACAATAGTTATCAGGCCAGCCTAAAAATGTCACCTTTTGAAGCTTTATATGGTCGACCGTGTTTGACAATCAAGTTATATCGAATGAGACGGAGAACGCTATGTTTTCGGACCGACATACTTTTAGATGCAGAAGAGAAGATTGCTATGATCCGAGAAAGACTGAAGACTGCACAATCCAGGCAGAAGAGTTATGCTGACAACCGGCGTCGTGATTTAAGTTTTGAGCCCGAGGATTATGTATATCTCAAGGTCACCCCCTTAAAAGGAGTTAAAAGGTTTCATGCTAAAGGAAAACTTGCTCCGAGATATGTTGGGCCATTCAAGATTTTGAGCCGTACAGGAGAAGTTGCATATCAGCTAGAACTGCCACAGTCCTTGACAGGAGTACACGATGTATTCCATGTATCTCAACTGAAGAAGTGTCTTCGAGTACCAGAAGAACAAGCACCAATTGAAGCTATTGAACTGCAGGAGGATTTGACTTATAAAGAACATCCAGTAAAGATTTTGGATACCATGGATCGAGAGACCAGAAACAAATCAACCCGCTTTTGCAGAGTTCAGTGGAGCAATCATTCAGAAAGCGAGGCAACATGGGAACGCGAGGAAGATTTGAAGAAGGAGTTTCCCAACCTCTTCTCTAGTCAATACGAATCTCGGGTCGAGATTCATATGAGAGGTTTGTAACATCCTCAAATTTTGCTAATTTTGAATTTTACAATTTAATTTGAATTTCTCGAATTTATTTGCAATTATTTGGATTTTTGGAAATTAACTCAGAATATCCTCAAATTTGGTTATTTTTGAATTTTCTAATGCATTTTGAATTTTTAAAGAATTTCTGGAATTTATTTGCAATTATTTGAATTTTTGGAAATTAGTTCTTCTTGAGAAATTAATTTAATAATGAAAAGTTTTAATAAAATTTATGTGGAAATATTTTATTTGAGTTAGAAATGTCATAAAATATTTTCTGAATTTTTCTAGAATTTTTCGATATTTTTAGTGCCTCAATTAATTCAAATGAATATTCGAAATTATTTTAATCGCAAAATCATTAAAAATCCGGAGGAACGAACGTGCCGAGCCCATTCTCAGGCGCCGCCGAAAACCCTAACGCCGCCTCGATTCTCCACCGTTGGATCACGCGCGGACGGTGGGATAGCAGCCACGTCGCTTCGTCTCCGCCCGAATGAAACGTCGCCGCCGCCGCCGTGCGCCCGAGTGGAAACCGTCGCCATTAATGCCGAGCACTACCTCTCCCGCTTCATCTTCTAGTCCGGAGTATAAATCACTTCGTTCCGCACCCGTAGAGCCCTTTCACGCGCATTGAGAACCACCATAGCTCCCGTACGTGCTCACCGAAGTTCCGTGACTTTCCGCCGTGCGTTGCGCCTACTCCGGTGACCCTCCGCCGTCGCCGTGACCTCCGGAGTAAAGCCCGCGTCGAGCCGTGTCCGAAGGACTACCTCACCTCGCCGAAGCATCACGGAAACGCCGTCGCGGAGGTCTTCTTCTTCACCTCCGGCCGTCGGTCTTCGCCGCGCCTTCGCCGACTTTGCGAGCTTCCTTGACCGCCCGATCGACATCCAACGGAGGAGGTGAGGCCACGTAGGCTCGATTAACAGAGAACCGCTCGGGTAGTCTTTCCGCCGTCGGATTCGAATCCAACGGTCTGGAAGCGCGCGTAGATGTGGCTTGATGCTTCCTCGACGCGTGTCGGTCGGCCGACGTGGGGGCGAAACATCAGCCACCGGCCCACTTGTCGATGGGAGGACCGCCGTGGTGCCGGGCGTCGGCGTGGCGTCATCCGGCCCACTGTCGCTGGCGAGGGCGACGTGGCTCGCTCTGGAGCGGACACGTGTCGAGCCGAGGGAAAATAGCCGGAAAAATCGGTGGAAAATAGATGAATAATTCGGTTTATTCTTTTATGAATATTCAGAATATTGTAAAGGCTATAACTTTTGCATTTTAACTCGGATTTGAGTGATTCCAATTTCTAAAAATTTGTAAAATCAAGATCTATTTATTGGTAAATTTTGTGGAATTTTTAGAGTTAATTTTGTTCTCTGGAAAATATATTTATTGTGTGTATGTATATGATTTGGTAGAAGTTGGTTTGCCGGAGGCTTCCGAGGGGGAATTCTTAGAGCAAGATCAAGTTTCGAGTCAAGATCAGCAACTTTTTGAAGGCAAGTTATGCTTTGACCATGTTGCTCCTAAATTTTGAAATGTATTTTGTTTTAAACTATGCATGCTAATTCAACTAAAAATGACTTTAATTATTTTGGGTGAATTAGCTATCCAACCAAATTGTTTATGTCTCCTTGATATCATTTGTATGCCATGATTCCTTGATAACCTAAGTTGGGTAAATCTAGTTGGTTGATGATATATAATGTGCCAACACGGAGGCTAGACCGTGAATAGTCGCTTAGTTATGTTTACTACGTGAATGATGTTCTTAAATACAAATGTAACCTTGACTAAATATTATGGAATGATTTTTGAATAAAGTGGAATGCTGTTGGTAATGGTGTTGGACTGTAGAGACCTGTGTGGTTCTACATGAAAGACAATTACGGGCATGTGTTGCACCGTTGAATAACTGGGGTGGAATTGATTTAGACTGAGGCAAGTGGACCGAGGCTTCGTGCCAGGTGGGCCTTCGTGGCAACTGTGGGGTGGGTTGAGTGTTGTGAGGGCTGTGTGCCAATTTGAGAGAAGGAAGTCTTGCCTTGGTCAATTAAGGACTTTACCTTGCAAGCCTTTGACCTGAGTCTCTCGTACAACCACATGTCTCAATGGGAAGACCTAGTTTAGTAGGATTCTGATGTCTTACCTTTGATACCTCATGTGGCGCTTACACGGGGTAATCATGCGGGGGCGTGCTCGTGCTACGGCTTGGTACCCTATCCAACGGTGTTCGCTCATCTATACTTTGGCTCGAGTGAGGGAAGTGGTAGTGAAGGCAACGCGAGAGGTTCTTAGGCTAAGATAGAAGTCTCTGAAAAGCTTTGTTACGGTTAATCGCCTTTGTGGTGGCGCATCAGATCTTGTGGGTAAAGTGCACAACCTCTCGCAGAGTGTTAAAAGCATTAGAATAACCGAGTCCACGGTAATGGACAATGCTCGGGAATTACAGTTCAAGGGGTAGTGTTCTAAAAATAAAATGGGGAGGTTGGCTGTGTGCCAAAATTGTGAAATGAAGTTGTCTAGGGACTGTGTGTCCAAAATATTGTGGAAAAACACTTTGAGACATATATTAATTATAAGTTTGATGCTTCCAATCTAAATAATTGATATTTCAAAATGTTGATGCAAAAGCAAAATAACCAATAAAGCCTATCCTTTGGATAAGACATGCATGTAATAAATAGATCTGCATTGTGCATAACTTGTTGAGTACGGTGTGTACTCACCCTTGCGGACAAACCTACGGAAGAAGAGACTACACCACCTCACGAGGAAGAGTATGTCGAGGAGCCAGGAACTAAGGGCAAGCCTTCGTCGGAGCGATCAGGAGAAGATGGACACCACGAAGTTTTACTTTCATTGCTATTTACTGTTTACTCTGAATAATGTAAGCCCTGCGTGGCAAACTGATGTAAGGTGACCATAAGGTCAAACAACTCGATTATATACATGTTTGGATGTACTTTATTATTATTCCGCTGTGTGTGATGTGGTACCTTTACCCTGTTAAAACTGTGAGCACTAGCGCGATCCTGGACTAGTGCAGAATACACAGAGTGTCCGGATTTCCAAATTCGGGGCACGACAGAGGTGGTATCAGAGCATACTGACTGTAGGTCTTGACCCTAGATAGTTTGTCCGTTCTTTAGGAACTTCAAAATTATTTTCTAAAAGAGAAAATTTAACTTGAAGAATAACAAGTTCTTGACTTATCTTATTCTTCCATTCTTTTCCCCTTTGCTGAAATTTCTATCTTTTCCCGCCGATTTAAGTTGAAAATCTTACCTTAAATAGCCTGAAATAGATAACGATGTTTCACATTTTAGGAGAAAGCACTGAGTGTCGTTGCTGAACCTTAAGATCGTGAAGATAGGAATCTTCGAGCTCAAGGAAAGAGTGCCAATGAAGTGTTCAAGAAATTCAAAGAATCAGTGCTTGAGTAGCCGTTGAGACTCATGTGTGAGAGTCGTGTCTGTCTAAGTTAGGAGTGTTACCCTTTCTAGACGTTAGACTTGTGTGCTTAGGTTAATTTGGTTTTTTGTTTCTTTGAGTGTGCGATATGCGTTATGAGAGCTTTTAGGCTTGGATAAGCAACCATACCAAGTTATTAATAATGTTTGTATAAGTTTTTGGGTTAAACCTGTTTCCCCTGCACTAGGATTCATGAACCTCACCTATACTATTCCCTCTTACCTAAACCCTAGAGTGGTCAACAGTTGGGAAGGATCGACCGCAGCAGTGACTTTGGGGCAGTTCACATTAGTTCAGTTGTTACTACCGGTGTCAATATTAAAGCAGATAGTGACCAACAGCTGTCCACTGTACCAACCGTGACAATTCAAAACTTGGATCAGTTGTTCACCATTTAGACTCTGCTTATTCAGACAATGATGCAGCAGATGAATGTCATCAGTGCCAACATCAATCCCTCCTCAACTGAAGTTGCAACCTCCTGTTCACAGTCAAAGATTACCTTGTTCATGAAGACCAAACCGCCCATGTTTGATGGATCAGCCACTCTCAGAGATGCAGAAATTTGGCTTCGCATCATAGAAGAGAAGCTGACGACTGGTTGCGTACAATCGAGAGGAAGCTACACATAACTCAATGTGTTGGCAATGAGAGAGTCCTGTATGCCTCTCACGGTTAGAAAACACTTCTTGCCGAATGGTGGGAGAATTATCAGAGCTTCCATGAGCATCCCTGTGAGATTACTTGGGATGAGTTCACAATTGCCTTCCGCCAAGATCATGTGCCGGAGGGTATGATGGAGCTCAAGAAAGAAGAGTTCGATCCTTGAAGCAAGGGGGCCAGTCAGTGGCCGATTACTTGAACAAGTTCACACAGCTTGCACGTTATGCACCGGAGGACGTAGCCCGCAGACAGGCCGAGCGATCCCGATTCATGAAGGACTCAACTCGACTTCAGTGGGGTGATCACTCACACGTTCCCGATTTCCGGTGAATTGGTGAACAAGGCCCTAATTCTGGAAGACAAACGCAAAGAGTTGGATGACAATCGCAAGCGTCGTTTGGCACAGCAAGGAGGACGTCAGGGTCAGCAAAGGCCGAGGGTGATACCTCAACAGTTCACCCGATTCCAACCAGGAAGTAGTACAAGGGCACCAATGCCTGCACAGAGACCTACTGGTCAGAATCCACAGACAACGGCAAGGATTGTCACCAACCTACTGAAATCGCCAATGGCGAGAAGGCGTTGTTATAATCGCAACGAAATGGGGCATTTCGCAAATGTCTGTCCAAAGAAAGGAGGAGTCACTCCTGTCCGCTTTAATCTGGGGAATACTCCTGCTAGAACACCAGCTCAAGGAGGAAGTCGAGTACCTATTCCAACCGGAGCCGCACCACAATCAGCTGTTCGTGGAAGAGTGAATCACATTGTGATAGAAGAAGCTCAGAATGCCACGTATGTCGTCTTGGGTAAGTCTTTAGTTAACTCGATGCCGCCTACAATTCTATTTGATTCAGAGCTTCTCATTCCTTCGCTTCTCAAGTTTTTGTTATGAAAATGATTTGGATGTGGTTAAACTTAAGCATATGCTAATAGTTCAAACCCCTGGATCAGAACTCCGAGCTAAAGTAGGATGTTCTGGGGTAAAATTACTAATTAGTGGAATAGAGTTCCTAGCGAACCTAATCATATTGGACACCCAGACCATAGATGTGATTTTGGGAATGGATTGGTTATCCAAGCACAAGGTAGTGCTAGATTGTGGGCAGAGAATGGTTACCATTGAGAGCCCAGATGGTAAGAAGGTGGAAGTTCAAGCAACTGCTGCCCGAGATGATCAACTGATGATTAACAGTGTAAAGACTATTAATATGGAAGATGTTTTAGTAGTTAGTGAATACCGGATGTCTTTCCGACGATTTGCGGTGGATGCCACCGGACGAGGATATAGAGTTCGTGATTGAGTTGGTGCCAGGAACCGCTCCGATCGCGAAGAGACCTTATAGAATGTCCACCGAAGAGCTAGTGGAGATGAAGAAACAGATTGAAGAGTTATTGGAAAAAGGTTTCATAAGACCTAGTTCATCACCATGGGGAGCCCCAGATCGCTTCGTTAAGAAAAGGGGCGGAAGTTTCGAATGTATAGATTATCGTGCACTCAATGAAGTGACGATAAAGAACAAGTATCCATTGCCCAGAATAGATGATCTCTTTGATCAGTTAAGAGGAGCAGGAGTCTTTTCAAAAATAGACCTTCGGTCTGGATATCACCAGCTTAAAATCCGGACGGAAGACATACCAAAGACAGCCTTCTCGTCTAGGTATGGTCATTATGAATTTACGGTCATGTCCTTCGGACTGACTAATGCTCCTGCATATTTTATGAATATGATGAATAAAGTATTCATGGAATATTTGGATAAGTTCGTCGTCGTGTTTATCGACGATATTCTTGTTTATTCCAAGTCAGAGGAAGAGCGTGCTGGACATTTAAGAATGGTTTTAGAAAAGCTGAGAGAAAACCAGTTATATGCGAAGTTTAGTAAATGTGACTTCTGGAAAAAGAAGGTTGAGTTCCTAGGTCATGTAATGACTGCTGAAGGAGTAGCTGTTGATCCGAAGAAAGTAGAGGCAGTGTTGCATTGGGAGCAACCGAAGTCAGTTACACAAATCAGGAGTTTCCTTGGTATGGCAGGATACTACCGCCGTTTCATTGAAGGGTTTTCTTCAATTGCAAGACCTCTTACGCAATTGCTTAAGAAGGAGAAAAAGTTCGCTTGGTCGCCGGAATGTGAAAAGAGTTTTCAAGAACTCAAGAAGCGTTTGACTTGCACTGCTTTTGGTGTTGCCAAACACCAAAGATAACTTTGATATATACTGTGATGCTTCGCGTCAGGGACTAGGATGTGTACTGATGCAGAATGGAAAAGTAGTAGCTTATGCATCAAGGCAGTTGAGGCCACATGAGCAGAATTACCCGACTCATGATTTAGAACTAGCTGCGGTAGTGCACGCTCTTAAAATTTGGCGTCACTATCTCATGGGAAATCGGTGTGAAATATATACAGATCATAAAAGTTTAAAGTATATATTCACCCAATCAGACTTAAATATGAGACAAAGTAGGTGGTTGGAGTTAATCAAGGATTACAATATTGGAATTCATTACCATCCAGGCAAAGCAAATGTGGTGGCAGATGCTTTGAGTCGGAAGAGTTACAGTCTGAATATGATAATAGCAGAAGAGCAAACTGAGTTATGTAAAGAACTTCAGAAGCTAAGAATAGAGGTTGTACTTGGAAGGGTTTCTAGCTACTTTGGAGGTTAAGCCAGCCCTCAAGAGCAAATTAGGGAAGGTCAAAAGATGATGAGAAGATTAATAGAATCAAATCCAAAATGGACGAAGATCTAGCTAAGGACTTCAGGGTAGATGAACAGGGTACTTTATGGATGAAAAATAGAATCTGCATACCTCATAAACCCGAATTAAAATAGTTGATACTTGAGGAAGCAAATAATTCCAAGTATTCAATTCACCCCGGTAGTGCAAAGATGTATCAGGATCTAAAAGAAAGATTCTGGTGGCCAAAAATGAAGAGAGAAGTAGCCGAACATGTAGCGTTATGTGACGTATGTCAAAGAGTTAAAGCCATGCACCAGAGACCAGCTGGACTGCTACAACCGCTTAAGATACCAGAATGGAAATGGGAGGAAATTGGGATGGATTTCATCACCGGGTTGCCAAGGACTCAAGGTGGATATGATTCCATATGGGTCATAGTTGATCGACTAACAAAGGTCGCTCATTTTATACCCGTGAAGACAACTTACTCTGGAGATAAGTTAGCCGAGCTATATATGGCAAGAATTGTTTGTTTGCACGGTGTGCCTAAAAAGATAGTATCGGACAGAGGTACTCAATTTACCTCGAGATTTTGGGATAAGCTGCATACAGCTATGGGTACTCGTTTGAATTTCAGTACGGCGTATCATCCACAGACCGATGGTCAGACTGAAAGAGTAAATCAGATACTTGAAGATATGCTAAGAGCCTGTGCATTGTCATATACGACCTCATGGGATAAATGTTTGCCATATGCCGAGTTTAGCTACAACAACAGTTACCAATCTAGTTTGAAAATGTCGCCATTTGAAGCTCTATATGGTCGACCGTGTCGAACACCATTGAACTCGAATGAGACGGAGAACGCCACGCCGGGCGAGATATACTTTTAGATGCAGAAGAGAAGATTGCTATGATCCGAGAAAGACTGAAGACTGCACAATCCAGGCAGAAGAGTTATGCTGACAACCGGCGTCGTGATTTAAGTTTTGAGCCCGAGGATTATGTATATCTCAAGGTCACACCATTAAAGGGAGTTAAAAGGTTTCATGTTAAAGGAAAACTTGCTCCGAGGTATGTAGGGCCATTCAAGATATTGGGCCGCAAAGGAGAAGTTGCATATCAACTAGAACTGCCGCAGTCGTTGACCGGAGTACACGATGTATTCCATGTGTCTCAACTGAAGAAATGTCTTCGAGTACCGGAGGAACAAGCGCCTATTGAAGCTATTGAACTGCAGAAGGATTTGACTTACAAAGAACTACCAGTGAAGATCTTGGATACCATGGATCGCGAGACCAGAAACAAGTCAACCCGTTTTTGCAGAGTTCAGTGGAGTAACCACTCAGAAAGTGAAGCAACTTGGGAGCGTGAGGAAGATTTGAAGAAGGAGTTTCCCAACCTCTTCTCTAGCCAGCCCTGAATCTCGGGGGCGAGATTCTGTTAAGGGGGGAGGTTTGTAACATCCTCAAATTTGGTTATTTTTGAATTTTATAATGCATTTTGAATTTTTAAAGAATTTCTGGAATTTATTTGCAATTATTTGAATTTTTGGAAATTAGTTCTTCTTGAGAAATTAATTTAATAATGACAAGTTTTAATAAAATTTATGTGGAAATATTTTATTTGAGTTAGAAATGTCATAAAATATTTTCTGGAATTTTTCTAGAATTTTTCTGATATTTTTAGTGCCTCAATTAATTCAAATGAATATTCAGAATTATTTTAATCGCAAAATCATTAAAATCCGGAGGAACGATGTGGTCGAGCCCATTCTTGTCGCCGCCGAAAACCCTAACGCCGATTCTCCACCATTGGATCACGCTACGGACGGTGGGATAGCAACCACGCCGCTTGTCTCACTTAGAATGAACGTCCCGCCGTAGTAGCGCGCGAGTGGAAACCGCCGCCATTAACGCCGAGCACTACCTCTCCGCTTCATCTTCTAGTCCAGAGTATAAATCACTTCGCTCGCGCACCAGAGCCCTTTCACGTGCATTGAGAACCACCATAGCTCCCGTGACGTGCTCACCGGTTCCGTGACTTTCCGCTGCGCGCGTTCGCTTACTCCGGTGACCCTCCGCCGCCGCCGTGACCTCCGGAGTAAAGCCCGCGTCGGCCGTGTCCGGCGACTACCTCACCTCGCCAAGCATCACGGAACGCCGTCGCGAGGTCTTCTTCTTCACCTCCGGCCGGGTCTTCGCCGCGCCTTTCCGACTTTTGCGAGCTTCCTTGACCGCCCGACGACATCCAACGGAGGAGGTGAGGCCACGTAGGCTCGTTAACAGAGAACCGCTCGGGTAGTCTTTCCGCCGTCGGATTGAATCCAACGTGTCGTCGGGCCGGCCGACGTGGGGCCGAAAGACATTCACCGGCCCACTTGTCGATGGGAGGACCGTCGTGGTGTCTTTGGCGCCGCGGACGTCATCCGGGCCCACTGTCAAGCCGAGGCGACGTGGCTCGCTCTGAGCGGACACGGTCGAGCCGAGGAAAATAGCCGGAAAAATCGGTGGAAAATAGATGAATAATTCGGTTTATTCTTTTATGAATTTTCGAGAATATTGTAAAGGCTATAACTTTTGCATTTTAACTCGGATTTGAGTGATTCCAATTTCTAAAAATTTGTAAAATCAAGATCTATTTATTGGTAAATTTTTGGAATTTTAGAGTTAATTTTGTTCTCTGGAAAATATATTTATTGTGTGTATGTATATGATTTGGTAGAAGTTGGTTTGCTTAAGCTTCCGAGGGGAATTCTTAGAGCAAGATCAAGTTTCGAGTCAAGATCAGCAACTTTTGAAGGCAAGTTATGCTTTGACCATGTTGCTCCTAAATTTTGAAATGTATTTTGTTTTAAACTATGCATGCTAATTCAACTAAAAATGACTTTAATTATTTTGGGTGAATTAGCTATCCAACCAAATTGTTTATGTCTCCTTGATATCATTTGTATGCCATGATTCCTTGATAACCTAAGTTGGGTAAATCTAGTTGGTTGATGATATATAATGTGCCAACACGGGAGGCTAGACCGTGAATAGTTGCTTAGTTATGTTTACTACGTGAATGATGTTCTTAAATACAAATGTAACCTTGACTAAATATTATGGAATGATTTTTGAATAAAGTGGAATGCTGTTGGTAATGGTGTTGGACTGTAGAGACCTGTGTGGTTCTACATGAAAGACAATTACGGGCATGTGTTGCACCGTTGAATAACTGGGGTGGAATTGATTTAGACTGGGGCAAATGGACCGAGGCTTCGTGCCAGGTGGGCCTTCGTGGCAACTGTGGGGTGGGTTGAGTGTTGTGAGGGCTGTGTGCCAATTTGAGAGAAGGAAGTCTTGCCTTGGTCAATTAAGGACTTTACCTTGCAAGCCTTTGACCTGAGTCTCTCGTACAACCACATGTCTGAATGGGAAGACCTAGTTTAGTAGGATTCTGATGTCTTACCTTTGATACCTCGGGGTGGCAGTTACACGGGGGTAAATGTACGGCGGAGCGTGCCTGTGCTACGGCTTGGTACCCTATCCAACGGTGTTCGTCATCCTATACTTGACTCGAGTGAGGAAGTGATAGTGAAGGCAACACGGAGAGGTTCTTAGGCTAAGATAGAAGTCTCTGAAAAGCTTTGTTACTAAGTTAATCGCCTTTGTGGTGGCGATCAGATCTTGTGGGTAAAGTGTACAACCTCTGCAGAGTGTTAAAACTGTCAATAGCCAAGTCCACGGTAATGGACAATGCTCGGAATTACAAATAAGGGGTAGTGTTCTAAAAATAAAATGGGAGGTTGGTCTGTGCCAAAATTGTGAAATGAAGTTGTCTAGGGACTGTGTGTCCAAAATATTGTGGAAAAAACACTTTGAGACATATATTAATTATAAGTTTGATGCTTCCAATCTAAATAATTGATATTTCAAAATGTTGATGCAAAAGCAAAATAACCAATAAAGCCTATCCTTTGGATAAGACATGCATGTTGTAAATAGATCTGCATTGTGCATAACTTGTTGAGTACGGTGTGTACTCACCCTTGCGGACAAACCTACCAGAAGAAGAGACTACACCAGCCTACGAGGAAGAGTATGTCGAGGAGCCAGGGAACTAAGGGCAAGCCTTCGTCGGAGCGACTGTGGAGAAGATGGACACCACGAAGTTTTACTTTCCGCTGCTATTTACTATTTACTCTGAATAATGTAAGCCCTGCGTGGCAAATTGATGTAAGGTGACCATAAGGTCAAACAACTCGATTATATACATGTTTGGATGTACTTTATTATTATTCCGCTGTGTGTGATGTGGTACCTTTACCCTGTTAAAACTGTGAGCACTAGCGCGATCCTGGACTAGTGCAGAATACACAGAGTGTCCGGATTTCCAAATTCGGGGCACGACATTAACTCTTATTTGGAAATTAATTTAATAATGAAAATTTTTAATAAAATAAAAGTGAAAATATTTTATTTGAGTTCAAAATGTCTTAAAATATTTTCTGGAATTTTTCTAGAATTTTTCTGATATTTTTAGTGCCTCAATTAATTCAAATGAATATTCAGAATTATTTTTATTCGAAAATCGATTAATATTCGGTGAACAGTAATGGGCTGAGCCCACTACTATGCGCGCCGCCGAAACCCTAGCATCGCCTTCATTTCCACCGTAAGATCTTGATCCGACGGTTGCAATCCAACCGCGTCGGTTCATTATCCGTGCCGTTGGATTTCACGTGGACGCACGGATTTGTGCCACGTCGTCTCATCTTCGCTTTCGAGTAACGCCGCCGCCGCCGTGCGTTGCGAATGGAAACCGTCGCCATTATCGCCGACGTAATGACTTCGCCGCTTCATCATCTGGAGCGGTGTATAAAGCGCGTCGTCCCGCACACGTCGAGCTCTTTCACGCATCCCAAGGTTCACCGTAGAGCATGCACGCCCTCGCCGAAGTTCCGTGACACTCCGCCGTAGTTTTTGTCCACTCCGGTGATCCTCTGTCGCCGTCAAGACCACCGGGGTAATCCTTGAGCCGTGACGCGTCCGAAGAGTTACCTCTTCTCGCCGGAGCTGCATCGTAACGCCGTCGATTTGGTCTTCTTCCTCGACTCCGTCCGTCTGTCTTCGCCGCGTCTTCGCCGAGTTTGCAATCAACGCCGACCGTCGGATCCGCATCCAACCAACCAGGTGAGTCCACGTATTCGTTATCAGTAGAGACCAGAATAGTGCAACGGAAGATCTCCACCGTAGGATTCGAAATGTATGGTTAGGATTGGTGCCACGTGCCCAAGGAAGGGACTACCCACGTGTGCTTAGGAGTTGCGTTAGCTAATGCCCGTCGGATTAGAATCGGACGATCGGGATCTAGCCACGTAGTCTTAGCCATAGTAAACCTCATCTTCAAACGTTAGCCGTTGGATCTGAATCGTATGGTTGATAATGTGCCACGTAGCTCATTTAACAGTAAATATTAAATCGGGATTATTAAACGGTAAATTCAAAGTAATATGTGCCGTTGATTTTGAATCGGATGGACCAGATTCTGCCGCGCGCCGAGCCAGTCTCGCGTTGACGGGTGTTCGCGGGAACCGAGGCGTCAGCGTCGGCGCTGACTGTCGACGTCACCCGAATAGTGAGTGCCGTTCGATTTTGATCTTACGGTCACGATTGAGCCACCTGTCAGCACCGTGGTGACGCTCATAAGTGTCGGTGCGATCCTGGCCGTAGATCGCATCGCACGAATCTTGATGCATGACCGGAGTAAATGAGTCGTTATTTGATTTAATTATCACCGTTGGATTTTGATCCGAGGGACGAGAATGTGCCACATGTCGCCACCGCAGTAAGTTGAGCCAAATCGACGATAGATCGTGGCCGTTCATTTTAGATCAAACGGTTGATAGTAACTTGGGCTCTCGGTTGATATTTCGCCGCCGCGTGTCACGCATGGGTGATTGACACGTGTCCGTGCTGACGTCAGCGGCTGACGTCATCGGTGGGGCCCACTTGTCAGTGCGGGCGAGGCCGATGATGACGTCAGCAGTGACGTCATGCTGACGTAGGGTTTAAAGTTGATGTCATCTACAGTGTTGCTGACGTCATAAATCGGGAATTTTCCGTATAAAAATAATTAGAGAAATTCGGATTATTATTTTTGGATTTATTTTGAAACTTCAAATGCTTATAACTTTTGCGTTTTAACTCCGATTTGAGTGATTCCAATTTCTAAAAATTTGTAAAATCAAGATCTATTTATTGGTGAATTTTGTGGAATTTTTAGAGTTGATTTAGCTCTCTGGAAAATGTATTTATTGTGTGCATGTTGATTTTAATTAGACGTTGATTTGTCGGGAGGTTGCGAGGGGGAATTTCCAGTGCAAGACTTGACTTCTGAGCAAGACCAGCAACTTTTCAAAGGCAAGTTATGCTTTGACCATATTGCTCCTAATTTTTGAAATATATTTTGTTTTAAAACTATGCATGCTAATTCAACTAAAAATGACTTTAATTATTTTGGGTGAATTAGCTATCCAACCAAGTTGTTTATGCCACCTTGATATCATTTGTATGCCATTATTCCTTGATAACCTTAGTTTGGTAATAATAGTTGGTTGATGATATTGTGCCAACACGGGAGGCTAGACCGTGAATAGTTGCTTAGCCATGCATGTACGTGAACCATTCTATTTGGATTACAAAATCAACATTGACTAAAGAATAGTGAATGCTTTTTAATGAAATGTGGAATGATGTTGGTATTAACCTTGGAATGTAGAGGCCTGTGGTTCTACATGAAAGATGAATATGAGCATGTGTTGCAATCGTTAACAACTTGGGGTGGAATTGATTTAGACTGGGGCAAGTGGACCGAGGCTTTGTGCCAGGTGGGCCTGTGTGGCAACTGTGGGTTGGGATGAGTGATGTGAGGGCAGTGTGCCAAAATTGAGAGAAGGATGTCTTGCCTTGGTCAGTTAAGGACTTCACCTTGCAAGCCTTTGACCTGAGTCTCTCGTACAACCACATGTCTGAATGGGAAGACCTAGTCTAGTAGGATTCTGATATCTTACCTTTGATACCTCGGGTGGCGATTACACGGGTAATCAGACGGGGAGCGTGCGTGCTACTACGCTTGGTACTCCGTCCAACGGTGTTCGTCCGCCCTATACTTGCTCTGTGAGGGAAGTGATAGTGGAGGCAACACGGAGAGGTTCTTAGGATAAGGTAGAAGTCTCTGAAAGACTTTGTTACGGACAATCACCTGTGTGGTGAGCGACTGTATCTTGTGGGTAAAGTGTACAACCTCTGCAGAGTGTTAAAACTATTCGAATAGCCGAGTCCACGGTAATGGACAACGCTTGGGGATTACAGTCAAGGGGTAGTGTTCTAAAAATAAAATGGGGAGGTTGGCTGTGTGCCAAAATTGTGAAATGAAGTTGTCTAGGGACTGTGTGTCCAAAATATTGGGAAAAACAATTTGAGACATATATTAATTATAAGTTTGATGCTCTCAATCTAAATAATTGATATTTCAAAATGTTGATGCAAAAGCAAAATAACCAATAAAGCCTATCCTTTGGATAAGACATGCATGTAGTAAATAGATCTGCATTGTGCATGACTTGTTGGGTACGGTGTGTACTCACCCTTGCGGACAAATCTACCAGAAGAAGAAACTACGCCAGCTTACGAGGAAGAGTATGTCGAGGAGCCAGGGAACTAAGGGAAAGCCTTCGTCGGAGCGACTGTGGAAAAGATGGAACACCAAGACTTTTATATTCCGCTGCTAAACTTTTGTAATCTAATTATTGTAAGCCCTGCGTGGCATAACAATTGTAAGGATGACCATAAGGTCATACACTCGTTTATATAAATGTTTGAAGTACTTTATTTAATATTCCGCTGTGTATGATGTGATATTATACCCTGTTTAGTCTGTGTGCACTAGCGCGATCCTGGACTAGTGCTGAATTCACAGAGTGTCCGAAGTTGTAAATTTGGGGCACGAGACGAGCCTACACCCAGTCCTCGCTAGCACGCGGGTCGAGCGGGAGCTCAAACCCGGGTGGGCGAGGCGCACACCTGCGCCTTTGGTCAACTGAACTAAGCTCAGTCCTCATTCCCTCCAAGTTTGATTGCTGCTGTTTTATGTGGATGAGACGCGATAAAGGGCCCTAACAGTGAGTTGTGGGATATCTCGAAGCATCTAAGGTCATCTTTTGCTTTCATTTGTCCGTTGTAGGTGAGTCCTCTTTAGTTAAGTAGCTAGGTGTTTTGGTATTGTGGTGATCAGTATCAGATTATCGAGTGCTGTTATGTGAATGTTGTGGTGCGTATGTGGTGTGTTTTGTTGTTTTTCCTCTCGGCAAGTCCATCTGGACGGGTGTTCTTTATTCCTCTTTGAAATGAACGAGCAAAGCTCCTGCCATCCCTTTCAGAACAAAACCGGCAAAGCAATCAAGCATAATTAATGGTTTTGTTATTTCAGTTCATTTTTATAGGGATGAATTACTAGATTACGAGGTATCTATGCGCAAACGGAGTAGAGCAAACTCTAGGCATTTGTATCAACACTGTAAATCTACAATCGAATACCAACACAGTGCTAAAAAGATGGATGCATGCACAAACACGGATGTAATGGCACTCAGCATGCACTCGATTACTTGAAAAGAAAAAGGAAGGATCAGCATTAGATGACGCGTTACCTCTTGTCCTGAAGGAATTCTCTCAGTTCGTCGATGAGCTGCGTTTCATCCCATATTGCTTCATTGATGTTTACATACTTGACCTTGCCAAGCTGATGGAGCATCTTCTTGAAAATCTTGGTTATGTCAGGATTCCGAGACACTGAAACAAAAGCCCCACAATGAAATTGCTCTTTAATCTTCTCGTACACTGCTTTGGCAATGGTTGTCTTGCCCAATCCTCCGAAGCCAACGATGGAGATTGTCTTCAGTTGCTGCATGGATGCATCATGAGCACCTTGTGTCAACATCCTGATCAGCTTGTCCCTTGTGTCGTCGATGCCAACGAGCTCGGTCACCTCGCTGTACAGAGCCGTCAAGCGAGGGTCAATGGTAGCGCCAGAGCTGCTACTGTCGTGCAGCTGGAGCCCGTACCTTTGGCGCAGCGCCACCAACTCCTCGGCGAGGCCCTGCGCTTCTTTGATGGCGTCGGCGATAGGGCGGAGAGCCTTGCCTTTCCTCAACAGTTTGGTGGTCTTTTTAATGAACCTCTTGACTATGTTCTTCGGATTGGCGGCGAGCTCGCTTTCATGGTCCACCGTGAAGGCGTCGACGGCGTCCTCCATGTCATACGACAGCTCCATCACTTTGTCTGCCCAGATCCTGACCTGCTCGTCGAGCTGGTCCCGTGGCACCTCGGCCACCTTGCGGAGGGCGGCGTGCATCATCGTCAGCTCTGTCTCCAGAGACCTGACGCCTTTCCTCACATGCTTCCCCCGGTTGTATTCGTCCTTGAGTAGGTCACCGAGCTTGGGGAGGAGGGCTTTCATCGCCTCAGCCGCCACGACCTCCATAGCTCTATCTTGGCGATGACGGTTGGCGCTTGCTCAGGGCGGTGAATCTCAACACCAGCAGTTGACTGACTTGTTCATTAGCATCGTCTTCATTAGGTGAAGCGTCACGATCCGATTGTGTCCTTAAAATTGAAACAATCTACTGGAGGGTTAGTATCAAAATCTAATTAGAGTCCGTCTTAGGATCGAACTGTAATCTTAGCACTAGAAATAAAATATAAATAAAATGACGTGGGTGTGCCGAGAGAGACGATTATGCCCCAAATCTTACCCCTCCACATCCCAAATCCTCCTCGGTCGCCGCCACCACCACTATCCACCAGATATGCAGCCGCCGTCGTGCTCAACAACAAGGAGCGGACTGTATCCCTCGCCTTCGGGCTGCCGTCTGGCCGCAGCACAGGCTACCACCGGGACCTGGCTTAGCAAGATCTGAGTAGAAAAATGGGGAGTGCTGGATTTTTGTGAAGGGAGCGAGCATATGTGTTTAGATTTGGGTAGAGAAGAAGAAAGGGACATGATAACAACTGAACAATGAGTGTGTTTGGATTTGGGTAGAGAAGAAGAAAGGGACATGATAACAACTGAACAATGAGTGTTTGTGGAATCTTGACTCCGTGTGTGGTCAGGGTTAACCAAACCGATTTAGCTGCTTGGGAAGTGATAAGAACTGAACAATGAGTGTTTGTGGAATCTTGATTATGTGTGTGGTCAGGGTTAACCAAACTGATTTAGCTGCTTGGGAAGTGATAAGAACTGAACAATGAGTGTTTGTGGAATCTTGATTATGTGTTTTGTCAGGTTAACCAAGCCGATTTAGAGGTGAAAATCAAAATTCCGGTGTTACTGATTTATTGTGAAAATCGAGTGAAAATCACCAAAAATTGAAAGGTTTTGAAATAAAATGTTTTGGAAAAAATAAAAAAAATTGAAAATTGATCAGTTTTGGGAACAAATCAAAATTTTTTAGCGTCCAATTTTTTTAGCGATTTTCATCGATTTGCATCGAAAATCACTCGATTTTTGACAGTTTACATGACATAATTTTTTGAATTTGAATGGTTTAGCAATCGGTTTAGGATTTCGAATCGGCTTGATATGGTCAGTTTTTGCGATTTTCGAGTCGTTTTCGCGATAAAGTGAACCCTGTGTGTAGTCAATGTACAGATCTGAGTAGAAAATGAGGCAACAACTTTACTTGAACAGTAGCTGCCCTACAATTCCGTTCGCATGACCTCCTATTTCACAATAGGGATGAATACAGAATGGAAACTATCAGAAAATGGTCAATCCGTTTTCGTTTCTGTATCTTTTACCAGTAATAGAAACGAAATCAGAAACCGCAAAAATGGATATGGAAATGGATAGTGACAGAAATGTATACAAAGTGGAGTAGATACAAAAACAAAAGTGAAAAATTCCAGAAGAACATAATATATGATCATAATATACATGATCGTAAAAATAATGTAACTCAATCCACCTCCAAGGCGGGACACAAGAAAAATATTGTAACATCCCAAAAAATACATTAAAATAAAAATAAATGTTTTACAATTGAATATGATTATTTCTGAGTTTTCTTGGCATTATTCGTTTTATTTGGATTTCTTTGAATTTATACTTTGTGTGAAAATCCAACAAATGGAATTAAAGAATGGATAATGGTAAAAAGATAAAAGGTAAAAGTAAAATTTTGAAAAAATTATATTAAAATTTTTATCTCTCAGGAAAACTTTTACCAAGTAAATTAAATTTTTATTGTATAGTAAGAAATTAATAATGGAAAAGACCTTCTTTGACTAAAGACTAGAAATAGTGCATAATCAGAATTAATATAAAACGTTAAAAAGTTATCTGAGCTATAAAAATTACCACAGAGTAAAAAATACAGTAGTTACTCTTGGTAAAAGTTTAAGAAATTAATAAAATTTTTAAGGCTTTTAAAAATTCAAAACTGAAACTCTAAAATCTGAAAATTGGAATGTCAGAATTCTTATAAAATAAATACACAAGATTTTAACCTGAAAATTTTATAAAAGCACTAATAGCTCATTTATAACTTATAAAAATAATTTCAAAAATATTTAACTTCAGTTTGCACTCTAAGTAAAATAAATTCAGAGAGAAGATTTTTGGTCAATAACTGCTTTCAGAATATTTATAATTTTTTTATTAGTTACTTTCTCCCCAGATTTTTACCGGCCATCAAGCCTTATCCAAGGACCAAGTCAAAAATTTTGGAAAATTTTATCCTTGGCTTGATAGCCCAATAAAATCAATCTTTGAGCTGTCTGAGCCGGATTCATTTCCTAGCCGTACTGTCTCATTGACGAGTGGGCTCGCGACTGTGCTGACTCCATTTTGCTGGTGTGCGATGGAAAAGTGCTCCCTCACTGCCCAATGGACCCTAACCCCACCTGTCAGTCACCATTTCCCTTATCCCTTTGTCTCTTTTCTTTCTCTTCTGGCCGAGACTTCACCTCACGCCCAATCTTTTCTACTGCCTCTCGTCTGCATTCAGAGACTCAGTCATCGCCCCTTAATTTGATTCATTGCATCAATTGCACCGTCTGAGAGCTCGGTCATCGCCACATTCATCCTCAGTCCTCACGCAGCATACCCCAGCCATACCGCGCTGCTGTGAGCCCGAAAAATCGTGCGCCATGCCCTTCCCTCTCTATTCCGTAGTCACAATGGTGTAGGAAGAACAGAACTGAGACACAGTCTTCTCCTCGCGTTCAAACACTGTGATGTTACCCTTTGCCGACTATAAGTTCTAGCTGAGCTCCGCGTTGACCACCCCCCCCCCAAAAATTCCTTAGCCACGGCCCACACTCTGACTTGAGCTCGAAAACACCAGGAGCTCTCGTTTCTCCACCATTGCCGCACGCTCCAGAGAAGAGGGGGAAAGCAAAATTAAGCTGCATCAGTAGTTCATTCTCCAATTCCTCCACGGAATAGCACCGTAAACATCTTAGAAACTCATCCCACACCTCATTCCCAGTCATCATCACTCGAAACTCACTGCCACCGTGGAGGCTTCTTCCCCAAAACCGGCGCACGGTGGCAGGCCACCATGGCCAAGCTCTGCTTTGGACAAGTGCAAAAATGAGTTGATCCGGACCTCCAGATGCTAACCCTGCACCTCCACAAGCTCAAGCACTAGCCAGTCTCCTCCCTCGCCGATCCACCATTTTCGTCACCGTAGGTGCTCGGTGGCAGCCCTCTGTGGCTCTTCATTCCCGCAGCCGAGACCACCCCTGAGTGCACCTCCTCCACCCACTGGCCGGCCAGCTCCGCTACTACCTCGTCGGCGCCACCACGCCCTAGAGCTTGCTCTGCTTCGGTCTTGTAGGTCAGAGCGAGTAAAGCTCAATTATTTTGGCTAGCTATCTTCTCACAAGTGCACAGACAGCCTAGTGGTAGAGTCTCTCGGCTACAACTGAGAGATCTAGGGTTCAAATCCCAGTAGAAGCATATTATTTTCCTTTTTTGTCCCATTATATTTATCTTTTTATAACTTTTGCTAGAAATGTCCAAACGAGGTAAACTCAGTTTTTAAATTTGAACAAAGCAATGAGGATTCTGATTATGCCACAAAACTATATATGTTCGCTACATATTAAAGCATTAGAATCAAGTTTATTTAAACTCCCTTTTATGTACCATGAAGCAACTATGAAATCCATAGCTCCTAAAGTCATGAAATTATTCTCACATGTTTTTGCAGTCATAAATATTCCATTTTTACAAAAACATTTAGGGTTGACTCAGTTTGAATTAAAAAGAAAGCATAGAAAGCCTCTCTCAGATAGAAAATCAAATAGTTAAAATTTGAATCAAATAAACTCAAATCTTCACCAAACTAGTTTTTTTATACTCTTGAGATCACAAAGATTCAAAATAAATAAAAATATTTAGGTTTTATAATAGTTAGCACTAAATTTTCAATAGTAACCGCTCTCGCTACAGTAATCGCTCTCGCTACAGTGCCGCACGCGATGGCTGTTCGACAGAGCTACAGGTACTAATTGCGCAAGAGAGAAAGAGAATGGAGGGGTTGTGGAAAAGTGAGCACCGGAAAGATATCGACGACGCGAATCCAACAAAGGTGCTTGGAATTTGCGAAGATTTACCAGAGAGCCCGCAATCGATCGGCTTAATGAACGGCGGCGACGGCGAACAAACTCGAAATTCGGAGTCAATCTGCAACGAAAATCAAATCCGATTGAAGGGTTGGGATCACGGAGGCAAGGCGCACAAAGTGACGTGGTTGGTTTACCCAGAAACTCACCAGAGCAAAAGATGGCTCGCCAGTGTCTTTGGAGTGCGCTGAGCGACGGTTTTCTCGAGTTTTGAAGAGGGAGACATCACTAAATCAACGGGGAAAGGTGAGCACGGGATAGAGGACAACAAGACAAAACTTTTGAGTGCTCACACGTCCGGTGGGATGAAGAAACGCCCGCGATAATGGCCGAGCAATAAATTGTCATTAGAGGTTGATTGCGGCCGTTTCGCTCAGATTAAGGATGGGTAACGGCAGGGCATTTGCTCTCCATTAAGACGTCGTCATGATGCTTCAGCTCTCATATGAATTGGTGCACTATTTTGAGAGATAGAAGGGTTTGAAGTTGGGGCTAGCCATGGGATGCTTTGTTCATGGAGTTGGCTAGAGGTTGAAGATAATGAATAATGTAGAATCAAAGACGCGCGAGATAAAATAGAAAACAAGATCTAAAAATTCCAAAAAGTATTCTAAAAATACTAGAGAATAAATGGAATCCAATAAAATTGGTTTAGCTGATTTTGGATGAATTTTGGAATTTAGATAATTTTGGGACGAATATAATGGATTTCATGAAAGTGCGCGAGAGATAAAATACCAGAGAGATTCTATAAATCTTAGAAAAATTCCCAAAAATATTATAGAATATTTGGAACCTAATACAATGGGTTTCAAGATTTTGAAGTATTTTGGAACTTGGCCAAAATTTCGAATAAGGACCGGAATTTAGAATTTTGACTTTGCGGACGGTAAAGGATTGAACTCCAATTTCGGAAGGATATGGATGCCAGGTTAATTAGAACACCGAGGAAAATCCAAATTTTGAATTTAATTAATTTAAATTAACTTTAGACAAATGACCAAAATTGAGGATGTTACAGTTATTCCCTCCTTATTGCTTTTTAGTCGATAACGACGTGTAGAACCCAACGTCTTTGATTCCGTTGTCGCCTTCGTCAGTTGCAACCTCGACTTCATCAAAATCAGTGATTAAGTAAGACAAGCATCCCTCTGATCATATTGATCTCAGTATTTAATTTTCCTTTTGTTTATCAAATGGTTTCATGCATGTGCTTATTTTCTGTAAATTCGCTATTTTGTGGTACTGGTAAATATACTTGTTGTCTCATGAAACCTGTTGTCTCGCTATGGTCTCCTCCATCCGTCCACGCCTCGTGTGCTCAACTGTGCCGGTGCCGATGCCGTTGATGCCGTTACAGAAGGCAATGCATATATCTATATATATAAGCAATCTTTTCTACACTTTAATCATATGCAAACACCAAATATAATTATGCACGCCACTCTCTGTCATGAACACAAGCATATCAATTAAACATCACCCACCCGATTCAATTGTAGATATTACTAATTCCCCTCTTTAGAATTTAATCATCTTATTAGCAAGACATCCATGCATATCTAAGAGCTAGATTCTAACCTATACACACTCAGTCACATAGCATCCAGACAAAGTACACATATACGATTCCACACAGTTAAGCTCACAGAACACACCAATGTGTGAAGTAAAATAAGGTAGTAGTCAAAGAGACATCTAGATACAATAATAACATGATTGTATACTCAGATAACATGTCAGTTTGATCAAAATTAGCCATATATCCCTTTAGATATAAGTAACTCCCCATTTCTGCATTCTCAAAAGAAATAATGCAAAGTCAAGCACTCTTCTATTCTGATCAGAGACATGCCAAACTTCAGTTCATACTCTACCCAGTCCAAAGTATGCAAGACAACTGACATCTCCCCATTAACAGAATTGCAGAATGATTATCATGCACTACTGATTACTCATGGCATTCACATTTCGATCGATACCTAAACCTTTGGGTAGGAACTAGGGATTAACAGCAAGTGAGTCATAAAAATATATGCGAAACACGGTTCGATAACTAAAACAAACCCAAAATACAACAGAAAGCATTCATATAAGGTCATCTGAAGCATACACAAAACACAGAATGCATAACACACAGAATTCTAGCAAATATGCACAAGCCGCATCAAGGAAATGTGATACACCATAAAATTTGTGATGCTAGTGCATACAGGATATACTAATATATACAAGTCTGAACACTAGCTCAACACATATAGGTTCAATATTGACAAAAAAGATTAGAGTCAATAGGAATCCATATACATCAGTAAGTCAATAGCCACAGCACACAAAATTCGCAAAACGTTGATTCTTATTATCACAAACTCATACATATGCATATTTACCCCTGGTGAACACAAAGCACAGATGTTCCAAATTTCAGCACTCACAAAAATTGAGCAATCTTAGCCTTCCTCTATGCCCTTCAGCATGTATGCACAAAACCCAAATTTAGGCATTACTCAATATTTGGAGGACTCAAGATATCAGTACGTATGCATAATAAAATCCCTAGAACTTGTATCATTAATCACAGAAAGATGCACATACATATACTGAAATTTCTACACATTAAGTCTACACTTCATCACAATAGGAACCGTGCATAACAAATAATAGAATGTTTTGCATCACAGTCTACAAAAGAAATAAAAACAAGGGTATATAGAACTGGGTGCTAAGATCCTCAGCACACAACCGATTTGGGTGAAACAAACACAAAATGTAGACTATTGCTAATAAGCAGCTCAATCAAAAGTTGTGCTAGTAGAGTGCGGCCATAGATGATAAGAGAGGGAAACCGGGTACTTAGCTTCCAAGGTAGGCCGTAGTAGAGGGCAATACAGAGGCCGGCGATGTGTTGCGGTCGTTGTCGCTGAGGCTGGTGGCTTCGCCACCAGAGCCGAGGGAGAGGACCTGCCGATTGGAGTCATCGGTGCTGGAGTCGGAGGAGGAAAATCTGATGGTGCCCTTGGAGTCGGGTAGCTCGGGGGTTGAATCCGGTGGAGTGGAGCCCACCCGAGCTGGTAGAAGGTCGGGATAGCTGGCGGCGGCGAGGAGCATGGGGAGGCGATGCATGGGAGATGGGAGAAGGTGAGTGCAAGGAAGAAAGAAAAGAGGGTGAGTAAGAGAGAAGAGAGAGAGAGAGGGAGAAGATTACCTCGGGGCTGCTAGATCCGGCGCAGGAGACCGCCAAGGGCGACGGATCTTGGGGCATCAGCGCCGGAGCCAGAGGTGAAGACCGACAGCGACGCCCAGCGCAGGCGATGTGTAGAGGAGGGGAACCGGTCGGGGGAAGGCCAGAGAGGCGGCAGGCGCTCGGTGCAAGAAAAGGAGAGGACATGAGGGCGAGAGATGAAAAGGAAGAAGGAAGGGGAGTCGGCGGCTGGGAGGAATAGATGAGAAACGATAAGGAGAGTAGGGTTCGGGTAGTATGGGCCGAGAAAATATAAACAGGCCCGCCTGCCCAGCAAAAAAGAATAATGATAGCATCAACAACAACAAAGTCTTTTAGTTCTAAATAAGTTAAGCTAGATTAGAGTTGAAACCCAAAACGATCCGCTAACAAAGGATAAATAATGATAGCATAAAAATAATAAAATAAAAATATATATTATATAAAGGAAGAAATAGGTACATAAAATAAAATAGGTACATAAAAATATATATTATATAAAGGAAGTGTGCTAATAGCTTGCACAAAGAGATGATCATTTCTTGTGGGTAAAGTCACACACCTCTAGAGGGTTAAATCTTTTCGAAAAGCCGCTCCCGCGGTCATGGGAATCTTGGTGCGCCAAAGACGAGTTAGAAGTTTTCTTATTTTCAAAAAGGGATGGTTTCATCTGTTTACTTTGTGTTGGCAAAGAATGGTGTTGGCAGGAATTGGATGTCTCAATGCTCACGTCGTGGAGGACTGTGAATTATTACTTATACTTTACATACTTGTTATTTTCATATCAGTCAAACTTGCTTTTACAAATTCTATTTTGCAAATTACAATTTAATTTACAAATCAAATTCTGCTTTACGCGAATTAACCGTAGAAGCCTCCTTTGATATAGCCTGCATTACTGCATTTGCAAATACCATCTTAAGTCTTGCTGAGTATGAAAGTACTTAATCATGCTTATTTGTTGGTTTTAGATGAAGATAGTGAACCTCCAGTCGACATGTAGTTGACGTAGGATGCGGGGATTATCTTAGCGAGTCTTTCTAGGGTTTATGCTTAATCAGTTGCCTGAGAGTTGGATGGGTACACTATAAGACTTTTGCTTCTTCCGCTACAGTATACTTTGAATTGTAAGACTATTCTGTATCAATAGATTCCGCTTTAATAATATTGTGTATGGTTGTGATTCCAATTATTGAAAATATGCATACTAGCCACTGATCATAGGACTAGTACTGTATACACATAGATCATTCTTCTTGGTATTCTATATCTCTACTAATATAAATTTACAGTTGGTGGCAGCGGTCCGTCGTTCTTCCTAGCCCCCCTCCCGGTCATATCCCCAATAATAGCAGGTCATTATAGCTAATTATTCTTTCCTGATTTACAGCCAGCCATATCTCTCTAAATATAGCTGATTATAATAGCAAAATCTCTGATTATTGCTAGCAATTAATAGCTGGCCAATCAATTTTTTATACTCTATATATGCTGTACAGTTTTCATAAAATCAATCAAGGGAATTTGTTCAAGATCTCCCATGTCGTGCCGCCGCGGCGAATGAACTCGACGAACTGATTAATAAGTGATGGACCGACGTACATAGCCGTGAGGTGCAGGAGGTCGGCGCCGTGGTCGCCAGAAATTGCGGTCGGCGACGGCCAGAGACGCGACGCCCACGGTGCCGTGACCCAGCAGGGCCGCTTGGGCGTGAACAAAGCGTATGACTCTTCAGCGCGATTGCCCCGCGACATCGGTGGGACATCGGCGGCAGTGAGAGAGTCATTGGCATACCCCTTGGGGATAAACGGATTGATCCAGCTGAACGTCGCGAGAGAGAGGAACGATGCGGTGGCGCATGGCGTGGAGAGCGCCTTGGCACTGGTGTTTTCTGGTTAACCTTCATGGGCTCCGGCATCATGGCTGGTGAAGCCAGTGATGGCTAGGTACTCCAGAGACATGGAGACGAGTAGGCCGGCAAAGACGAGAGGGTCATATGGGAAGAGTAGCGAACTGTCGGCGCAGCGGACCACCGCCGAAGCGGAGAAGAGCACGGCACCAAGGGCGGTGGCGATCCAGAAGACGTGAAGGTGCAAAGGCTGGGTGGCGGCGGTGGTCTCTTTCTCCGAGACGACTGACCATACGGCCATGGCATGTATGACGAAGTGGGCGGCGAGGAAAGCGGACTCCACAGCGTGCGCTGCGGGCATGGCGAGAGGAAGAGGAACGCGATCTGGTAATATAAATTGCAAAAAGGGATAAAAATGATTGATTGATTTTTGAGATTGGTAATATATATTGCTACATATAATATATTTGGTTTTAATTCGTACCGAAGAAAAAACCATAAAAACTTTTGTAATTGGGAGAAATAATAGATGTTTGATCTTGTAGCACAATTTTCTTTTATTGCTTGATCTTTATGTTTTATTACCAATTTTATTTTTCGTAGCAACGCATGGACATTGATCTAGTAAAAAAAAGGGTCACTACAGCTAGCCGTCCCATTCTTCGCCAGCAGCCGTGTCCGCCCCAAGTGCGCATGCGCAAGGTCACGGCGCGCAACATCTGTGGCAAGGTGGCCATGACCCGGTCATTCCTCCGCGAGTACCCCTTCGTCGGGGTGGACACCGAGTACCCCGGCGCCGTCCACCGCCCGCCCAGGGGCACCCTCCTCGACCAGCTCACTGTGGAGCGGCGCTACGCGCACGCCAAGGCTAACATACGTCGTTGAGCTTCGCATCCTGCAGCTCGGGATCATCCTGTGCGACGCGCACGCACTACTACAAATATGGCCTTTAGTACCAGTTTATAAGCCCCATCACTACCGGTTTTTGAACTGGTAGTGGTCATCCGGGACTGATGCTAGTGGGCATCAGTACCGGTTCCACCAACCGGTACTGATAGAACTAGAAATATTTCAAAATATATGGGAGAAGCGGAACTCGAACCCGCAACCTCATGACTCCAGCCTCACCCTTCTAACCAACCCACCCACCATCGCGTACTGATATACATAGAATATGCATTCCTTTTGAACTTTCCTCAAACGAGGCATCAGTACCGGTTCGTAACACGAACCGCATCGAAGTTTCATCGATACCGGTTCGTGTTACAAACCGTCTCGAAAGCCCACGACAGATCAGAGCCAATGAACCGCATCAAGCCCTCATCAGTACGGGTTCAAATCCAACCGGGACTGATGAGCCGGTATGGAATGTCTGATCTGTAGTAGTGACGGCCTGCTCCCCGTTGGGCTTCGCGGACTACGACGTCGGTCGCGACCGCCAAGCGCCGGAGTCCGTCGCGTTCCTGCGGGCCCAGGGCCGTCGAGCTCGACTGTGCCGGCATACTCAGCTGCAGCATCACGTGGATCACCTACGGCGGGCTCTACGACGCGGCGCACCTGCGATCAAATTGGTCACCTTGGCGCCATACTGTTCGACGTCAAGTACGTGACGTCGCAGGTCAACATACGGGCCGGCAATTCTCAAGGCCGCGGCACTGATGTTCGGCGTGCCTTCTGTCCGGGCCCAACAACCGTCATCACCTGTCACTCGTTTATGGAGCTCAGGCGGCGGCTCTTCCTGCAAGACAGCTTGTAGCTGGCGCTTATCATCGACGGCCTGCACTGATGGAGTTGCCAAGCACCGATCTTGCGCGTGCACGATTATTGCTCGTGAAGAGGATATAGTAGAACCGATGGAGTTCATTGCCAATTAGCAATTTACTCTCAGGCGCTCTGCCCTTGATCGAATTTTTTTATCACTACTCACTAGCTAGCTAGTCATCGTAAGAATTTTTAGCAGTAAGTGGTCAACTTTTGAGCTATGATAGCTTGAAGTGGTTATTGTTTAACTGTATCCAATCATTTTTTGTGCCCTGTAGTCATGCAAAATGTTTGCTTTCACCATCTGGATGAGAAATAATATCAAGCAAAGTCTTTTTGATTTTTATTTCAAAATCATATGTGGCTTGCTTATCCCTAGACGGCTAGACAACAACGAAAAGTAACAGTAGGCAAACCACATTTGCTTTCCATGTTAATTTCCTCCATTTGGGGTATTCGTCGTCTGTTATTCTGAACTTAGTGCACGTAGAAACATTATTCCTCCTGAGATTCGTATGTTCATGAGTTGATAATTTCTTGAGCAAACAAAGGAATACAAACAATGCAAACCTCTGGTCGAACGTGCCACAGCACCCAAGCCAGTTGTCGAATGCGCTACAGTTCCTAGGCATGATTTCAGCACGAATCGCTTGGTTCGTTTTTCTTCTGCAGAAATAAGACTAGCATCTCATGTTTAATTATGCCTCTAGATCCCAAATTCTGCTCACATTTTGCGTTCTTGTCAAGTTCATATGTAATACAAAATCATCCAATCTAAAACCATAGAAAAGCAAAGCTATGTAGTACGGAAAAAAGGAACATTGTTTTATTCCGGCCTTTCCAGTGGCCGCATCAGCAACATGTACAGCAAGCACAATTTGCCCGCTGAAACTGAAAGAACTCAAGAAGAAAACGTCCTCCTGGTGCACAACCTGCAAAGCATCGTTGGATAGCTCATCGGCTGCTGCTACTTCAAATTCTTCAGGCATAATGGCATCGCCCTTCTCGTCGGCCAACGTTCGGCTGCGGACTACGATCCAGCCATTGTCGGAGTCCCAATCTGGCAAGGATGATATCGGGCATGCCAATGCCTTTACCCTATTGGCCGGACACTCTGGAACCACATCATCTACTGCTGCTATATCAGCAACATTTCTGGAGATGCCGCTGAGAATTTCGATGCAGCCTTCGTCGCAGTCCCAGTCCGGCAACACCAAGCGGGAGCAAGCCATTATCCTGATCCGGTCGGGCGGGCTGTTCCACATGTGATCTGCCTCGTCGTCGGTCTCTGACTCCCACAATGCCGCGTCCAGCGTGCTCGTCGGAGACACCCATGTCGCTTTCACCACTTCTTTGTTTTGTCCGGATGACATTGCCACGAATGGATGCTCTAAGAGCTGCGCCGCCGTGGCGCGGTCGCAGGCACGTCTTCGAAAGCATCGGTCCAAGAAGTCCTTCGCCTCCGGGGACAGCCAGGGCAACACCTCCGGCACGGCGTCCGTGTACCCTATCTGGCGGACTGCGGCGAGGACATTGTCCGCGTCGCTCCACGGGACACGTCGGTGGTAGGGCCTGCTCCTCCCCACGTGCCACCTCGGGCGCCATGAACGCCGGCGTGCCGCCGAGCACCTGCTTCGAGTCGCCCACCGCTCTAGCGCACCCGAAGTCTGCGAGCTTGGCCCGCCCGTCGGCGCCGATCACCACGTTGCTCCCCTTGACATCGCCGTGCACGACGAGCCTCCCGTGGAGGTACTCCAGCCCCTCAAAGACGCCCGCCGTGTACGCTTCGACCGCGCCCTCCTCGGCGGCCCGTTCTCGCCGCCACGTCGGCGAGCGACCCGCCTGGCGCGAACTCGAGGAACAGCTGGTGCTCCCTGCATGACGCGCCTCCGCCGCCGCCCGCGGAGTGGAACCCGAGGCACTTGAGCACATGTGGCGAGGATAGCCTAGACATGATGCCCCACTCGCGCCGCAGCTGCGCGGCTGCGCACGAGGCCGACTTCACGACGAAGAGCTCCCCGGAGGCGTCGTCCGCGGCGAGGGACACCGTGGCGCCGGAAGAGTTGCGGCCGAGCGAGTGGAGGCGCGTCCAGCCGCCGGTGCCGATGATCGCCGCGGCCATTGCCTCCTCCTCCTCCTTGCCTCATTGCTGTGGGTGCACTGGGTGGTGCGGCTTAGGGTTGTGAGTATTTGTGTGTTTTGCGAATGGCACTTGTGTCTGCTCGGGAATGTATTTATACCGGGAGGCTGGCACGTGGGGCCCTCCGATTAACTCGCGCATGCAGTGTGAAAGCACAAGGTAAGCGAGAGTGGCGTGGGGAAATTGCCAGTGACATGTGGGCCCGAGTAGGTAGTGACCGGCTGGTAATTTGGCAATGTAGAGATTATTAAGGAATGGCGTGTTTAGCATTCGTTTTTCCTGTGGTGTGAATCGGGAAACGAGCGGTAAAATGAAGGCGTGTTTAATTTTGTATCAACGTGGGGTAAATTAACAAGAGTGCTGTGCAAAATGAGGAGCACATGCTGTTATTTTTAGCATTAGACCATGCTTGACGGCTGGGCGTTGCTAGCGCCCGGGGTACCATGATAGTTTTTGGATCATACGCTCCTCTATATTGTCGGATGTAACTTAATGATATAAATCTCAGCTTTTCGATTTATACAACAAATAATCATAGGATGCAGCAATTTATACTGAGCTTGCATCGAAACTCGCTTCACATGCAACAAACACAAAAGCACTACAACAAAAATGCAATAAATGGAAATTATTTAGGCAACAATACAAAAAAACTATCATTAGTTTGCTCAAAAAAATAAAATATGAGACAAAAAAGTGCAACATTTGAGACTAACTTGTACAACATTTTCATTTCATATGTGCAACAATGAATATAAACAGTTGCAACATCAAGATATTTTTCAAAAAAAAATTCACTTCAAGAATTGCTACTGGAACATCTAGAAGATATACTTGTGGCATTTCAAATCACCTACCTCAACTATGTACAATATTAGTTGTAACATCAAGAAATCCATTTCAAGAATTTGTTAGTACATCTAGAAGATATAGTCACGACATTTCAAATCATCTACCGCAACAATGTATAGCATTAGTTGTAACATCAAGAAATCTAATTTAAGAATTTGTTGCTACATCAGTATATTTTTCACAAAAAAATTCATATCAAGAATTTGTTATGGGAACATCTTGAAGATATAATCACGACATTCCAAATCACCTACCACAACAATGCATAGTATGAGTTGTGACATCAAGAAATCCTCTTCAAGAAATTGTTATTGCAACATCCAGAAGATATAATCCCAACGTTTCAAATCACCTATTACAACAATAAGTAGTACCATTTGCAACATTGAGGATTTTTTGAGAAAAAATCCACTTCAAGACACCGCAATATCCAAATTATATAATCCAAAATTTTAAATCATTTATTGCAACAAAAAACCTAATTGCTACAACAAATACATGGTACTAACCTATCTCGTCCTCGAATGGTGGGGCTGGCACACTTGGGCTGACACTAGGTGTCATCGCCGAGCACAAGTAGTTGCTTCCATCTAGGAGCTCAAAGGAGGAAGTTGTGCCCACCTAGGTGCTTAGAGGATGCAGCGGCGGCCACTAGTGAAGTCGAAGGACTCTACACATGTGAGACCCCATTCCAAGGAATAGGAACCTCCATGTGCATACCGTACTAGTCCCTGGATCAGTAGCTAGTACACACATGTTTACGACATTAATACCACAACCAGAATAGGATATTTATAGCCTGCACAAGATTAATTATACAGAGTACAATACAGCACCAAAATAATAACAGAGTAGCAAACAAAAAGCGACAACTGGAAGAAACAAAAGCCAAGTGGAATGCCCAAACTACCCTCAGCATCAGACTAGGCCAACCCTTAGAAGAAATTATCGTCAAAGCTCCCGTGGCCTACACGAAAGAATGAGTCGTCCGGCACATCAATGGCTTCTTCTTCTGAGACAGTGTAGAGAACAAGATTGAGTACATTGGTACTCAGTAGGGCTGGAAATTTGGCTCGCGGCTCGCAGCTCGGCTCGGGCTCGGCCAGGCTCGGCTCGGGCAAGCTCGCGGCTCGGAGCGAGTCCGAGCCGAGCCTATTTTTGTGGCTCGGTTTTTCAGTGAGCCGGCTCGGCTCGGCTCGCACCGGCTTGCGAGCCGCTCGTTGGCTCGGCCCAATTAGCCCATATGAGCAAAACCCTAAGCGATACCTTCTGAATTTTGAATTCTTGAACCCTTGATGATGCAATATCAGTGTTTCTGTTTACTAATTATTCTATTGAACCTCTAGATTTACTAATTCTGAATGCAATGTCAGTGTTTACTAATTCTGAATGCAATTTCTTGAACTCTTGATAATGAATGCAAATGCAATTCTATTTTTTTGTTAGTAATATCTTGACTTTATTACTTGAAAGCTATGTTGTTTAGTCATTTCTGAAGTTTTATATTAAAACTTGAAAAAAAACTCTTATTGGTCTAGCTCGGCGAGCCGACGAGCCGACCTCGAGCCGAGCCGAGCTGACTTTTTGGGCTCGCCTCAGGGCCGAGCCGAGCCTGGCTCGGCTCGTTTCCAGCCCTAGTACTCAGCAAGACTTGATAGTAGTTTACAAATGCAAATAAGTAAGTATGCAGGTTTAATCATTGACAGGCTCTAGGTTGTTTTGCAGTTGCGTAAAGAAATGTAAATCATATGCTTAAGATAGATTGCAAACCGAAATTTTATAAAATTGCTAATAAACATTGTAATCACTTAAAAGTAATTGCAATTCACAACCAGTCTACCCGACTGAATAGCCATAAATGTCGATTCCTTTGGACATAAAATCGGTTGCCAAAACAGTTTCAATCGAAACCCAATTTTTAGAAAATACCAAAATTTAGCAATGGAATGACTTCACCAAATGCCTATGACCGTGGGCGCGGTTAATCGATTAGATTTCACTCTGTCGAGGTGTACAGATTTACCCACAAGGAATGATCAACCTCTTTTGCTAGGCCAATTGATACACTTCCTTAGGTATGCTGGCAAGGAGATCATACAGAGCTGTTACATTATCTAGATATGACTTCGATCCAGCCCGAGATGTTAATCCCTGCCGTAGAAACAGAAACACACACCCAAGTCGTGGATCCACTTTCATCACACCCAGCGCAACGTTTCTGAACACGGTAGGCTGTATACCATTGTATTAGTAAGTAGAAACCCCGTCAAGCAGACCTAACCGGATTAATGCCTGTGCAAGCTCCCGCCTTCCAAAGAGCAAAGCCATGTCTAAATAACTTAATAGACTAAGACTGTCCCATAACCAGTCCTCGTGGTTGCACGGAATTCTTGGATCAATAGCGTCCCATTGCTCGGTTCTTAATCCGACACGGGCGACACTTCACCCTACACTATGAGCAATTCCCTTTGCTCAAACGGCTATTGCCAATAATCACCCGCATCAAACCATAGTTTTATTTTGGGTTTTTATTAAATTACCAACAACTTTTTCCAAATGGCAGTTGTTTGATTAAACAAATTGGAAATGAACCAATTTACTTTTGAGCATGGCTAAGCAGATATAATAACTAACGATTATACCCACAGTAACATTAATTTATGTCTAAACCATACTTAAGATTACAAGGTTCAAAATCCATATTACACAGGGATAACTACTGTTCTACCCAGAATAGCAGTTTTTATGGAGAATTACTCATATGCATAATACATTGGCAAAAACAAACGTATTGTAGGTGAAGTACTAGGATCAACATGATCGAGGAGATGCTTGCCTTGCTCTGTGCTGTCTGGCTCAAAATCCGAGTCTGCACCAAGATCTTCCTCCTCGTCTAGAACGTCGACGTCTACACGTCGCACAACAAGGAAGAAATAGAAATCAATAAATAAAAAGGGCAAAAAAAAAATAGATAGTAAGAACAAATAAAACTTAACACATCGAACAGGGTTATTTGCGAATTCATTATCTTCATTTTACGAATTCAAGATGCGAAAATTATGAATTCTTTTAGTTATGTTTTCGAATCCAAGATGCGAAAATTATTTAAGATTACAATGATTTAATCAATTCAGGCATGAACAGATTCTTAGCCCTTAACTAGGATTTAGATTCAAAGCAATATTTAAATTCATTTCTAGCTACTTAACAACTAATCCTCATTGTTGCTAGAATATATATATGAACACTCATATATATATGATAGCAAGTGTATGATTATACATGCAAGGATATGCATGCACAACCACAAGATCACAACCAAACCTTAAGCCATTACTAATTTATTTAATTCTGCATTTTTATTACTTTTCATTAAGCAACATTTCCATTCATTCAAATTTTATACTTTAAATCATGTACATGCTACATTCATTTAAAGGTTTATTGAACAAATGACCTGACTTACCTTAAACATAATTATTTTGCATATTTGGGCTCTTCACAGCATGAGGATTTCATAAAAAATTATTTTTCTTCATTTTGCATAAAGTGGAAATAATCATTTTCTTAATGCATTAAGCCTTTCTTATGTATTTTATTTACTATAAATTTCACAGTGACTATTTTCAAAATATTTTTGTATATTATGAATCTAACCAATTTTAGACAAATTTATAAATTTACTTCACTCAATTTGGAGCTTTGGTTCAAAAGTTATATTAGTTTGAATTAATTCGGGTTAGAAAAATGCTTATAATTCGGATTTTTCCAAAAATAGAAAATACGCCTTCAGCTAGAAGAGACGCTTTCTACTTTTGGTGCGCGCTCGCCCAAGCACTACCGACTGGGACCCCCTTGTCAGCGCACACATGCGAGAGAGATGAATCACTGACAACTGGGGACCACTCGTCAATCACCCCGTGACATGGCGCACGACTGACGTTTATGGCCCACTTGGCAGTGACTCAAAACAGAGCTTCATGGTTTCTTGCTCGCCGCCGGTGAACTAACTCCGCCGCGATGAAATGGACTACACCTACGGCTCTAGCGCGATAAGGTGAATATAACAGTGGTATCCTTTCGGCCTGAGGTGGTCGGAAACATGGTCGCCACCGTGCGGTTGCGACGGCCGCCATGGCTCTCCGGCGAAACTCGTCGCCGGTCATCCATTGGCTCGGTCAAGACCTCAGCGAGCACAAGTGAATCAAGGAGGTTCTATTTCACCTGTTAGCGAAGACGAAGAATAAGCGGAGATGGCTACCCACGGTGCGCCGGAGCTGAGGAAGAAAGATGGCGGAATCAGGCGAACGGCACTGAAATAAGTGAAAGCAGTGGATGATAAGTAATATAGGGGTCTAGGAAAAACTCCAGAGCCGAGAAATTTGAAGGCTTACTTCCTGATTCGAGCTCTAGACTAGTTTCCCCCTTTTCTGCTTCTCGGACTCCTACGGCAAGAACGGAGAAAAAGCTCTGAGTTGGTTCAGCGAATGGCTAAGGGAAAGGGAGGGACTCAACTGGGATGCTGAGACGATCTTTATAGCTGGCCAAAGTGATCTGTAGAGCTTGGACGCGTGGCGGTGATCGGTTCAGGTCAAGAAAGGAAATGGCGAGGTGGCGGGGAGCGTTAATGGCGTGGGAACTCGAGGCTTGACTGGGGCTAAGTCGGAATGTGGCTGACGCGGGCGAAGAGACTAGTCGACGAGTGGTTCACCGAATGAGCTCAAGCGAGACTCTACGTCGGGAGGCTTCTCGACTCGGTCGAGCGAACACAGAAAGAGACGAAGCTGATAGGTGGGGCCGGGGACCACAGGTCAGAGACTGAAACGTGACCCCGTTGCGCGCCTGAGAACGGAGTTCTCCCGAAGCTGGGCCCTCTTGTTAGTGAGATGAGGTGGCAAAAATTGAATTCCGGTTTGGCTGACCTCAGTACTAGATTTATTTGAGCTACCAACCCTGGGTAGAAAATTTTTAAACTTTTTTACCGAGGTCACTGGATAGAGCTTAACGTCTGGTAAACTTTTGACATAAAAATGAGTTACCTAAAAATTATTAATATTCCTACAACAGTGACTGCTCCAAATTCTTGCTTATGATTTTAATTTTTCTTTGAGAGAAAATAAAGTCTATTATTTTTGAAACTTTTTATGTCAGTTTTACCTGAGCTAAGGATGTTACTATAAAATTTAAAACTCAAAAATTACTCCATTATTTAATATAAATTTTGACATGTCCATTTCCAGATTTTCAGAATTTTAGCTTTTAAATTTGAAAAGTCTTAAAACAATTTATTAATTTATGATATTTTTACCAAATGCACAAATAGAATTGATGTTTTCATGTTAATTTTTACAGCTCCATTTAATATCCCAATATTTTTATAAATTCTGACAATTTATTACTTTGATTTATAAGTTAGCTTTTTATTTTCTCTTCTCAATTCTCCATGCATAAAATTTCATTTGGTGGACAAAGTAGTTTATTTGCATTATCAGGATCTCATGGTAATTTTTTGAAATTTTTACTTTTTGGTTTCTTTGCTTTTTCTCTTTCTCATTCTTTATTTCTCATTTGTTTAATTTTTCTTGCAATAGAAAAATCCAAGAAAATCCAAATAAAACCAAGAACATCAATAAAATTTAAAAAATATTCACATTCAAATTTAAACATTATGTTTTATTGTTCTAAAATTTTTGGGCTGTTACAACACACTACCATCACTTGCTCCACCACTTTGAAGGTAACATGGTGCCTAATTTCCACCCCCAACCCACATCATCCTCAATCATCCACTCACCATTGCCCTCCCTACCTCCTCTGTCCTAAGCCTCGTGAGATACGGTGAACTCCAGTAGCTCCTCGCAAGGGGATACCCATGCACGAGCTCTGATTGCAGTGCACTACATCATCGAGCAAGAGTGGAGACAAGCTCTGGCAAGTAGGCGGCGGACGAGCTTGGGATGTCGGAGCAGAGCAGCATATCGATGGTAGAAGTGGCTTGGCCGAAACATGAGCTCATAAGGAGAGAGGGAGTAGGGGAGGTAGAGGAATAGATGGTTAGTGGTGATGCGGCAAATGAGAGAATAAGATTTTTGGGGGTGCGCTAGTTGCAGTTGGGGAGTGACTGACCGACTTGTCCGACATGTCCAGTCGCACGAATGTTGGCAATTCTCTTAAAGGTTTGTGCTATCGTTAGGTACTTGGGGTTAAAACCTGGATCATGTATGGAGGCGATATCAAAAGTACTAATGGTATCTAAAAAAAAGAAGGTGCTAGCTGTGTTTTTTTTCTTGACAAGTTTGCTATTTCATGGCCGCCCACTATAGCTGCTCGGGCTGAGGTTCCACCCCCATGGATGGAGGATCTAAGGGATGTCAGCTATGGAATGCATGTAACAAATGCAACTTCTTTCCTTTCCTCGTTCTTCTGATGTGTCCAGTCTCATCTTATTTCTCCTCGCACTCCCCCTTTTCCAAACCTGTGCTTGATCCATCGCATGCACCAGAACAATGACAAATACGTATGGTTTATTGGTTTTTTTTTCTGGAAATGAAACTTAGGGGATTTCATGCTTGAAAGTCACAAATCTACAACTGAAAGTTGTTCCAAGTTACAATTCAAGGCGTCCATTGGTTTTGTATCTGGCGGTTGCCAGCTGCTAAATAGTAGTAACTTTTTTTTGAACCAATTCAGGTTTCTTTCATTCAACAAAATCAGCAGTTTTATATAGTATGCTAAATATTTTTAGTTTTTTCTGAAAAAACTCTAGTAACTTTTTTTTTACTTTTATAAGATGTAGTATGTCCAATACTATGGTATTTTGTGAGTTTATAAAAAACCATGACTTTTTTAAATTCCATCTCAAGGTATCGTGTCTCGTAGCCACGTACGTATCTGCGTGTGATTACCAGCTGTTCCATGTAACATCTACCTGCAATCAAAGAGTATGTAGAAAGATCGAGAAAATAATGCACGTGTATATACAGATTTCTTAAATTTTGTACTGCATTATCTAAATTTTTGACTGCATTATCACCATATCTACCAAGATCACCGTACTTCCTCTAGTTAAAAAAGAGTTGTTTTTAATTTTTCGAAGTCAACAAGGTGCCACTTTGACCACTAAATTTTATTATGGATTTGCTAATTCTCAGTCGCTTGAAATTTCTTTATCTCTTACTCACCTAGAATTACACAATATTAAGCCTAAAATTGTAGTGTAAAGTAATGTACAATTTCAGTATAGCTTTGATGCAATTATTAGTTCTATTTGATTTGTATTTGTAGGGTTCACCTGGATTTGCTTTATTTCTGTCTAAGAAATTTGTTTGGTAGGGATTCAACAAACTTATTTTTTCTAGGTGGAAATAATTCGCTGCTTTATTCATTGTTCTAGAGGTGAGTGAGTTATATATTGTAGGCACTAGGAAGTGAGGGAAATGATGACAGGGGTAAGATCTTCATCCATGAGATAAGAAAGTGACTGAAATTTAACAAATTTTCAGTCACATGAGTAATAGATAACCTCAAAAAGGGTTTTGATAGTTTTCACTGGATGTTTTCTATGGAAAAAACATCCAAATTTCCGGCCGTTGAATCTACATTGAGATCGATGTCTCACTAAGATGACAATTAGGGTTCGCATGTTAACGGCTTTCCCGTCCTACACCATGACCCACCGCCGACCACCATCCATCGTTGATGGAGAAGATTGAGAGGGAGATGCCTCCTGCCATGCAAAGAAGGCAGTCGAACTTAGCAGATTAGCTGATGGCGCTAGGGTGTGTTGGTGATATGCTCGTGGGCGGTGGTGGTGTAAGAGTGTTAGGGGATTAGTGGAGGACAAAGGAAAGCCGAGAAGGCCAGCGGCGGCAAGAGAGGCTGCCTGGAGGCATTGGCCCCAGGATAGTGTGAGAAAGAGAAGAGAGACATGTGGAAATGAGAGAGTGAAATGGGTTGAGAGAGTGAGGGGTGGATAGATAATGTTAGATTTAGGGTTAGTGGTTGGCTGGTTTTGTCAATGCTATTTTGCAAAAAAGTCTGTGGATTTAAAAAAAATTATCAGTAGGTTTTTGGTTTATTAAAAATAAGTCCTTCTAGACACAAAAATTGTAGAAAAATGCTGGAACATCTAATATTTTAATTTATATCATGCCATTTTAATTATATTTCTGTAGCAATAGATGGGTACTCGGATAGTAATAAATAAACAGACAATCAAGATGAACCGACATATAGCAGCCTAGATTTACTATATATCGATCAATCCACCCGGTGGATTTCATGCCACGTCACCCATTAATTTCACCTTCGTGTTAGAATCCTCCTCCGTTTCAGATCGAAACAAGCCCAAATTAATCTTTGTTGCCTACGTTCAAGTACCGCAACAAATGGATGCCAATTAATGGTAAATTGGATGAAATATATCCATGGCACGCTAGGAGTAATGCCGAAGCCAAGCAATTTATAGGTGCTAACCGCATCGCCCAGCCAGCGGTTGAACCTGCATATATACGAGCGAGCTCACGACACGGTGGCTGATTTCAGATGCTGGGTTGGACGATCAGCAGAAGCCGCACAAGTGCACATCGCCGGCATTGCGGAGCTGGCTCGTCGTGTGCCTGCGCGTTGGGCTCACGACCTCCTCGATTTTGTTGAGAGCCGCCACGTACATTTAGGAGGCGATGATTTGCATCCATCGTGCACGCGCTGATGACTGCTCTGTAAACAAAGCTACCTCTCCGGCCAAATTACTTTTAACGCAAATTACTCAAACGCCACTACCAACAAGAAATTATTCAGACATTTGATTGATGGAGAATACTAGCTCGGTCCCAAAATGCTTTGAAACTTTGATCATTGATGCATGTTAAAATATATAAATTGACTACATAAATATAATATCAATAGATTTATGTTGAAAAATATTTTTATAAGCTGTATTTTATTATTTTTGTTTGTATATTACGATACAAAGCTATAATCAAAGTATTGCATTGAAGACCGTGAGTAGGGGTGGAAATTGAGCCAAGTCCTCGTTTTTTCGAGCTTTTTCCGAAATTGACATTGTTAGATTTAATATCATTTTATCTATAATTTGGATGTATTTTTAGAACCGAGCCAACGAGCCGAGCCAGAGCAAAATCTAATTTCATTCGAAATTGACTCATTTCAATATTTAACCAATGAACGAGTGTAATTGGAGCAATTTTGAACTGAGCCAACGAGTCTCACCACCGAGCTTTTTTTCCAGCCCTAACCGTGAGAAACAATAAATAACTTACGCTTTAGGACAGAGCAATAAGTTTTTTTCTAAAAAAAAGACAACATGGCTACATATTATATTAGAAAGAAAATACTAGCAGAGTACAAGGTGCAGGATACTGCACCAGGGTAGGCATACAAAGGTTGCCCAGAGAAGAGAAAAGGAGAGAGAAAAGAGAATCAAACATGTCGGTCTAGTAGATTTTTTAGATGAACCGCACCCGCAATAATCCAGGATGCAGCCTTGCCTTTGATGGACTGTAAAATCTCATCAATAGCTTTCTCTTTGTTTCGAAAAATTCTGTTGTTTTCGCTCTTTCGACCATTGCAACAAGTTAGGATGATCAGAGTCTTTAGCCCTTTACAAAAATTGGCTGGAAATTTACATGAGGAAGGTTCCAATCTGCTAGGCTAAGGGCGGCAGCCAGATCCCACCGGTCCAACAAAGAGACGGCAATCATACCCATCTGGTGATGTTTTCCACAAACATCGAACTTGGGGGCAATATATGAAAAGGTGATGCATGGTTTCCAGACTTTGGTAGCATATTGGACAGAAATACTCCTTCAACCACCCCTGCGTTGTAGTATTTCCTAAGAAAACCTATAAATATTACTCTCTCTATTATTGAATGGTCTTTTAGGATTTTATACTTCTAACAATGCAAGTATAGAAATGATCTAATCATCTTTTTTTAATTAGCTTACTTATTATTCTGGATGGTATGTATTACTATCTTCCGGCCAGCTCACAATCTCATTGGAACTCTTGGAGTCGATTGGTGTCGGACAGTCGGCGACGATGCCCCTCGGTGTGAGAACCGCCCAAATTGCACTCGGCTTAATTGAATTGCCGGCTGTCCATAAAGATGAGAGTTAGCATACGCCCGTCACTAGACATGCCATATGCTAGCACACATCTAAATGATCGAACAACCGAACACACATTCAATTAAACGAAGCAATCCGGTAGTCCCGGCATGTGTCTCAAGTGATGCCCAAGATCAAACACACATGCCGTTGCACAACATCAATAGCATTGCACGGTATATAAAGAGGACATGTTTGAACCATTTTACATAACTTCATTACAACTCAAGTTCTTAGCATGGAGAATGCTCAAATAGTTAGAGGTCAAGCACTCCATCATTAGTTTTACTTAAATAACAAAATACGCAGCGGATATGATATAAGTTAACGATCAACAATGGCACAATTGCCCAAGAGTGCCATTGCAAAAGCTTGACCGCCACAACTACTCATCCGCTTTGCCGGATTCGGCGCGATAGAAGTAGCCAAAGACGGTCTCCTCATTACCTACACAATCTGAAAGAGAGAACAATGAGTACGGAGGTACTCGCAAGACTTACTTAATAATATATACAAGGCGCATGCATTTGGCATTAGCAAGGGTAAAAGGCCATTGGGTAAGTTGTTTTGCGAAAAGCATCACTAGACATATGCATTTTTTAGCAATGAGCAAGATACTTAAGCAATAAAGAACCTCTATGGACAGCAAGTATACCCATCCCAAGTTCCATCCTTAGCCCACCATTTTTATCACAATGTCATGTTCAACTTCATGTCTCAAGTAGCACAATTATATACGAAACTCTACGAGGATGTCCAATGTACATTAAGCGTGCTCATAACCGAGAGCGCGGCAATTCGAATTGATTAAAAACCCTGCAGGGGGGTACATCTTTACCCACACGACACAAGGACCATACGGCTTGCACATCCCGCTAAAGATGCACAAGAGGGTAGTCGTGACAACCTTTCCCAAATGCACCCCAACCGTTTGGATCTCGTGCCTACAAATGTGGAGGACACCTAGACCCCTCTTCGGGCGTCGCTAGGTTCCCCTTACAAGTATCACTACTCACATTTTTAGGACCACGGCCCAAATGATCGCAGCAACAAAAGATAATTGGCTCATCCTTACCATTATTGAATATGTGGTAGTACGAAAAAGTGCTTAAGACAACGGCATCAACGATCGGTCCTTAATCGACTCAAGAGGGCCTATGCTTCTTGAGACTCCATTCCCATCAAGCCCTATCACCCTCTCAAGTCTCGTTATCCACATTTTTTCATCCATCACCATATATTAAATTGAACATAAACCCATCCTACAAGCATTTTTGTATTACCATTTCATTCCCTTCCCATACCGATTCCTACCAAGACCTATAGCATGGCTAAGCAACTAAGAACGAGTATTAACCAAACATCTACCCATGTTTGAGTGTGTCAAGGTACGTGGTAAGTAACATCAAGGTATAGGAAAATGCAAGAAGTAGGTGCTACCGATATCGATATCCAATTAACATAGCCCAATGCAACTACCCATACATAAGCACATAGAAGGATCAATTGATTCACAAAAAGCTGTAGGAGTATGCTTAGATGCTTGCCTTGAGTCTCTTGCTGGTCTTGCTCAACAACAATCTCAGTTTCGGAATCAACCGCGTTACTCTCCGGCGCTTCAGTTTCTAGAGAAAGAAAAGACCGTCTAGATTACGATTGATGCCATGAATGCATATATGCATGAAAAATTATGAAACTTTGTGAGATTGTAGCCCACTGAGTTAAGGACACAATGCAAAAAGAATCAAGTCAATAGCAGTCCAATTGCTCATAGTATAAATGATTTGGTGAGGTTCTGTCCAGATTTTAGAGTTGCTGTTTTTGTGCTTTAAAAAGCATGCAGCAAGCCATTAATGAATAAACCTATGCCAAAAGTGTTTATTTGGATATCAAACAGTAAGTATAGCATGTAACCAATGTTTTAGTATTTATAATTTCGAATTCAAGATGCAGAAAATTGTTTGGATTAGAAAAAGGAAGTCATTAGTCAAGGTGTTATGCATAACTAGTGTTTAGTTTTAAGTGTTCATGCATGGGAGCAATTTCTACAAGTTAGATCTGAAGTTTAGAGTTATTCGCTGTTACTATATGGTCATAGGACGATTTCTTACATTGCGGCAACGTTGGACGAAGACTTGTACTCTTAACTATTCACCTAAAACGGTTCGGACAATATTATCATTTAGGGTTTTTGCGTTAACATATTTTATTTGACAAGTAAGTCATATTTAAGATAGTTTTACATAATTTGGTTGTCCATTTATTGAAGTAGGTTTCTGGACCAATTCCCCTAATGTTTGTGTTTAGACGAGCTGTTTTATAAGCCGCCAAAAAAAGCTTAAGCGATAACGATTCTGCTCAGTTGTGATCATTTAGGGTCTTTCTTGCGATTGGATTAATATGGAAATGAAGTTATAATTAATGTATTTTTCCATATTCTGGTAGAATATGTATCATAAAATGATCCTAGTCAATTCTCTCATAACTTTATGCTTATGTGTAATATTTTACGGGCTGCCGAAAAGGCTTAAATGACCACACTTTTAGCGTTATTGCGGTTCAGTTTTCTTTCTTTGTTTGTGACTGCACCGAATGGGATAATCTAACCATTTTTCAGGGGTTAGTAGAGAATATCCCTAAGAGTGTTTTAAAGTTGATTCTGTGATATTTCTCATTCGTTCAAGGTGTTTTTCGTATGAATAGTTACTTAGGCTTAATATGAGCTTAACTTGAAGTTAATCAAACTAATGTTACTTTTGTATGGTAAGCTAAGGCATATCATTTCTGGGTCATAGAAGTTGGTTTTGTCGAATTTAAGGTCCGTTTGCTAAAGTTATGGCTATTTGTTCATTTTACCGATTGCGTGTTTGGCTAATGAGCAAATAGGGCAAACTAATGAATAGTCTAAATATTTTTGTATATTCGTGATCTATGCTATCCCAGAAGTGCAACTAAACTAGTTTCACCACTTGTTGAGCTCATTTGATACATATTTTAACCATTTGAGTCTTGTATGTTATTAAGGTATTTGGACAATCAATACTTGATACAAAAGACATTTAAATCTGAATCTTTTCATAGAAATGGGTTCTTTGGGGTTGCAGGGACATGTTTTATTTATTTCATGATTTATGGAGCAAGGAAACATATAATTGGTTCATATTACCTAAAAGGTGACTTTCATTCAAACTCTAATTAAAGTTTTTTCTACAAGTAACATATAACTTTTTATTGCACATTTTAAATCCTTACTGACTAACTCAAATTTAGAAACTGAGTTTGCATTAATCGGAGATTCACAGCAAAAGTTATAAGTGTTTTATTGCGCAAAGCACAAATAATAAAAATGAAAAAAAAGAAGTGAAGATGTGTAACAGCCCTGTAAATTTGAAAATATGTAATAATAAAAGTTTTATATTTAAAAATAGAAATGAATTAAAAAGTGTAATTGAAATCAAGATTTTGACTTTAAACAATAATCTTTCCTCATTTCTTCCATTATAAACTTAATGAAAAGGAAGATTTCAAAACTTAAAATCATTATTATCAGAACAAATGAAATATTAAAATGAATTTGAAATGTGAATTTGATTTGAATTTCGATTTCTGAATCTTCTTTCATTCTCTTGAGCTTTTGCAATTGCAAGAAAAACTAAATGCATTGAAACTGTAAGATGATAAGTGCAGGAAAGTAAAAGTAAAACATCAATAAAAAAATAATATTAAATTTTCAGACAAGTCAATATCTCTTCAGAATCACAATCATGACAATTGAGATAATCTGAATAATTAAAATAAAAAGATATCATGTGATAATTATGAAATAAGAAAAGCTGATCTAGAACTTGTCAGATTTTTGTAGCTATATCCAGATCTTGTCTCAAGTTGATATTTTTACCATGCCAACCTAAGTTCCATATCTATCTCTGGTAAAAATATTAAAAATAAAAACAAATATTTTAAGTTTTTATAAATTCAGAAACAGAAAGCAAATAAAGATATAAAGAGCAGTGTCAGAATTTTTATAATTTAAATATAAATGATAAAATTTTGAAAATTTCATATAAGCATTAATATCTTAAATAAATTTGAAAAACAAATTTTCAAAAATAAATAAATTCATTTGGATACTTTAGTAAATCAAAAACAGAATTGGAATTTCTGTGCATTATTCATTGTCAGAATTTTAATACAATATATATAATGATTTTTTGTCTCAAAATTCTTCTGGACCCTTATCTTTACCTGGCCAATCCTTGTAAAAATCCTGGTAAAATGTTGAGTCAGTTTGGCAACCCTAATCTGTAGAACAAGTCGACTTCAGCCTCACCTTTATACTGTTTAAATCGGACCGCAGAAGTTGCCAAGTGTTAGCTATTCAGCACAGCCTCTCTGGCACTTCATATTCTTCCTCCAGCGCCTGGTGCTCCCGAGCAAAAATCTCGCGTTGCGTCTGCGCTTCGTCACCCTGCACCGTTCTTATCCCGCGCTCCACGCGGATGTCACCCACCCATCGCCATTTCCTCGCCACGGCACCTCCACGGCCGCCACGTCCACCGCCCTTACTGAATTCGCCAATAAAGCCTCGGCGCTCTCTTCTTCCTTGCGGATCGTTGCCACGGCAAGCATCCGATCACTGCGATTTCGCCACGGCACGATTTGGGCAGCGACGTTCGACGAGCTCGCCAATCCTTGCCACGGCAGACCATTTTGCTTGAAGCTTTGCCACGGCAAATATTGGCGGAGACAATCTCAGCGCCCTCACGATCCTCATCCATTCGAAGCCACGCCGCAACTCAGAGGCTGCGTCCTCTCCGCTTCGCCGTGGCATCGCCAAGTGGTTGAAGTGCGCCACGGTATCCCCTACTCTGCGCTGCTGAGCTCACCGCCATTTCCTTTGTCGATCTGGCGAAGCCTCCAATGAGCGCCCGACATGACTCCTCCGGCGAACTCTCCCGAGGCCGGTTAATCAATCACCGCGGCTATAAAAGGCGCCAAATAGATGCATTGAGACCGCGACTCACTCCTCCACTACTTTCCTTCCTTCCTTCAAATTAATGACCTCAATCCCATTTCCTTGCCGCCATGACGAGCTTCACCGAAGAGGAAGAACTAAAATTCGCCAAATCGAGAGGAAACTTCCCAATTCCTTGACTATAAGCTCTTTCTGCATCACGAACCTAGAGCCACATTTAATTTCAGCTCATACCGTCCTAGCCTCGCTGCCACCGTGAGCCTGTCTTCTCCATGGCCACCACCGTATGCGGAGGTCCTCGAGTCTCCGTAGAACCAAACCCAAAACGGACTCACCACGTCACCCTGAAGCTAAATCCAGAACCCATCCGAGCTCCCTCGCCTTGGTTCTTCTTCTCCACGGAGCCACCATTTGCGCCACGCCTAAGCTCATTGCTAGGGCTCGCCTCACCTTGCCGGCCAATCGGTACTTCCACTGGTGAGAGGTAGCCCCTTTGTGCTCGCCACTCGCATGCGCGGCCGGCTAAATCGCTCCTCCGTGCGTGGCGATCTCCTCCATGCTGCTCTGTTATCTTCCACCGACGAATGGGCCCCACACGGCAGTCACACAAAAGAACTCCAGCTCAAAGGGTAAAGGCACCACCTGTGGTTGAAAGCGTATTTCTAATTTCCATTCATTTTCCAACCGGATTAATTATGCAAGCATGAATATCTTTTGAAATATTAGTCCAATTTGAGTGAAATAAATTTCTATATTCATCTAAAATAAAGAAGAATCTAAATATACAAAAATATTTAATTTTTGATTTTCGTAATAAATTATTTGAATTAAACATTGTTTATAATCTTATTATGTTCTTTAATAGAAAGTTGTGCACAGTAGAGCATAAAATAATAAAATAAATTTTTAAATGATGAATGGACCAGGATGAGTTACAATCTGCAAAAACATTTAATTTTTGAATTATAGAACAATTATCAAAAATTGAAATAGTATAAGCACTCTATTATGGACATTATTGCATATATGGAAAAATATAATTCTTAAAATAATTAAATAAATCCTTATATGCCTCTGGAATCATAATAAACTTAAATATATAAAAATATTTAAATATTAAACTCAGTTTAATTTATTTGCTTTATGATCATTAGTAAAGTTTAGTATGGCCATTTATAGAAATGAATGTATAATAGTTCATAAAATCATAAAATATTTTGTAAAAGATTCTTGAAATCAGTAAAGACCCATTTATGTAAAAATATTCAAGATAAGATTTAATTTACATTCTTTTGATGAAAAGAAACGTTAATTATAACAATAAGTAAATAGTTAATCTATTGTAATTAAAGTTAAAATAATGCCAAACTAGTTTTAAAACATTTCTAGGATTGCTACTTGCTAACACCTGAAAAATGAATCAAGGATCATATATAGTGTAATTAAAATGAAAATTGAAAGTTGGCTGATTTAGCGTTATTCATCGTGGTCATTTAGGCTAATTCGGTAGCAGATAAAATAGCTTGTCCAAATACTAAAATCTATGAAACCTATTTAGTAATGCTCTACAAAGTTTGTTCTACCAGATTCTAGAAAAATATTTCATATTCAACATGCTTTTCATCTAAATCTAGTTAGTCCAAACCCTTAATCGTTAATAGATGTCTTTACCTTTTTGGCCGATTCCGTGAATTTGTAAACAAAAGCTACCACTTAAGCTTTTTCGTCGATGAAAATAATAACTTGTCCGAATCCTAAAATTCATGTAATTAGTTTAGCAATGTTCTTTAAAGTGTAGTCTACACTGTTATGAAAAGATAATCTCAATTTGCTAAAGTTTGCATATTAATCCTGTAGGTTAAATAACCTTAAATGTTCGTATTCGTGAATTCCGTAAAAAGAACAATTGGACTTTAATTGCAATCGGGAAATTTGTAGTTAAGTTATTTGTATCACCAAAACCTTCTTAAATATCATGTAAATAAGGCTAGTAGCCTAAATCAATAGATTAGCTTTTTACAACTAAAATACTAATTAAATGTTACTTTGAATATGAATCCTAATTAAAAGTAAGAATTCACCTTAAGCCTGAAATGATCATATCTATTTAATCTTAACCAATCTTTGCATCTTGAATTCGTAAAATAAAATTTATAAATTCATAAAGAGCAATCCCTGTTCTTGTGAGGAGTTTTATTTGTTCTTTCTATCTATTTTCTTTTGCCCTTATTAAAGTTGTTATTTGCTACTTTCATTCAACGACGTGTAGAATTCGACGTATCGACTTCCATCGTCGACTACAACCTCGACTTCATCGTAAGCAAGGCAAGCACCCCCTTTGACCATATTGATCCCAGTTTTATAAATGTTTTCATTAAATGTTTTTATTGCATGAGTATATTCATTAAACTCTGCTATATTGTGGGAAATGGTAGTTATACCTGTTGATTCCTGAAACTCCTTTGACAAGTTTGAATTTCGAACCTTGATACCCTAGAATCATGGTTAAACAATATAAGATGTCATTTTGGGTATCTGAGATATTTAATAATCTGCTTTGCCATGCTTTAGACTTGGTATACATCAAATTGAGACATTGATCAAATGATACTTGGATATGTTGAGACAAGATGATGATTCTTAGACATGTTGAGACATGATGGTGATTTTTGGTTATTTTAATTAAAAATGAAAATAAAATTATAATATTGGTGCGGGCAATTATTGGCATTAGCCAGGTGTGCAGAAGAGATTGCACGTAGATTAGGGGGAGATTATTGCCCGTGTCGGATTAAGGACCGAACTAATTGTACGTTATATCCAAGTCTTTCCGTACAACCACAAGTGCTGGTATGGGACAGCCTTAACCTATTAAGTTACTTGAAACTAGCTTTGCACATTGGAAGGCTGGAGTAGTACGAGCTGTTCCTGAATGGATTGCTCGAAGGGACGTCCACACTGAGGTGATCATGGATCAAACGTTTACCGATACAACGGTGCACGCCACTCTGTGGGGAAGTCCCATCATTTCTATGCTCTGAGTTCTTCTGCCATATTGTGGGTTTTCGTCCCGTGCTGGTGCAAAGTTAGGGTTAAGTAATGTAACGGTTATGTCATGACTCTCTGCGGCACACCAAAGGAAGTGTGCTAATGATCTGCACAAAGAGTTAAGTCATGTCTTGTGGGTAAAGCTGTACACCTCTGCAGAGTGTAAATCTTTTCGAAAAGCCGTTCCCGCGGTCATGGGACACTTGGTGCGCCTGCATTAGTTAGCTGTTTTATTTTACAAAATATGGACTTTGATATATGCTGTCAAGCATCATGATTTGGATTGGATATTATTGTTGGAAAGGAATTATTTCGGATTGATATATGATGTCAATGATTGATTCATGGAGATGATCAAAGGAATTGAGGTTCGTGCAATTTACTGATTCCTATTTACATATTATATTGCTTTTACTTAAATTTCGTTTATGTTCTAAACTTCAGTAAATTCTTTTGCAACCTAGCTTTATGCAAAATAACCATGAAAGCCTTTCCTTTGAATGGCCTGCATGTATTATAGGGTTTGCTAAAGTCTTGCTGAGTACGCAAGTACTCACCCTTGCTTATTCGTTGTTTTTAGGTAAAGAATCGAATAGCTCGATGAAACTGTTTCTCGTAGGATTCGGGAATGTTATCGAAATCTTTACGGGTTTATACCTTGTCGCTTACTGAGGATTGTATGGGCATACTACAAGACTTTAATTCTTTCCGCTGCATTTCTCTGAATTGTAAGACTTTATTATGTACATAACCTTTATCATTTGCAATAAAGAGTATGGATGTGATATCAATTGTATAAATGTGCGTACTAGCTACTGATCCAGGGACTAGTACTGTGTGCACATGAGATTTCCATTTTTGCATTTATGTAAAAATGGGGTCACTCAGATTAGTATCGGAAATGTGATCTTGACTACAGAATAAACCCTAGAATGGTCGTTAGCATTAGAATAAAACAAATTCAAAATACTAATTTTGAAATCTATTATATTTGTAAAGTGTAGTTATTGCTATTCTTTCCTCCTCCTTAAGATTCTTATTCTTACCCCTACTTTCATTTTGCTTTGTAAAACAAATTCCTCTTTCCTTAAAACCGTTCTCGTCAATAGTTTATCTTCGCAGTCGCTTCTGAAGACGTACAAGATATGTCGCCATCATTCATCATGCCTGCCGATGAAGACTACAATATCTACGCCGACAACCTCAAGAAGACGGACATTAGTCTTACCACCCCCGACAAGACGAAAGTGAAGTCCAAGTTCTACTTTATGAAGAGCCGGTATTGTCCAACAGTAAAATGCGGAAGATTAAGAATATATTAGGTTTGCTAGGAAAGGAACCCCTACGCATAGGAGTATTATTCCGCTTTAGGTATATAAGACATTTACATGTAGCGTTTATGTCTTGCTCTTTGCAATTGGTTTTTATTTTCTTGACCGGGCTGATTTACGTGCGAACTTAACTTTTAAGTTAAAGTTTCACGATAAGTTGCCTTTATATATATGAATTAAGAAACCTCAACCCATAGACCAAAAATAAAAATTTATAAAATAGTTTCTCTTCTTTTTGAAAAATCTCCTTCAAGCTTATCTTTCTTTTCTGTAGAATTTCTTACCTACATATTCTTTAAAAGTACTTAGCCCTCTATTACCATTTCTAGCTATACTTGAACCTACAAACACAAAGACTCATTTTCCTACTAACAGTTAAGAAATCTCACCATTCAAGCCTTAACCAGAGCCATCTTATTTTCTTACTTGCCACAAAGAAAATTTTGCTAGTTCATCTCCCAGTCTCCCTTACCAAATTAAGCAAAGCTTCCATGAAAAAGACCGCATACATGACAACCATTTGCCTTTGCCGCATTTTCCTGACCTTGACACCATGTATTACCCTTTTCCTCTACACCCACCTTACAAGAAAAATACTTAACAAGATCCTACCGACATTCGAAATAAAACTCTTCATAGCCTCGTAGAAATAGTAAAAGCTTTGGGTAAATTCTATTATCAGAGTTGCGCAGCGGAAGCGTGGTGGAATTACGTTTTCAAGACTGAAAGTCTCCGAAGATCCCAACGGCGCCAAGTTGCTTCATGAAGAATCGATATCATTAGGCGGAAAAAGAAACACTAGAATAGGTTAGTCGTTGAATTAAAATATACACCTCCTTAATTGCATTACGTGAGATCTTTTGCATTGTTCGACTTTTGTAGTATTGTTTCTTATGTTGCTTCTCAGGTTACTCTCGTGAATGGTTAACCCCCAGGTTGAAATTCACGATGTGATAACCCTAAAATAATAAGAAAATCTAATTAAAAGAATTTTAAAGAACGAAACGTTGCCCTGCAACTAACCAGTAACTACCAAATCCATGTAAGACTATTCACAAGATAATAATGGAACAATGGTAACCCTGAACTAAACCACTCTTATAAACATCTCATCTTCTTTATAAAATTTTCAATAACAGAAATATCTTGATGAATTGAAAGTTACATGATAACTAAACTAATTCTCATCTTATTTCTTTCTATCTTATCTATCCACTCAATAATTCCAAAATTAAGCCCTAGCCACTTCTTGATCATCAACGTCAGTAAACAACCTTTGTTGTTTCTAAGAGGATTGATCACGTCAGCTGCCTCAATCGTGATGAACTTGAATACTTCGTCAACCTTTGCCCAAGAAGAATTCTGCTCCACTCCAATGACTTTCTCGTCAACAGTGATTTTCAAGCCATCTTGAGAATCTAAAAGACATCAAGTTTCCAAAATAACTCTTGTCTCGACATCAAGTTTTGAACGCAAACATCCTTTTCTTTCAATTGCCTCCCAACACCTTTATCGTGGAATTGAATATCCCATGTGTATTCAATTCTTCCAATCAACCCTTTTGATTCTGAACATTCATTCATGACCAAGACAATCGCCAAATCAAAAGCCACCCTATAACCTCCTACCATTCCCCTGACTCGGCGAATCTCGGGGACGAGATTCCTGTTAAGGGGAGTAGATTGTAACAGCCCTGTAAATTTGAAAATATGTAATAATAAAAGTTTTATATTTAAAAATAGAAATGAATTAAAAAGTGTAATTGAAATCAAGATTTTGACTTTAAACAATAATCTTTCCTCATTTCTTCCATTATAAACTTAATGAAAAGGAAGATTTCAAAACTTAAAATCATTATTATCAGAACAAATGAAATATTAAAATGAATTTGAAATGTGAATTTGATTTGAATTTCGATTTCTGAATCTTCTTTCATTCTCTTGAGCTTTTGCAATTGCAAGAAAAACTAAATGCATTGAAACTGTAAGATGATAAGTGCAGGAAAGTAAAAGTAAAACATCAATAAAAAAATAATATTAAATTTTCAGACAAGTCAATATCTCTCAGAATCACAATCATGACAATTGAGATAATCTGAATAATTAAAATAAAAAGATATCATGTGATAATTATGAAATAAGAAAAGCTGATCTAGAACTTGTCAGATTTTTGTAGCTATATCCAGATCTTGTCTCAAGTTGATATTTTTACCATGCCAACCTAAGTTCCATATCTATCTCTGGTAAAAATATTAAAAATAAAAACAAATATTTTAAGTTTTTATAAATTCAGAAACAGAAAGCAAATAAAGATATAAAGAGCAGTGTCAGAATTTTTATAATTTAAATATAAATGATAAAATTTTGAAAATTTCATATAAGCATTAATATCTTAAATAAATTTGAAAAACAAATTTTCAAAAATAAATAAATTCATTTGGATACTTTAGTAAATCAAAAACAGAATTGGAATTTCTGTGCATTATTCATTGTCAGAATTTTAATACAATATATATAATGATTTTTGTCTCAAAATTCTTCTGGACCCTTATCTTTACCTGGCCAATCCTTGTAAAAATCCTGGTAAAATGTTGAGTCAGTTTGGCAACCCTAATCTGTAGAACAAGTCGACTTCAGCCTCACCTTTGCGCTGTTTAAATCTGGACCGCAGAAGTTGCCAAGTGTTAGCTATTCAGCACAGCCTCTCTGGCACTTCATATTCTTCCTCCAGCGCCTGGTGCTCCCGAGCAAAAATCTCGCGTTAACGTCTGCGCTGCGTCACCCTCCTGACCGTTCTTATCCCGCCCTCCACGGATGTCACCCGACCCATCGCCCTTTCCTCACCACGGCACCTCCACGGCGCCACGTCCTCGCCCTGCCTGAATTCGCCAAATAAAGCCTCGGCGCTCTCTTCTTCCTTGTCGGATCGTTACGGCAAGCATCCGATCACGATTTCTGCCACAAGACGATTTGGGCAGCGACGTTCTGACCAGAGCTCTGCCAATCCTTGCCATGGCAGCCATTTTGCTTCAGAAGCTTTGCCACGGCAAATATTGGCAGGAGACAATCTCGGCGCCCTCCGATCCTCATCCATTCGGCCACACCGCAACTCAGTAGCTACGTCCTCTCCGCGCCTGGCATCGCCAAGTGGTTGAAGTTCGCCACGGTATCCCTACTCCTCGCTTTGCTGAGCTCGCCGCCATTTCCTTTGTCGATACTCTGAAGCCTCGTGAGCGCCCGATCATGACTCCTCGCCGAACTCTCCCGAGGCCAGTTCCTCAATCACCCGCGGCTATAAAAGGCGCCAAATAGATGCATTGAGACCGCGACTCACTCCTCCACTACTTTCCCTTCCTTCCTTCAGCCGAACGACCTCAATCCCATTTCCCTTGCCGCCATGACCAGAGCTTCACCGAAAGAGGGAAGAACTAAAATTCGGCCAAATCAGTAGGAAACTTCCCAATTCCTTCGGCTATAAGCTCTTTCCTGCATCACTGAACCTAGAGCCACATTTAATTTCAGCTCATACCGTCCTAGCCTCGCTGCCACCGTGAGCCTGTCTTCTCCATGGCCGGCCACCGTGGGCGGAGGTCCTCAGTGTCTCTCCGGCCGAACCAAACCCAAAAACGGACTCACCACGTCACCCTGAAGCTAAATCCAGAACCCATCCGAGCTCCCTCGCCTTGGTTCTTCTTCTCCACGGAGCCACCATTTGCGCCACGCCTAAGCTCATTGCTGCTCGCCTCGACTTACGCCGAATCGGTATTTCACTGGGTGAGAGGTAGCCCTTGTGCTCGCCACTCACGGCCGTAGGCCAAGCTCGTCGCTCCTCCTCGTCGCGATCTCCCCTCCATGCTGCTCTGTTATCTTCCACCAACGAATGGGCCCCACACGATATCACACAAAAGAACTCCACTCAAAGGGTAAAGGCACCACCTGTGGTTGAAAGCGTATTTCTAATTTCCATTCATTTTCCAACCGGATTAATTATGCAAGCATGAATATCTTTTGAAATATTAGTCCAATTTGAGTGAAATAAATTTCTATATTCATCTAAAATAAAGAAGAATCTAAATATACAAAAATATTTAATTTTTGATTTTCGTAATAAATTATTTGAATTAAACATTGTTTATAATCTTATTATGTTCTTTAATAGAAAGTTGTGCACAGTAGAGCATAAAATAATAAAATAAATTTTAAATGATGAATGGACCAGGATGAGTTACAATCTGCAAAAACATTTAATTTTTGAATTATAGAACAATTATCAAAAATTGAAATAGTATAAGCACTCTATTATGGACATTATTGCATATATGGAAAAATATAATTCTTAAAATAATTAAATAAATCCTTATATGCCTCTGGAATCATAATAAACTTAAATATATAAAAATATTTAAATATTAAACTCAGTTTAATTTATTTGCTTTATGATCATTAGTAAAGTTTAGTATGGCCATTTATAGAAATGAATGTATAATAGTTCATAAAATCATAAAATATTTTGTAAAAGATTCTTGAAATCAGTAAAGACCCATTTATGTAAAAATATTCAAGATAAGATTTAATTTACATTCTTTTGATGAAAAGAAACGTTAATTATAACAATAAGTAAATAGTTAATCTATTGTAATTAAAGTTAAAATAATGCCAAACTAGTTTTAAAACATTTCTAGGATTGCTACCTGCTAACACCTGAAAAATGAATCAAGGATCATATATAGTGTAATTAAAAATGAAAATTGAAAGTTGGCTGATTTAGCGTTATTCATCGTGGTCATTTAGGCTAATTCGGTAGCAGATAAAATAGCTTGTCCAAATACTAAAATCTATGAAACCTATTTAGTAATGCTCTACAAAGTTTGTTCTACCGATTCTAGAAAAATATTTCATATTCAACATGCTTTTCATCTAAATCTAGTTAGTCCAAACCCTTAATCGTTAATAGATGTCTTTACCTTTTGGCCGATTCCGTGAATTTGTAAACAAAAGCTACCACTTAAGCTTTTTCGTCGATGAAAATAATAACTTGTCCGAATCCTAAAATTCATGTAATTAGTTTAGCAATGTTCTTTAAAGTGTAGTCTACACTGTTATGAAAAGATAATCTCAATTTGCTAAAGTTTGCAAATTAATCCTCAGAGGTTAAATAACCTTAAATGTTCGTATTCGTGAATTCCGTAAAAAGAACAATTGGACTTTAATTGCAATCGGGAAATTTGTAGTTAAGTTATTTGTATCACCAAAACCTTCTTAAATATCATGTAAATAAGGCTAGTAGCCTAAATCAATAGATTAGCTTTTTACAACTAAAATACTAATTAAATGTTACTTTGAATATGAATCCTAATTAAAAGTAAGAATTCACCTTAAGCCTGAAATGATCATATCTATTTAATCTTAACCAATCTTTGCATCTTGAATTCGTAAAATAAAATTTATAAATTCATAAAGAGCAATCCCTGTTCTTGTGAGGAGTTTTATTTGTTCTTTCTATCTATTTTCTTTTGCCCTTATTAAAGTTGTTATTTGCTACTTTCATTCAACGACGTAGAATTGACGTGATCGACTTCCATCGTCGACTACAACCTCGACTTAAGTCGTAAGCAAGGCAAGCACCCCTTTGACCATATTGATCCCGCTTTATAAATGTTTTCATTAAATGTTTTTATTGCATGAGTATATTCATTAAACTCTGCTATATTGTGGGAAATGGTAGTTATACCTGTTGATTCCTGAAACTCCTTTGACAAGTTTGAATTTCTGAACCTTGATACCCTAGAATCATGGTTAGACAATATAAGATGTCATTTTGGGTATACAGATATTTAATAATCTGCTTTGCCATGCTTTAGACTTGGTATACATCAAATTGAGACATTGATCAAATGATACTTGGATATGTTGAGACAAGATGATGATTCTTAGACATGTTGAGACATGATGGTGATTTTTGGTTATTTTAATTAAAAATGAAAATAAAATTATAATATTGGTGCGGGCAATTATTGGCATTAGCCAGGTGTGCAGAAGAGATTGCACGTAGATTAGGGGGAGATTATTGCCCGTATCGGATTAAGGACCGAACTAATTGTACGTTATATCCAAGTCTTTCCGTACAACCACAAGTGCTGGTATGGGACAGCCTTAACCTATTAAGTTACTTGAAACTAGCTTTGCACATTGGAAGGTGGAGTAGTACGAGTTGTTCTGAATGGATTGCTCGAAGGACGCCCACACCGAGGTGATCATGGATCAAACGCTATCGATACAACGGTGCACGCCACTGTGGGGAAGTCCCATCATTTCTATGCTCGAGTTCTTCCGCCATATTGTGGGTTTTCGCCGTCTTTGGTGCAAAGTTAGGGTTAAGTAATGTAACGGTTATGTCATGACTCTCGCGCACACCAAAGGAAGTGTGCTAATGATCTGCACAAAGAGTTAAGTCATGTCTTGTGGGTAAAGCCGTACACCTCTGCAGAGTGTAAATCTTTTCAAAAAGCCGTTCTCATGGTCATGGGACACTTGGTGCGCTTTGCATTAGTTAGTGTTTTATTTTACAAAATATGGACTTTGATATATGCTTTGTCAAGCATCATGATTTGGATTGGATATTATTGTTGGAAAGGAATTATTTCGGATTGATATATGATGTCAATGATTGATTCATGGAGATGATCAAAGGAATTGAGGTTCGTGCAATTTACTGATTCCTATTTACATATTATATTGCTTTTACTTAAATTTCGTTTATGTTCTAAACTTCAGTAAATTCTTTTGCAACCTAGCTTTATGCAAAATAACCATGAAAGCCTTTCCTTTGAATGGCCTGCATGTATTATAGGGTTTGCTAAAGTCTTGCTGAGTACGCAAGTACTCACCCTTGCTTATTCGTTGTTTTTAGGTAAAGAATCAGAATAGCTCGATGAAACTGTTCTACGCAGGATTCGGGAATGTTATCGAAATCTTTCTGGGGTTTATACCTTGTCAGTTGCCTGAGGGATTGTATGGGCATACTACAAGACTTTAATTCTTTCCGCTGCATTTCTCTGAATTGTAAGACTTTATTATGTACATAACCTTTATCATTTGCAATAAAGAGTATGGATGTGATATCAATTGTATAAATGTGCGTAATAGCTACTGATCCAGGGACTAGTACTGTGTGCACATGAGATTTCCATTTTTGCATTTATGTAAAAATGGGGGTCACTACAAGATGTGAGCATTCGAACTCAAGACTTGTTGAGTACAAACACTGGTGCTCTACCACCACGCCATGCAATTTCTTGTGACAAGGTCTCATGCTTAATTACTTAAGCTTACCAACACGAACCCTAGAGCTTCAAAAATTGCAACAATGGCGCTGGCTCTGGACTTCGGAGCAGAACTGAAGAAGGCGCTGCAAGGAAGGTGTGGCTCGGCTGGTGAGGAAGACAAGGCATGGCTTGGTTGCATGCAAGGCGAGGAAACATTTCAAGAGATTGAGCCTTGGCCGTGTGCAAGAATGAAGCAGGAGATTGAGCCTTGGCCGTTGTAACATCCCAAAATTTGAGTTTTGGTATGTTTAAAATCAAAAATAAACCCTTTGTATTTTCCTGCAATTAATTGAAGCTTAATATGAATTTTCCAATAATGAAAAGATTTAATTTGATTAATCTATGCATCAAACTAAAGGTTTCCAGTTTTTATTGGGTTCCTTGTACTTCAAGGAATTTTTCTGTATTTTTGGAGATTTTTCTGAATTTATTTGCTATTTGTTTGAATTTATTTGGATTTATTTGAATTTCGAGATTTATTGAAATCAAAACGAATTTATAAATCAAAAAGGGCTTTCGGGCCGAATCCTTCGCCGCCCATTTCCTATTCATGCCCGCCCGTTCAGCCAAGGCTCATTCGATCGATCGCCGCGTGGACGCCGGATTGCCACGTCGCCGCGCCGCGTACAAAACCCTAACCCTAATCCTCCCGGTTTCTCGCTCCGCCCACCTCCCTCGGTTTCGAGTTTTCCTCGCCTCGAGGCTATTTAAGCCGGCCACGCCCGCCCGAGGTTCGCTCTCTCCGCGCCGCATCCGCCGCCTATCCACGCCGAGACGCAACGCCATCGCCAGAACGAGCTCGCCGGTTCGCCGACTCGAGACCTTCCGCCGCCGTTTCCTCCCTCTCCGGTGGGTCTCCGCCGTGATCGGTGGCACCGTCGAGTCCGCCGCGTCGAACTCTTCCAGATCCGCACTCCCTTCCGCCCGATCAGCCGCCCATTCGCCGCGCCGTGGGTTGTCTTCCTCGGCTCCGGTAAGTGTGCGCCGCCCCTCGCCGTCGAGTCCTTCGAGCTTCCTCCGCCGTTGATCTGCGCACGGACGGTCGGATCTGCATCACGTATTCGTTGGTAAGCCTCTGAGCCAAGATTGCCAAGTCATCTTCCACGTGTGTGCCACGCCACTGCCACCGCAAGCCCTAACGCTTATGTGTCAGCCACATCACCGCCACCTCGTCATCGTAGCATTATGTGTTGCCGCAGCCTCACCACGTCACGCCACATCATTGCCACATCACCGTCACCATGTACTTTAGATCCATGTGGCCGCCCCGTCATTGCCATGTCGTAGCCACGTCACCGACACGTCAGCCCTAGCTCCTGCGTGGCGTCCGCGTCAGCATAGCTCGCCACCTCACCCGAATGTCGCCTCGGTGATCCCGGTCCACCATGGACCGAGCCACTGACATGTGGGCCCCGCATGTCAGTCGGCATTTATTTTCTTTTTCTGGTTTCCCGAAAAACCGAAAATCCCAGCCAATCACAAGCCGACACGTGTCACCCTTGTGAATTTCTCTGATTTTCTCTGAATTAAATCTTCCGAATGCCCGTTCTCCTTCGTCCGAACTCCGATTGAGCCGATTCAAATTCCTAAATTTTTGTAAAATCGAGATCTACATTCCAGAGCCATTTATTTTCAATTTTGAGCTTGTTTCCTCCTCTGTTTTGTATTTATTTGGTTTCGTTGCTTTATTTTCCGGTAGACGCGAACCCTGAAGGAGCGAACGGAGACTTCGAAGACCAAGAATCAGCACTTGAACAACAAGGCAAGTCGTAGACCTTTGATCATATTGAACCCATGTTTGCAAAAGTACTTTGTTTTATACAATTGCATGCTATTTGTGTAACAATGCTAGTTTATGGGAGTAGCTATTTACCTGTTTGAGTATGCCCCTTTGATTGTTGGAATGCCATGTATCCATTGTTAACCATAGGTTGGGACATTATTAGTTGGACATAATCATAGTACCAGCATTGGGTTATCGTAGCTATGCTTAGCCATGCTTAGTTGTCCGATGGGATTCATATCACCTGTGAACTAATGTTAATCTTGACTTAATGAGATATGGAATTGTGGCTGTGACCACTGTTGTAAAACTTGTTGTACCATGGCAGGGGATGCCATTGGTTTTGGGTTGAACAAAATGTTTCCCACGGGCAAGTGATCGTGCAGTAAAGGGGGTGCTTTCTAGCACATTGGGATGTGGCTGTCTTGCCTGAGATAATTTAAGGACTTAATCTTGTGCGCCATTGAACTGGGCCTAACCGTGCAACCACAAGTCCGGTATGGGACGGACCTAGCTGATTAATTTGTAAGGTCTAGTCTTGAGTATTGCCAGTTGTTGGTGTGGGTTCCGGGAGGTACGGGTAGACTCACATGGCTCAAGAGGGGGCCCCGAGGGGCGAAACCTTAGAGGGCAGTACTGGGTTTAGACATGCATTGTAAAGGCTTTGTAGTGATCTCTCTGCCGACACACCAAAGGAAGTGTGTTCTTAGCGCTTGGCACTAAAGGGATGATCATGTCTTGTGGGTAAAGCTGTACAACCTCTGCAGAGTGTAAACTATTCGAATAGCCGTGTCCGCGGTCATGGACAAGCCCGGGGATTTCACACGGGGTATAGAGTATTTTCTTGAAATGTGGAATGGTTGGGATGTGAACGGGGAGTTCACTGTCGTTTTGTTGTCTCAAGCTATACTGTTGAATTGTGAGGTTGATACTTGTTTCGAATGATGTAGGGTGATGCCTCGTCATTCTGTTCATGTTGTCTACCATTGATTTATCAGATTATCTATTATTGTTTTATTCAAACTGCCTTCAATCTATTCAGTGTATTTCAATTCAAGTTATAGCTTTACGCAAATGAATCATATTATGCCTTCCTTTGTTTAAGCCATGCATTTAGTTACTTGCATTAAGTTTTCGAGACTTGCGAGTATGTTGCATACTCACCCCCGCTTTTTATTGCGGGGCTGCTTATTCCATAAAGCAGATGAAGACATTTGTGGTGAAGACTTTGAGGATGAGGAATACTATGAAGACTACGTGGACTAGGAAGGCGTTCCCATTTATTGCTGTGGCATGTCGAATGGCCTAAAGTTTTATATTTCCGCCGCAATAGCTTCACTTGTTTCTTAAGCCAAGAGGCATTGGTGTATGAACTTTGACCATAAGGTCGTTTGCTTTATTCAATAATAATTTGCTTCTTCTTAGTTATTTCGATGTATGGAATGATATGTCATCTATGTTTTCACTTTGTGTGCACTAGCGTGATCCTGGACTAGTGCAAGATATACCTGAGGGTTTCGGATTTGCATATCCGGTCCCGGCAACTGGCACAGCAGACTCACTGGTGCGCAAGAATGAAGCAACTTCAGAGATTGAGCTGCTCACCAACAAGGAGGAGGAGGAGAGGTGGCTTAGGCTGCATGCAAGCACGGTGAGAAGCGAGGTCGAGGATTGAGTTTAATTTGTGCACAAGAACGAGAGGATGAGCTCACCTGGCGCTCGCCAACAAAGCTAGGCTCGGTGGTGATCACGGCGGAGGAAGCAAGACTAGGCAGCAAGAAACAAGGAGGGGCTTGAGCGGCTTTATGGCAGTGCAGGAGAGTGGTTAGCTCAGGCCTTAACAGAGGGCACAGCGCGCCAGCTAATGGACGCAGGAAGATGAGCCACGTCAGGATAGATTGAGTAAACTGTGAACCGGAATGGAACTAAGTCCCCTAAAAGAGCAGTTTTTATGCCTTCTTTGGTCACTTAGTTGCACTATCAAACATGCTTTAAAATTTTGAATTTTGAATTTTGAATTTTGAAACATGCACTATCAAGCAATGCATCATAGCTCAAGTTATTGAATTTTGAAAAGTGCCTCAGAACCACAGTTCATAGACTTAGCTCCTGAAAGTTTTTCTAGTGCTGCAGTTTGTGGTTTTCAAGCATGTTGTGCTCACTAAATAAAATAGCTATTGAACTCCATTTCTCATCAAACTTGTCCGAGATCATAATCAAGGTGCTGTTGAGTGAATAAGATAACATGCACACAAATATAGTCTAATTAAGCTAATGTATTCATTTGAGAGAAATGGTTCAGATTCACAATATAGACTTAAGCTGAAATACTTATAAGTGTTGAGTTTGAGTTGAAACTTGGATTTGATGCAACAATCACACCACAAAACATGCAAGGGTGATGACATGATGCTCATGAGATTCTTAGTTTCATGCTTCACAAAATTGGGCTATGACACTCAGCTCCTTGTTGATGCACTCCTCCCTTGCGAGGTCCTCGGCATCATCGAGCCTCCGCAGGATGGCCGCCTTGACGTCGCTGGGGATGGACGTGAAGCCGGGCTCCACTTCCATGCCACACAAGTCGAGCAAGAGGCCCCAGCACAACCTGTCGTGGCGCCTTCGAGCCAGCTGCTGCCTCGCCACCTCACTCTAGGCTGGATCGCCTCGTCAAGGCCGCCGCAGAGGATTTGCCGCGATCCGTCTTCCCGCGTCTGTCTGCTCTCGATTCGCGATCCGCCGGCCGCCGTCCCTCGCGACGTCGTAGGCCTTGAGTAAGAAGATCCGGCCACCCCGTGCCTCGAGAGGCTCATGGTGACGATCGCGCTTCGCTTCGGTGCACCACCGCGCAAGGTGTAGCGGCGGAGAGACGATGAAGGTGCGATGCAGTGCTGGTTTTGGAGGCCGGTCGGGTCTGACTTGGCATCAGAGGCGTGAAGCCGACGTGGAGGAAGGCGGCGTGGGCGATGAATGCGAATAGGATCCAACGATGAACTGTATTGATCTCATATGTGCTTAAATACATGTATGTGGAGTTGCCGTTGGAGCAATGTAAGCTAAGCGCAAGTCGAGGACGAGCGCGCGTGGTCACCGTGGTGAGCGAGGGCCGCGATCACCGGCGAACTGCACAGCGCCAAGCGGCGAAGCTGGATTGCGCGAGACGAAGACTCGCCTGCATGCAGAGCGTGGCCTGAACAAACTAAGCGTATACACATGTGCACACTTTATCACCCCCCTGCAGTCTCAGCGTTGGATGGACCTACGCAGAGACTGGTTCTGAACTCCATGAACGCGGCCGTCGGTAGCCCCTTAGTCATGACGTCCGCGAGCTGTTGTCCTGTAGGTACGTGGAGAACACGCAGATCACCGATGGCAACGCGTTCCCACACGAAGTGGATGTCCAGCTCTATATGTTTTGTACGCCGATGATGAACTGGATTCTTGGACATGTAGACCACGGACACATTATCACAGTATGCGACGGTGGCCTTCTCGACGGTGCAGTGAAGTTCGTTGAGGAGTTGACGTAGCCAGATGCACTCGACTGTGGCGTTGGCCACCGCTCTGTACTCGGCCTCTGTGCTGGAACGCGAGACCATGGGTTGTCGCTTGGAGGACCACGAGACGAGCTCGTTGCCGAGGAAGACGCAGTATCCCGATGTCGAGCGACGAGTGTCGGGGCAGCCCGCCCAGTCGGCGTCGGAGTAGGCGGTAATTGACGGTGACGTAGCTCCGTAGAGGTGAAGACCATGGCCGGTGGTGCCGCGTACATACCGTAGGATGCGCTTGACGAGGGCGAGATGGCACTCCCGTGGATCGTGCATGTGAAGACATGCTTGCTGCACCGCGTGGGCGATGGCGGCCGGTCATCGTCGCCGATATTGAAGAGCGCCCGCCATACTCCGATAGGACGAGGCATCCGAGACGGACGGATCGTCGGTGGCGGAGAGCTTCGCCTTGGCGTCAACCGGGGTGGCCAATGGTTTGCAATTGGACATCCCAGCGCGTTCAAGCAGATCTTCAGCGTACTTCCCTTGGGAAAGAAAGAAGCCAGCTTTGGTGCGCTGAACCTCGATGCCGAGGAAGAAGCGGAGCGGTCCCATGTCCTTGACGGCAAATTCAGAGCGCAGCTGGGCAATGATGTTGTGCAGCAGCTCGTCGGAGGAGGCAGTAAGGACCATGTCGTCGACATATAGAAGAAGATAGGCCAGCTCCGTGCCGTGGCGTAGAACAAACAGAGAGCTGTCAGAACGAGTGGCGACAAAGCCGATAGTGGTGATGAAGGACGTGAACCGTGTGAACCAAGCACGAGGTGCCTGCCGCAGGCCATAGAGGGACTTGGAGAGCAGGCAGACGGCGTCCGGCTGGGCACTGTCCACGAAGCCAACAGGTTGTTGACAGAAGACTTGTTCATGGAGATGGCCATGAAGGAAAGCATTGGAGACGTCCAGTTGACGCATGGGCCACCGGTTGGAGGCGATGATGGTCAGGATGGTGCGGATGGTGGCCGGCTTGATGACAGGCGTGAACGTCTCACCAAAATCGACGTCGGGGCGTTGGGTGAAGCCGCGGACCACCCAACGTGCCTTATAGCGTTCAAGACTCCCGTCCGGATTGAGCTTGTGCTTGAAGACCCACTTCCCAGTGACTAGGTGTGCGCCGGGGGGACGGGGAACGAGGCGCCATGTGCGGTTTGCCTGCAGAGCGTCAAACTCGTGCTGCATGGCCGCGCGCCAGTGTGGATCGCGGAGTGCAGCGTGAGTTGATGTAGGCACAAGAGAGATTGGGCCGACAGTAGGAGTGGTGGCAGCCATGGCATACCAGGGATGAGGTTTGAAGATTCCAGCACGGCCCCGAGTCACCATGTGGTGCGTGGGTGCAAGACGGCCAGGAGCAACGTCGATGGTGTCGGGAGACGGTGCTCTGAGCTGAAGAGGGTGATGCTCACACAAAGCGAGGCCGGGTCGGCGATGCATGGTGTCGGGCTAGCGACAGTCTGCGTTCTGTTGGAAGAAGCTGGGGAGGGTGGGTGGAGAGGTGTGGGCGACGTCGGCGCCGTAGGTGGCGACGTAGGACCATGTGCACGATGAAGTGGCGGGCAGTGGCGTTGGACAAGAGGTGGCGCGTAATGGTCACTGGAATCGACAGGCTCGGTCGGCGTCGACGAAGGTGTAGGAGAATGTTGGTATGGGAAGGAAGCCTCGTCGAACACCACATGTCTAGAGGTGATGACACGACGACTGTCATATACCAAGCACCGCGGTGGTCACCGGTATCCGATAAAGACGCACGGAGGGAACGAGGGCGAGTTTGTGTGCGCCAGGCGATTGATTTGGATAGCACAAGCACCCGAACACACGCAGATGGGAGTAGGAAGGAGGAACGCCGAGGAGGAGTTCGTGCGGGGTGATAGAGCCAGTGGCATGACAGGGCCGCCGGTTGAGCAGATGGGTGGCAGTGGCTAGGGCTTCTGCCCAGAACTGTGGAGGGAGGTGGGCGTGGAGAAGCATCGTGCGAACGCAATCGTTGAGTGTTCGCAAGGTGCGTTCAGCCTTGCCATTTTGGGCGGATGTGTATGGGCAGGAGAGGCGAAAAGAGATGCCATGGCGCGCGAAGAAGGAACGCATGGCAAAGTTGTCGAATTCCTTGCCATTGTCGCTCTGGAATGCAACGATCGGGAGCTGAAACTGAGTCTGAACGTATGCATGGAAAGACAGTAGCATGGGCACGACATCGGATTTATTGTGCAGTGGGAAAGACCACAAATAATGAGAGTAATCATCAATGAGAACTAAGTAACACTTGCAGCCGGAGTGACTGGGGACCGGAGAGGTCCATACGTCGGAGTGTAACAGCTGAAAAGGAAAATAGCTTGCTGAAGTAGATGTAGAAAATGGGAGCCTGACATGCTTCCCAACCTGGCAGGCAGGACAGGTATGTGTGGCTGACTTATTACATTGGAAACCAAATGTGCGCAAGGTAGCAGCCATGGAGTCGCGCCCTGGATGCCCAAGGCGTTGATGCCACAGAGCCGTCGTCACAGCAGAGGCCTAGTAGGCATGATGCGGCCGGGTCTGCAGCAGCGGGTAGAGGTCGCCACGGCTATCACAGCGGAGCATCTCCCGGCGAGTGCGAAGATCCTTGATAGAGAAACCAGAGGGATCAAATTCCACAGAAACGTTGTTGTCACGAGTTAAAGCACGGACAGATATAAGATTTTTAACCAAGGATGGCGAAAATAGAACATGGTGCAAATGGAGAGGAGAAGAGGAAGTAGGAATAGAGGAGGCAGCAAGGTGTGTCAATCAGTAGTAGGCGTCGTTGCTTGAAAGCGATAATAGAGAGGAAGGTGGATTTGGAGGCGGACGGAGTGAACAATACCAGTCGAGGCCATGTGAGATGAGGCGCGGTGTCGAGGAACCACGGAGGAGCTGGAGCCATCGGGAGGGACGCCATGGCGGCGTAGGGCGGCGAGGAGTCAGGCTGTTCCCTACCCCGAGGGCGGCAAAGGAGGGAGGGACCCCACGATCGGGCCTGCTTGCGGAGGCGGAGGGGCAGTGAAGTAGGCTCAGGGACGGTGTGCTGTGCCAGGGCCCAGGACACGAGCAGGCGCCTGGAAGGGCATGGGCCGCCAACCATGCTGTCGAGGATTGTAGCTATCCATGGTCGGGCGGAGGACGGCGGCCGTGGAGCATAGGTGGAGCTGCTGGTGTTGGAGCCGCCAGATGGAGGTGCGCGCCCGCGCTTCTTCTTGGACTTGGAGCCCTTGGATCCGGAGCCAGAGCCGCCGCCGGTGGAGCCGGCGTCACCGGTGGGGGAGGGAGACGAGGCGCTGTGGGTGGCGACGAGGGCATGCGCGGCCGCCATCTTGGTGTGCTGGACGTCGTAGAGCTCCTCGAGAAGGAGGAAGGAGCGAGCAGACTGGAATGTGTGCGGCGGGTTGCGCTGCCCGGTGATGTTGGGGATGGCGGACCGGAACTTGGGGTTGAGGCCGCGCACCATGTTCAACACCGATCGGTCTCGAGACGGCCGGCCGATGTCGCGAGGGCGCCATGCGAAGTTGCTTCACCTTGGCGCAAGATCGAGATGGTCATGTCGCCCGGTAGAGGCCGCGAATTCGCCTCAGTACACTTGCGCGATGAAGCCGTTGTCGCGAAGAGATTGTCGATGGCGGTCCAGATCGCGAGGTCGTGGCGAGGAACGCGACAATCTCGAGGACGTCGCGGGTGATGGAGTTGTAAAGCCAGTTGACAAGGCACTGGTCGAGCATCATCCACTCGGGGTCGCGACATACGAAGTCGGGCGAGGTAACATGGCCTTGAAGGCCAAACTTGCCCAGCACCGAATCAAAGTAGCAGTGCCACTGGGCGTGATTCGGCTCGTTGACATCGAGAATGACGGGAACGTGGGATCAAATGGAGACCATCGCAACGCAGCGCGACGGGGTTCGTGGTGGAGGAGAGTCGAGCTGTGGAGGAGGACGAGTCCTCACCGCTGCCGTGGGACGGAGGGCTCAAACTCAAGACGGGGTTGGAGTCCATGGCGGCGGAAGGAGGGTTAGCGAGCGCGTGGGTAGAACAGGAGGATTAAGCCGCTTATCTCGATACCATGAAATGCATAGGATCCAACGATTTAACCGTATTGATCTCATATGTGCTTAAATACATGTACAGAGTTGCCGTTGAGCAACTGAAGCTAGCGCAAGTCGAGGACAAGCACGCGTGTGGTCACCGTGGTGAGCGAGGACGCGTCACCGAGCGAACTCGCAGCGCCGCAAGGCGAAATGGATTGCGCGAGACGAAAGACTCGCTGTCATGACGCGTGCTCGAACAAACTAAGCGTATACACATGTGCACACTTTATCGACGACGATGCCCAGTCGCCGAGGAGGTCCTCGGCCCCACTAGTCGCCGTCGGTGACCCGTGGAGGGCGAGGACTCGCCATTGCCATGGAGTAGATGCGCTCTTCCAAGTCGGATGTCAGATATGGGCTCGATCGACGATCTCGAGATTTAGGAACTCGAGATAGAATTGTTATTAGGAAACTTAAGGCCCTCTCGTCATAGACTCATGGTAGTCTCTAACCGAGTGAACAAGGAAGAAGTTGTATTTGCAGTGAGCAATGAATAATTAAGTGTCATTTGTAACAATTGGATGCCGTCATGAGATTAGTGATCCGACAACGGCTGGAGGCCTCTCCGGCGAGCTTCAGCGGTAAGGTCTCTGTACCCTATTTTAGGGGAGCAAGCCGAATTGAACAGTAGCGACTCCATCAAGACTTGGTACTGCCCAATAAACAATATGGGCCGGGCTAGGATATCCTAAACTTCGTAAAGCCCAGCCCATAGGCTAGACCGGGCCAACCCATAAGCATGGTTGATACTTTTGACGCGAACAAGCATATATGAGATCTAGTTAGCCTAATCCATATTTTTTAAACATTGTAAATTGTAGCAACTTTCTTATGGGAAACGCTGAAACATCAATGGCCACGGCTTTAATGTGCCGCGGACGTGCATGTGGGTCATTGGATCTCCATCCTACATTCCCACCATTTCTCCACTTTAGGATTTTTATTTTGTCTTGTTTCAAGGGTCTTCCTGTAGACGTGGTTGAGGTACGGACTACCATATAAGCAGTTTCTGCACCATTCCATGAAAAATGATGGTTTAGATCTTTCAAAATACTTGTACAAAACAATCTACCTTTTTTACGATAGAAGATATTATATCAACGCAATGTAGATCGATCCAGACCATCCGTTGTCTTGATCGAATGTTCTGTACTTATAAAGACTGCTTAAGTTACAATTCTCGTATAAACTGCACCCGAATCGCCTCCCTTCGCTATTATATCACCGTAACCCTAAACTCATCTCCCTTCCCCCTTTACATATATAATTTTTTTTTCTCACTTTCCATCGTCGGATTTGTTTTCTGCATCACCTGCCTATCCAAACCATGGGGGCCCACCCGGCAGACCATGCATGCCATTGTTGCCCTCATCGGAGGGGTCGGCGGGATGAAGCGGCCACTCCCACTGACTCCATGCACCACCTGCACCGCACACCACCCCATCAGATCTAGTGTGACTAGATCTCTCGCCTGCCATCTCGTCCTGAGGATTTGATTTTCTCCTCTTGAATTTTCCCCCTAGATTTTAGTTGAAAGTTTAGAACTACCAACAACCCCCTCTCCCCGGTTAGAATTTGACTTTCTCCTGATTAATTTTTTCTAGATTTTAGTGAAAAGTTCAAATCTAGTTTATTTTTGTTGAAATTTCCAATTGAATGTTCCAACTACTGAGATCGATGTTCAGACTATAGTTGAGAATTAAAATCCAAGTTCCAAAAAAATTGATTTTGGAAGTTTCGGCTGGCAGAGGCTTTGGTGCCGATGGGCGGGCTGCGTGATAGAGCCTGCTCTTTATATTTATTTAGCAGAGAATGAAACCGGCTTAGTTAAGCTACAATAGTTACCTAGGAATGAACTATCACAGATCACTTGCTTACTCAATCAGAAATGTCCAACTTTGGAAGGCCATAAAAATGACATCACTACCCACCAAACCCTCCTTCCATGTAGGGCTATAAAAAAGCTCAAAGCCCGTGAGCTACTTAAGCTTGGCTCACGAGAGGCTCGGTTCAAGCTCCAAACGAGCCAAACTCGAGCTCGCAAGCTTAACCGAGCTGAGCTTGAATAGTTCGCGAGCCTACTTAAGCCTGGACCGAGTTTCTTTAAACTGAGCTTTCTCGAGCTTATTACCAAGCTTACTCAAGATTGTTACTGAGCCTACCAAGCTTACTCGAGTTTATCAAGCTTACTCGAGTGACGAGGGCTGGGACAACCCTTGGCCGGTCAGCGCGCGGTCGGCGAGATCCCAAGCTCGGGAGGTTCTGACCACGACCTAGGCATACGTCAAGGCGCGCGACCTAGAGCACGTATGCCCTCGAGCACGGCGTCCGCACAACCTCGAGCTCGGGTCGGCTCTTGATCGTGCCTGCAGTCCCCCTTTGGTTTGGAGCGTGCATTTGACTCCACGGTTACCAAGATCCGGATCGTGGGGGTGAAGCAAGCGTCGCTGCTAAGTCCGGAGATTCTTGACCATCCTCAACGTGCATGAAGGCCATGATCCGGAATATCTCCCTTGTTCTACAGCGGGAGGATATAACACTAGGTGCGTGCAAATGAGGGATAGACAGAGCTCGAGCGCTGACATAGCTATTGTTAAGCCCGAGTCAGAATACACCTCTCACATGAGAACAACAAAGATCACCGCCCGCAAGGCAGCGGAGTAAAGCTATTACCTTCTCGAGGGCTCGAACCATCTAAAACCGTCGCCTCACTGCTTGTCGCTAGCTCAGACCTTGGTAACTTTGGATCCTACCCTTCGTTTGGGCTAAGCTCTGTTCGGGTCCCCATCCTCACTAACCCCCGTTTCACTTTTTGCATTTGGCGATTCCGATCGTCGACAGCTGGCGCCCACCGTGGGGCCCGATTGTCTTCGCTCATTCGCAGGGAAAGCCCAAGATTTCAAGAGCATGGCGCGCTTCGTCGACGGACGTTCCACGCAGCATGGAATGCTCGCGCGGACTCGACTCGCACCCTGTTTCGCCACCGCCACTCGACTCGGCAGCCGCCTTGATGGCAGAGTAGTCGAACGGGAGTCTGCTGCGGATGGTCAGTGATCCATGAGACCCTCGAAGACGCCACGATGGTGCATGTTGCCATCAACCAAGCCATAATCGCCCTCAAGTGGGAGCACCAGAGAAGGCCGCAGACGTCGTCCCAGAATCCTGTGCTTCCTCCAGGAGAACGCCGATGCTTATCGCCGGGTCATGGTGACCCGGCAGGGTGAAGTCGAACTCTTTAGTCGAGCCTCGCCGAGAGGCTCGATCAGGCTCTGACCGAGGTTGTACCTCCGTAGCACCGGCCATCACTTCGAGGTCCCACCCCGAGAAGTGATGGCAACTCATCGCCGCCATCACCAACAAGACCGCATCGGACGCCACCCACGCAGGCGCCCTCGCCATGGCAATCTCGGGACTTGGCCCGACGCCGCCTCATCACCGCCCTTGAACCCAGCCCGAGCGGTCGGCCACGAACCAAGCTTCACGAGCTCGCGATCGGCCAATGCGGTGATTCAAGGCCCCTCCGGATGTTCCTCCCGAGCGCCGGTCGAGATCGCTGCGCTACCTCCCAGGTGACTCCCGTGCACGACATCCTAGTTGTTCTCACCATAGGTCGGGCCGCCGAAGTCTCGACTCGGTCTGCGGCGGCGGGGACCTGGCTCGAACGCGACCACTTTGTGGCCTTACCGTCCCGGCCTCTGGTGCGCGGCATTTCAGGCGACGACTAAATCGCGTCTGTTTGGCGGCTCGGTTCAAGCCGGCGCTAATTGAGCGCTTCGATGGGACCAAGAACCCAATGAGTTCTTGTCCATCTACTTGACCACCATCCTGGCGGTCGGGGGCGACGAGCTCATCATGGCCAATTACCTCCGGCCGGTCTTTGGGCGGGGCACGCTAACTGGCTCTTCAACGAAGCTGGTTCCTTTAGGTCGCGGGCGCCAGGTCGAGCGCCCTCACTCCAACTTTCGAGTTATTCTGGCGGCTTTGAGAGGAGAAAGACACTGGATCGCGTCATCGGGGCAAGAAAGCGAGCGCTCACGCGACCGTCGGCGCGATTTATCCGCACCTAGAACCTGATTCCGAGCATCTCCGACGAAGCCATCATAAAGGCTTTCAAGTTCGATGTCCGCGATCGGCGCCTTATCGAGGACCTGGAGATCGTCTCGCGGCTCAGCGTCAATAGGCTCTTCCGTATGGCAGAGCGGTATGCGGACGCGGACGACGCCGTCTGCTGGAAGCAGGATTACAACCAAGGTAAGCTTAGTGCGAACCCCCATGACCCGGCCTATCCAACCTCGAGCGCTGACCACCAGCGCCCGCTCCCAAGAGCGGCAAGCCTGCACCAGCGCCACTCCCAAGAAGCGGAAGCGGAAGTGGTCGTTTCGGCAGACGGCCAGCGAGAGGTCCTCGATGTCTGAGGTCAAGCTCGGGAGGGGGGCCGGCCTCGCCAGGGGTGGCCTCGACCTCGTCGGTAGAAATCGGCCCCAGCCGGGAGGCCAATGGCACAGGCCCAGGTGAAGGTCGGCCCGAGGGCCGCGCCCGAAAGTGCGATGTCGAAGTTCACTGTTCCGCAGGGCTGCGAGCCCGACTGCGTTCTTGCGAGGCTTAGCAAGGCAAGTTGAAGCTTTCTATGATGGTGGGGGAATGCCCGTGTTGCCAAAAACGACCGGTAGGACGGGGTGAATCTTGCGCGGACCATAGCGACCTCGACCTAGAGTTCGGCGGGGCGCGCGTCGGCGTAATCTTGGCGGCTCGGCGGCTTACGATCGGCGAAGAACTCAAAGTGCCTCACGGACCATCTGCGTCGCGCCGGGAAGCCGTCGGCGACCACGCAAGTGGTGGGGCCACCATCACCTTTTCTCTAGAGGGCGCCTCCATGGTATGGGCGAGATCAAGAACCGCCTTGGTCATGACCCCGACCATCAACAACACGCGGTCGATCGTGCCATGGTCGATGGCGGCAGACTCCCTTAACTAACTGCGGTGGAGTGCTTATTTGGATCTGAATTCCGGTCGAAGATCAAACGTCGCCGTCCCTTCTTGAGATTGTTCCGGAAGCTCGACCACCCCTCAGGACGGTGCTCTTGCCCGTCACCTTCGGCCGACTTCGGCCAACTTCCGTACGGAGCTAATCACCTTCGAGGTGGTCGAGGGGGACCTCCCGTACAACGCCATCCTCGGGCGGCCTGCCCTGATCAAGTTCATGGCAGCCAACCATTATGGCCATCGATGCATGAAGCTGCCTGGTCCCAATGGCATCATAGCAGTCTTGAGGCGACTGCGGTAAGCGCGCGGATCGCGAGACCAAAGGCTCTGGCCCTTGCGGTGTCTTTGCCCGGCGGGCCCAGGCGGACGGAGAAGAACACTTCGTCGAAGGTGGCAATCCAGCCCAGCGAGAACGCGAAGGCGTACCAGCGGAGGAAACGACCCGATAGGTGCGTCCATGTATCGGCCGAGTTGAGTTCCAAATAGGACTCGAGCTCATCAACCTTCCTCCGTGCCAACAAGGGCATATTCGCCTGGGAGCCCGTGGACATGCCCGGCGTCCCGAGGGAGGTGATTGAGCATAAGTTGTAAGTCGAGGCGGACTACGCCCCGTCTCGGCGAAGTGCTCGCCGCTTCTCTCCGGAGAAAGTTGCGATCATCAAGGAGAACCTGGACAATCTCTTGAAGGCTGGTTTCATTCGTGAGGTTGACTACTCCGAATGGTTGGCAAACCCGGTCATCGTCCAGAAGAAAGGTGGGAAATGGAGGATGTGCATGGACCACACGGGGTTGAACTCGGCCTGCCCGAAGGACAACTTCCCGCTCCCACGCATCGACCAGATCGTCGACTCCACCGCGACGCCAAGATCTTTGAGCTTCGGATGCCTATTCGGTACCACGGATCAAGCTAGTGGTATGGCGGCGAAAGCAAGAGCGGCCTTCATCACGCCGTTCGGCACCTCTTTGCTACGCGACCATGTCATTTAGTCTGCTGCGCCAGCCGAACTACGTGTCAGCGCTGATGACCAAGGCGTTCGCCCTCGGATCGGGCGGAAGCTTGAAGTCGTGGATGACATCGTGCGTCAAGAGCCCTCACAGGCGACCATGTTAAGGGACCTCGAGAAACCCGCTAACGAGAGCGCACAAGATCAAGCTCAATCGAGGTGCATGTTTGGCGCTGACGTCGAGGAAGGTGCTCGGCTACATGATCGGGGGCTCGGGGTTGGCGAACCGAAAAGATCGAGCGATCGAGAGGATGGCGCCCGACCTCGGTCAGCGGTCGCGAGCCTCACCGGCCGCGCCAGCCGCCCTCGGCGAGTTCATCTCGAGACTCGGCGGCGCGGGCTTCTGTTCTTCGAGTTCTGCGCAAGTAGGGAGCCGAGTGGACCTCGGAGGCCTGGCGGTCTTTGGCGAGTTGAAGGTATACCTATCGCCCACCCTTCTTCGACCCATGACCGGCGAGAGTTCTTGCTCTACCTCGTGGCCACCACCCAAAATTGTCGGTCTTTGTCGTGGTGGCCGGCGGGGATCTCAGCAGCACCCGATCTATTATGTTAGTGAAGTTTTGCACGACCCAAAGGCGCTACCAGCAGTCTGTAAGCTTGCATGCGCTCTCCTCATGGCTTTCTGCAAACTTCGCCATTATTTCAAGCACACTCGTGGTTGTCCCAAGCAACTTTACTTTCGGGGACATCTTGCGGAACCAGAGGGGAGGCGGATCGCCAAGTGGGCTATGGTGGCGGCATTTGGCGTCAGTCGTAGCTTCGGATAGCCATCAAATCGCGGTGCTTGCCGACTTCGTGGTCGGCGAGATCCCAACCGCGCCGGAGCCGAGGTCGAGGAAGAAAGACTGGACCATGTTCTTCGATGGCTCGAGGTCCTTCAAGCTCTCAGGGGCTGGTATCCTCATTCTCACCCCGCGAGGCGACCGCCTGAGGTACGTTGTTCGTTTTGGGTTTCGAGCGACCAACAATGTGGCGAGAATATGAGGCTCTCTGGCGGGCCTCTGAGCTTGCAAAGCATTGGGCATACAATTTGGTCGTCAAGGGTGACTCTCTCAGCTCATCGTCAATCAGATACAACAAAAGTACCCGATTATCAAGGGAGACTCGATGCCAAAGTACCTAGCGAAGTCGCAAGATGGAGAAAGTGGTTCGAGAACCTGAAAGCTCGGCACATACCAAGAAGGATAACTCCGTGCCGACTTCCTCTCCAAGTTCGGTTCTTCGACGGCGAGCTCCGCCGATGTCATGCAGGAAACAACTGGCGGCTCCTCGATCTCCGACCAAGAGGTCTTGCTTCGCCCGTGGTGGAAGGTGTCCTCTCTGAAATTTGAACCCATTTACAATTTCCTGCAAGAGGCGACCTCCGTCGACCACCGGGAGGAGCGAGGATCAAGCGCCCGAGCGAGTCTATACCGCTCATCGGCGGGGCGCGCTCTGAGCGGAACGTCTCGGCATTCTAAGCGGTGCGTCTCCACGGAGGAAGGTAAATACCTATTAAATGACATACACTCGGGCCTCTGTGGGCGCGCTCTTAACTGGGGCGATGGTTGGCAAGGCCTTGCATGGGGTATTATTGTCCTTTGGCGCCCAGGATACGCGACACTCGTCATGCACGCCGAGCATGCGGTTCCACGCCGAAATCGCATCAACCCGCATACCACGCCGGACCATCCCGCTACTTTGGCCTTTCTCGACTTGAAATTTGGACATCGCCAGCCCTTTCCCTCGGCGATCGGGGTAAGAAGTTCTGTTTGTTCTTTGTTGACACTTTCACCAAGTGGATTGAGTTGAGCGGTCTCGACCATCCTTTGCTTTCGGGCGGTTGTCAGTTTTTTGCTTGTTCGTGGTCACCGGTATGGGGTTCGTGCAAAATTATCGCGACAATGGTACTCGGTTTACCGGTGAGTTGTTCGAGAATTTTGCGAGGGCCTCGGTATCAAAGTGTGCTAAACCATACAGCTCACCCGAACAGCGGGCGGCGTAAGCATGCTACGGACAAATTGTCGGTGTCAAGAAACGAGTCGCGAGATGAGCTCGAACGCTACTGGTAGGACACAGGTGGGCGAACTTCCCACCGCCTTATGGTCCATTCGTACCCACATAAGCCGAGCCACAGGTCCACACCTTCGGCTCGTGTTCGGTAGTGGAAGCCGTCTGCCTTCTAAGGTTATCTTGGCTCTGCCGAAGTCGGCAGTGCGACCGTGTCGACTTGAAAGCAAACGGTCTCTCGACCTTGCCCTCGCAGAAGAAATAAGGTGCCGTGCCGCTGCTATGATCAACGCACTACACCGCAAGCTCTTGAGCATGTGTCTCTGATGGTGCGACCTAGGGAGCTCCTTGTTGGGGACTTAGCCACGAGGCGGATTCGGGCACTATCCAACACCAACAAGTTATCCCCACGGTGGGAGGCCCCTATAGAGTCATTTCAGCGGATCGCACGAGGGGCTTCTGGCTAGCGATGCCCGATGGCAAAGAGCTCTCTGGCTCGTGGAATATAGATCAACTTCGGAAGTTTTGTGTGTAAACCTCTTTACCTTAAATTTCAATAAAGGTTGTTCTTTCATTCTCGCCCTTTATATCTTTTCTGCTTGTGATTGCAATGCCATTGTTGTCCGTGACTTTTTCTTCGAAACACGACCTCCGTGCCCAGCGCTCTCATTCTTGGTCTAAGCGTCGTGAGCTTAGCGTTCGCCCCCAGTGATCGAGCTACTCGTAAGCCGAAATCTCTTCGCAATCCAGCTCTTCCCTATGTTCGGGATCGAACCGCAAGCCTCGCAGCTTTGACCATTGAGCAATGCGCAGGGTCATGGTCGTGATTCGATGTTAGTCTGGGTATGGCAATCTCGCTATCTTGTGTCATGTTTACTATCTCTTTGAACCTTTTCCTAGCACTGCAGATCGTGGTTGTTTGCTCACGTCTAACATCTTGCGCCCAAGGCCGACGTTGCTCGACCTTGGACCCAGAAAGGTGGATAAGGCGGATAGCCGGCAAACGACCTAAAGAGCATGTCAAAAGGCGGAAGGGATGTACACCAAAAATCCTCGACTAACAGACTTGATATAAAAGGGTTGTTGACCCCCAAAAGAAATGATGCTCCATTAGAGTTTTCAGCTTTAATCGTTTTTTATAGGTCGGTCAACTTGCGGGCAAGCTTCTCCTGCTCAAGCTCGGCTATCTTGGCCCTCAAGGTCGAAAGCTCACTCTGCAGTTGGAGGGCTTCCTTGGAGGTGTCCGCGGCTCGGCGACGTTCGTCTTGGAGTTGGGCCATGGCGCTCCTCGTCGCCCTGCTGGCGCGCTCACGCTTCTCTTCGAGCTCCAAGATCTTGGCCTCGAGCTCGGAGGATGCCTTCGCTAAGGAGGACGCCTTCTCCGCGGCAGCTCTCTCCAGTGCCTCAACCTTGGCCCGCTCGGTTTGAAGCGCCTCATTGACGCGCCCGAGCTTCCCTTCAAGCTCCAGGATCTTGGCCTCGAGCTCGGGGGATGCTTTTGTCGAGGATACCTGCTCCGCGGTAGCCTTCTCCAGCACCTCGACCTTGGCCCGCTCGGCTTCGAGCACCTCGTTGGCGCGCCCAAGGTTCATTTCAAGCTCCAGGATCTTGGCCTCGAGCTCGGAGGACGCCTTCGATGCCTGCTCCGCGGCGGCCTTCTCCAGTGCCTCGATCTTGGCATGTTCGGTCTCAAGCGCCTTGGCCGACTGCGTGCACTCTTGCTCTATGGCCTTGAAGCCATGCTCGCGCTCGGAGACCCTGGTTTGCTTGAGCTCGGTCGCGTGGGTTACCTCCAGCGCCCTCATCGCCTGGCGGAGGTCGTCAAGCCCCTGGGACTTCAGCTTGAGCTCCCCCTGGTCGACCTCGATGGTCTCGATGAGCCTGGAGCGCTCAGCCTCCCGCGCCTCCACCATGTTCAGGAGGCCTCTCAGCACGTCCTCGTGCTCTTGAAGGCCCCGCAGCCCTTGGGAGATGTTGCTGATCGCCTTCATGCCAAGAAGGGTGGCCCGAGGTAAGAAAAGAAACAAGGGGGTTCAGGCTAACCAACTGTGAAGCACGCAGGGGGCTCCTTACCATGCGAAGGTGGTTCTCGAGGCGTGCGCAAGTGTACTCTTCGTGGTAAATCGATCTTGTGAAATCTCCTCGCCGGCCTTTTGTGTGGCCGACCTCGGCGCTCTGGCAACAGGCCAAGACCTCAAATCTCGGGCGGTGGCGACACAGGTTTACCGCCTCCTCGGTGGGTTCACGTCGGGCCGGCGTAAGCGCTTTGGACTCGGCCGCGGTCGAACTCCGCTTCGCCTCCCGGCGCTCTTGAGAGCAGTGGCGGATCCACGCGTGCCCTCCGTGGCCTTGATCGACCTCTGAGGCCTGGGGTGCCGCGGCCTCGGTGCCAGACGTAGCCTCGGCCAGGTAGACCTGAGGTGCATCCGCGGCGCGGCCATCTTCGGCGATCGGTGGCACCACGACCTCGGCGCTCTTTGCCACCGTGGTCGGGCGAACCTGGGGTGGCTCCACGGCTGCGACCAAGGCGCCCTGGGGACCTTCCTCCGCGTCGGCCTCAGGAAGATCGGCGACATCAACGGTGTCTGTCTCGTCGGTGTCGTAATCCTCATTTGGTCATGGGCTGGTTCCCTCGTCTCGAGTCACAGAGCCCTTGAGTGAACTTCACCGACCGGGGCAGGCTCGGGGCTTAGAAGGAAGCGCGTCCGGCAGAGGCGGCCAGAGAGCCAGCATGTAGGAGTCCGTCTCCTCCTCGGACTCGGACTCACCCTGGACAACAGCCATCGTCAAAACAGGCAAGTTTCGAGCACAGGCGCTCGAGGAGCTGCGATCAAAACAAACACTAAGCCGAAAAATCGCAGAGGGGCGGAACAAACCGAAAGACCAAAAGCTTACCTGAGTCACCACCTCACACTTTGATCGAGGGCGCCGTGGAATCCTATTGCCCGGACGGTGCGGGGGTGGCGGTACGCGCCAGCGCTCTTTTTGCAAAAGTAAGGCGTGTCAAGCAATCAAAGGCGCGGACATGCGCTCGGGGGCTCGGCCGTCGGAATCCTTACCATGGCACGGTCGCCCCACTCGATGTGGGATTTCTTCGCCCCCTGGTGGCTTGCTCCAGCAAGGGGAGACCTCCTCTTCCCCTTCTTGCCCTTACCGCCACCGGCCAGCGGGAGCATCCTCCTGGCCGTCTCGAGTAGCTCCTGATGGTCCTGCAAGCGCGCAAGGTTCAGGAAGGGCTTCGTGGGCGCTCGAGTTGGGAGCTTGGTCGGGGCGGCTTACCTCGGCTTTCTGACGGAGCACGTTCTTCGGGACGGGGTCATCGATGGTGTAGTCGAACGCCATCTTCCCAAACATCTCACTCATCCTGGCGGCGACCCAGGACTCCTTCGGCGCTGCAAGGGAAACGACCGTCAGAAAAGATCAAAGGGCCAACTTGAAGCAAAACCTCAGGGCAAGAGGCCTCACCGGACGTGCCCTCGCGGGTCGAGTCGATGCGCCCTTGGATCTCGAAGAAGGGATGCATTTTCCTCCGCAGAGGGGAAATTCGGTTGCGCAGGAAGTCGTTGGCGATCGCCTGCCCGGTGAGGCCACACACGGCGCAGATGTGTATGGCAGCGATGGCCTCCTCGTTGACCTCGAGGTCGTCCGCCTCTGGTGTCTCCTTCTTCCCCGAGATAGGGGTCCCCTCGTACACCAGCGTGCCGAGTTCCCCCCTCTTCAGGTAGAACCACCGCTCGGGCCATGGGCCAAGGGAGTCCTGAGCTTGGAGCTTGGGGAAGGACCACTTGAGCCCTACCCACGGTAGGAGTAGAGGCATCCGACCACGGGTCCTTCCGGGCGAAAGATTTGAAATGCGAAAGAAGAAGCGAGGAGGTGGGAAGGATCAGGAACCCCTCGCCTGGATGGGAGAAGATGGTGAGAACAAGAATGGAGTTTGGCACGGGTTGATGAGCTCGATCACGTGGTCGGAAGAGGCCCGTCGTGGCCGAACTTCGCTCTCGAGGTCCGTGGGCCGAAGAGGCGTAGTGCTCGGTGCGGAATAATTTAAATCGTCACTGAGCTCGCGACTTCGGTCTCGCCACCGATAATCGCCGTCACCGGGTCGATCGGCCCCGAGACTTCGAGTTCCTTCATCCTCGCCCGGCTGACAGAGTGCTCCTTCGGCTTAGCCATGGCGGCAATGGCGGACTTAGTCGAAGGAGAAGGAATTTGCTTTCGAGCACGAAGGCTTGGAGGACGACGTCGAGATCGAGAGTTTTCTCGGTGGTTCTTTGTGTGCGCGGGTTAAGTGAGGCGCGTCCGCCATAAACCCGATCCTGACATTTTAAAAGGCGTGCCATTCATGATTTGACGGGCGTAATTAAGGCACCGGCGCGGACTCGGCGCCCAGTGTTCGCCGGCCGTTCGCATCCGTACCATCATCGTGAAGATCAAGGGTCACCAGGTGTCGGGGCCGAAGGTTTCACTTTGTGGACTCCTTGAAGCCTCGGCCAAGGATCGGGTCGCAGAAGGTCGCTTCCTATGCTGCAAGATGAGGCTCGAGGTCGTTTGGTGCCTTCTTGACCTAGAGCCTCGGGGCTAGGCGGCGGTACAGGACAACCCTTGGCGGTCGTGTAGCGGTCGGCGACTCCCAAGCTCGGGAGGTTGACCACGACACAGGCATCGTCAAAACCGCGACCTAGGCGTGTATGCCCTCGAGCCCGGCGTCCGCGACCTCGAGCTCGGGTCGGCTCTTGATCGTGCCCTGATCCCCCTTTAGTTTGAAATGTGCATTTGACTCACGGTTACCAAGATCCGATCGTGGGGGTGAAAGCGGCGCTTGGCGTCAAGTCGGGCGGTTCTTGACCGATCCTCAACGTGCATGAAGGCCACGATGCAGGAATATCTCACTATTACGGTAGGGGAGGATATAACACTAGGTGCGTCGCGACTGAGGATAAACGAGCTCGGCGCTAGATATAGCCATTGTTAAGCTGAATAGTAACACACCTCTGTACGAGAACAACAAAGATCACCGCGCCAGGCAAGCCCCGGAATAAAGCTATTACCTTCTCGGGGCTCGAACCGGTCTAAAACCTCGTCTCACGCTTTGTTGTCGCTTAGCTCAGACCTTGGCGCTTTGGATCCTACCGCCGTTTGGGCTAAGCTCTGTTCGTGTCCCCGCCTTCACTAACCCCCGTTTCACTTTTTGCGGTTGGTGATTCCGATCGTCGACATCGAGCTTATCAAACTTACCGAATTTACTCGAGCCGAGCTCAAGCTTACTCAAGCTTGGACCGAGCCTGGATCAAGACTCGGACCCCAACTCAAGCTCGACTCAAGTCCTTACCGAGCTTGAGCACGGGGCTAGTGGCTCCTTCTGACGCCTCTACTTCCATATTTTAGTTGTTATGTTATTTGCGAGGCAAAGGCATGCCAAGCATAGATCTGACACATAAGCAAATTTGTTCTTATCGGCTACTTCCAACCAACCTTAATAAGTTTCTAGACACGCATTGAATAAAACATAATTAAACTTGGTTGTATTCAAATACTCTCGGTCACAAAATCTGGTCATTGTTTACTTACGGTATCCAATGTATGGCTTTGATCATACTTGTTAATAATAAAAACATTATATACTATAAAAATATTTTCTAAGATAAATATAATAATATTTTATATTGTTAATCTATACAATTTTACCAATATCAACGGTGAAAGATTCAAAAGTAGACCGCATGTATCTAAGCTCAACATGATATTAGTAGCTTGTGGACCAAGAGTATAGTGTTCGCCATGGTGAAGGTCGGTAGGACTGCAGGGGAGGCATGTTGCAAACAAGACTGAGCCCAATGATAGCGGTTCAATGTGATAGGTGTCAGCGTATTTCGCCTGACATGATTCCGTCGATGAACAGAATGGGTAACCCCTTGGATGGAATTTATGGTTCGGTAGAGGGCATTTTCATGGTTGGAAACCCTAATGTCTCTCAACGATGGATTCAGGAATTGGCAAGCCGGTGGACACCACGATTTACCCAGGTTCAATCCCCCAGAGTGGGTAATAGCCCTACGTCCTGTTTGATCTTTGTTGGTGAAGTGTGAGGGTGTTTACAAGAGCTTTCTTTCTCTGTCTTGATCAAATGCTGCTGTGACCTCGACCCACCTTCTCCATGCACCTAGGCGCCCTTATATAGGCGAGCCGACCCGGATAGGAGAGAAGAGAATGCTATGCTTATCTACAACACATTAATTACACCCGTCATTCCGGCTTCCATGTCGACCCACGACTCATTTATTACATACACCTCCATGGCCTTGTCTCTCGAACCTCATTTAATGTCGGTGAGAGGCCTCGCTTCGTCCGCTTTCGGGACAGGGGCGCCCTATGACGGGTTAGTGAGGCGTCGGAGGATGGCCGTCGTCGTGTCGAAAGTGAATCCTTCTGATTAATGACCCGACTCGAGGTGCTAGGGAGAAACTTGGTGAAGCCTTTCCCTCATTCTTTTAGTTGCCGCCGTGGCACGACAAAGGGCCGAGACGCTCGCCCACTTGCGGCCGCCTCAAAAGCTAAGCGCCCGCCCGTGGGCCGTCTGCGGCAGGCGGCGTGTCGCCGGGTACCCGCCGAAGTGCCGTGTGGCCTTCGCCCGGCAGCGGCGTGACCGCCAGTTTTTCGCTAAAGGGCGCGTGGGCTTCTCGCCGAAGAAGCGAGCGTGTCGTCCGGCTGCGCGCGAGGTGCCCGTGGAAGCTCGCGCCGTGGCGCGATCGCCCGAGCTTACTTTCGCCAGCTGCGTGGGCTTCTCGCTCGGCGAGGCGGCGTGATCGCCCGGCGGCTCGCCGAGGTGCCACGTGGGCGCTTCGCCCCGGCGGCGTGTCGTTAGGTTGCTTCGCCGAGGCGCGTGGGCTTCACAGCAATCTGGGCGAGCCACTTCTTGGGCCTATTATTTCTTGACGGAGAGGGTACCCGGTGCAAAGTACAAATAATAGCCGGGGTAAATCTGGAATGCCGCCCGATTGCTTTTGACTTTCATTTAATGCTTAGTGCGTTCCTGGATGGGCCCACCATCTCTGTGCACGCAACCGCCGTGGTCTTCCCCACTTTTACTGATTTTTCTTGGGACCCGAAACGCCACACCTTCGGCCTTTTCGCGAACCACCTTCGTGGAGGGTCTATATATATGCACGCCCCCACGCAACAGTTTACGCCTTCTGCTTTTCTTCACACCTTGTTCTTGTGCCCTTTCGCCTTCTTTGCTTGAAGAACTTCGTTTCTGCTATGATGGCGCAATCTCTTCTTCCTTCGACCACCGGTCAACGCCAAGTAGACTTCGCCACTGGGATGGCACCCGGGGGTTCCCTTCATCCTCGCCAGGGGACCACCGTGCCAAGCTGCGAGCCAGGGGAGATTGTTGTTTTCACCTGGGGGCTTATGGTGGGCTTGGTGCCTCCATTCTCCGAATTCTTCCTCACCGTCCTCCATTTCTACGAAATCCACCATCTTCATCTCTCCCCCAACTCCATTGTTCTTCTCTCCACCTTCGCTTACCTCTGCGAGATGTTACGTGGGGGTAATGCCCGATCTTCCCTCTTCGCTACTTTTCTGCGCATCACCCCGGTAATGAGGTTGCGAAGCTGCCACTTCGCCGTGATGGGTCGACCCGCCCCTACATTTCGCCGTGCCGCTCCAACTGGAAGAAGCGGAAGGCGATTGGCTCTATGTCGGCGACGGTAATGGTCGACCTTCTTGGAGTTCCTTGCGCATGGGCGGAGACCCGCGGAGCTGGAGCTACTTTGTCGAGGCAGCGAGCTTGAACAATGGCGGCCCGCATCGATCGGTTGCGGCGCCGGCTGATTGAGGTATTGTGTCCGGGACTTCGTGGCGGAGGATCGACCCTGCGTCGTTCGTCCGCCTGCATGGCAATACAGAGGGGCAGCGACATGGCCGCAAGCGTGCCGGCGATAAGTCTTCTTATTCTTCTCTTTGAATGTATATTCTTCTTCGTGGTCGCTATCAGCTGATATTTCTGTCTTCTTCTGGTGCTAGGCGATGGAAACCTGGATGGCTCTAGCCTCACCAGGTGGCTATCTGTCCTGATTCCACCGGTGCTGAGTGGCCTGGAGTTTCCGGCCGACGCTCGGCCTCTTTGTGATCTGGAGTTCACGGGCGCCTCGGATCGTTCGATCTTCCGACGATGGACTCCTTTGGTCCTTGCCAGTGTGCCGGCACATGGCCCTTGACGATCGAGGACCAGCCGGGCCGTCGGCCGGGAAGCCTTGAAGCGACCTATCCTCCAGATGCTCCTAGCGTGGACCCCAAGAGGGTCTTCTTCTAGGGCAGCAACTCCGCGACTCTGCCGAGTGCGCTTGAAGCAGCGACGTCTTCTTCTAGGGCAGCAACGCCTGCCGCCCCTCTTTCGGAGCTGGCGGCATTGACGCCGACTCCAACTCCTACAGCGCCGTCTCCGTCGGCAACGATTGCACCGGCGCAGACTCCAATGGCGCCAAGTTCGTCCACCGCTGGCATCCGCTCGAGCGGACTGGCGGTGGCAACCACTTCCTTCAGCTTCATATCACCTCCAAGGGCGGATCGCCCAAGCACCCGCCAGTAGACGAGCGTCCATGGCGTCGGCAGTATGCAGGCACTTACCAAAGGCGGCTGGTGGTTCGAAAGGCAGCCGGACCCGATGTCGCCTGGACCAGCACTCCTACTCCTCCCGCTCTGATTGCCCACGCGCCATGCCAACTGCGCCTGCGCCGCGTCGAGATGGCGAAGCACTCACGGCGCGGCGCTTCCTCACAGCGACCACCAGTATGCGAAGTCCATGTGACCTGACAAGTGGAACCTTTGCATAGGGGCTAGAGAAAGCGGATGCGGTGGCGAGACAACGAACTCCGCCAACTTCTGACTTTTGATGGCAGTGCGGGGTACAAATTTAAGATAAAATTCCCCCAGCTCCACCGATCACTTGTCATCGACCCTCTGCTTCCCGTTATGAAGAATCTCTCACGATGGTGAAGCGGTGACCACCGTAACTTCACGCCCTTGAAGTAATGCCACGCTTCTGGGCGCCACGGGGCGGCGTCTGACATCTTATGCGCTTGCGGGTATCTAGTCTCTGCCTCATGTAGCACCTTGCTGATGTAGTAGACCGGCTTTTGAATGCCCTCCCTCTCGCCACCGATGCGGCCTCCACGGCGGCTAGGGTAGCGACAATGTATAGGAGCAATGGCTGCGCCGGTGAGGCGACGATTGGTTGGGAGGAGAGGTACCGCTTCAAGTCTTCAAATTCTTGTTGATCCTCCTCAGTCCACTCGAAGTGGTTCGTCTTCTTCAGCAGCTTGAAAAGAGGGAGGCTTCTCTCTCCCAGCCAGGCAATGAATCGCCTGAGGGAGGCTAGGCAACCAGCCAGGCACTGCACCTGCTTGAGCCGAACGGGGCGGCCTCATGTGCTCGATGGCCATTATCTTGTCAGGATTGACCTCGATGCCCCGCTTGGACACGATGAACCCTAGTAACTTTCCGGAGGGTACGCCGAACACACACTTCTCGGGGTTGAGCTTCAAGCGACTCTTCCAGAGGTTGGCGAATGTTTCCTCCAGGTCTTCGATCAGTTCTTCGCTCTTTTTCACTTTCACGACCAGGTCGTCGACGTACACCTCAAGGTTGCACCCTATCTATGGACGGAAAGTGATATGCATGGCGTGTTGGTAAGTAGAACCAGCGTTTTTTAACCCAGAAGCCATTCTGATATAATAATAAATGCCCATGGGTGTTACAAAAGCAGTTTTATCTTCATCTTCTACCGCCATGCTAATCTGATGGTACCTAGAGTACACATCTAGAAAGCATAGCAGTTCACATCCCGCCGTAGAGTCGACAATGAGATCGATGCACGGTAGGAGGTAAGGGTCCTTCGGGTAGGCCTTGTTGAGGTCGATGAAATCGACGCACATTCGCCACCTCCCGTTAGACTTCTTGACGAGCATAGGGTTGGCAAGCCGCTCAGGATGAGAGACCTCCCGGATGTTCCCTACGCACAGCAGCTTCTCAACCTCCTCCCGAATGGCGTCTTGGCGCTCCGGTGCTTGGCGCCCGGATCTTTTTAATGACAGGGCACCTCGGGGAGCATAGCGATCGGTGCTCGATCACCTCCACAGGGACCCGGTCATAATGGGCCGGTTGCCGGTGAACCGTCGAGTGGGCCGGAGGAAGGTGGCCAGCGGCGCTTGACCGGCTTCCCATAGGTGGCTCTGGCGAGGTCAGCAGCGTGCTTGTGGCGGCGCAAAGCCTCGACACATCACCCGGATGGTTATGGGGCCACCGGCCTGGCATCTTCACCACCATGTAACCATAGTGGGTTGCCGCCATGAACTTGCCAGCAGGTCGGCCGAATATGGCATTGAGCAGGAGGTCAAAGTCGGCTGACTTGAAGTCGACCGACTCGCGTTACAAAGTTGCTTTCCTCCCGAAGGTGACGGAAGGCGCGCTTGCCCGGGGGACCATGCCGGCCCGAGGCCACGCCGTAAAAAGCGGGCGGGGACAACTCTGGTTTGGCACAGGGTGCGAGAATGCTTCAAGGATAGGAGGTTAAGGAACTCCTCAGTCCATCGGCACCGCCCAAGCTTCACGTTCTGGACCGTAGGGGAAGCCACGATCGGAAGGTGGCCTGTGCCGGCGGTGCTCTCAGGGTGGTCAGCCTGACTGAAGGTGATCGGTGTTTCCGATCACTTCAGCGTCTAACACGCCCCTGAACTCGGCGCCGTAGTGCAGACCTCCCTCCTCAACTGCTTATAGGAAGCGTTGGAGGGTAAATGAGCGAACCGCAGTGGATGCACACCCGCAGCGCGGTCCGCTTTGCTAGAAAGCGGCGGCGGGGTCTTCGTCTTGGTTGTTGTCGCGGGGGCGGCGCTCCTTGAGCCACCGCTCAACCATCTTGCTCACGACCCGGCAATCATCCAGGCCGTGAGAGTTGGTCTGGTGGATTGGGCAGAAGGGCTTGCCTTCCTTTTCCCCGCGGTGGTCGTTGCGCCGATCGCGGCGGTCATCCAGCGTCGCGGCGGTCGCGCCTCGGCGGCCGGCGTCTTGGCGCTTTCGCACTTCGGTGGCGAGACCGCCTAGTCTCGGCCGCCTCGCGCTTCGTGCTCTCTTGCTTGTAGGGCGGGGCCTCGAGGTTCGACCGTCCCGCCGCGTCCTTACGGCACGGATGTCGGCCCCGAGCCTCCGCCGCGCACTTGTGCGCTAGGAGAAAAACTCGGAGTAGTGGCGATATCTCGGTCGCCATCTTTTCCGCATTTTGCGATCGCGACGCCTCTTGAAGGCAATGACGACCGATTACTCAAAATCAAGGAATCGTGTTGTAGCGGATGGCAAAATCGCGAATAAAGTCACTAGCGACTCCCTCTTTCTGCTCAAGGGCATGGAGGTCATCCTCCACGCCCGGTTGTCGAAGAGCCTTGGAAGTTGGTAGCGAAGAAGCACTAACTCCTCCCACGAGTGCACCGATCCTCACGGGGAGGTTCAGACAGGCCGGACGGACCCGTCAAGGCCGTTGGAAGTAGTTGGCCATGGCCTTCCGGACCCGCCATGTAGCACGCACCACCGATGGTGTAGATCTGCGAGAACTCCTCTGGGTTGGTGGTGCGTCATACTTCTCGATGGGCGGGAGAAACCTTTGGAGCCCACACCATGCGGCGCGGCCCGTCGAAAACGCCCTAGCATCCAAAGCCGTAAGGGGATCCTACCATCTGCCTGACCCGGCGGAGAAGCCATGTCGGGAAGGCAAACCGCGACTCCCCAAAGAGTCGGAGGCGAACCTCCTCCTGCCTACGAAGGTGAGAGTCACGAGAGAACTCTAGCCCTAGGGGCCATCCGTCAAATCACGGCGGCGACTTCTGCTGCGGTGATCATGCAAATCACCACCATGTGAGCGGCGTAGCCGGAGCTCAAATAGGATCTCGGTCCCCACGGCTCTCGCGAGCAGGGGACCCTCTTCTTACGCCCTTCCCTTTACTCGGCCCGCTTGGCGAGCACTTCTAACAGGCGATTTGGAAGCTTGGGTGCGATCAACGTGCACCCTTGGTCGAGGGGAACCAACGGTCTCAGACCGGTCGGGCATCCCGACGCGGAGCTGAGCCGCGTTCACGAGGCCCGCGATATCCCGCAACCACGGCGTGGCCGGGGTGTCTCCTGCAAGTTCCAGGAGGTGGTCAGCACAGAGGCGAACGCATCTGAGATGCGGGCGAGTGGCAGCCTCCATGGCTGGCCGTGGCCGAGCAGAAGCTTGACCCACCGCCATGGGGGCACCACTCCCCTCTTGCGGAGGCGGCGTGAGGCGATCCCTCGTCCGGCGAGAACGCCGGGACATGTTCTGGGTGCTGCTAGCCTCCGCCACATCTGGCTGCTGCGAGTGTGAAGCCGCCATCACCGGATGCGAGGTCCTTTCAGACAGAAGGCCAAAATCCGCTGGATAAATAGCTAGATGAGCCAACCACTAGCCCCCTACCTGGTGCGCCCCTGTCGGCGTATTTCGACTGACAAGATCCCGTCAATGAACAGAATGGGTTACCCCTTGGACGGAATTTATGGTTCAGTAGAGGGCATTTTCATTGTTAGAAACCCTAATGTCTCTCAACGATGGATTCGGGAATTGGCAAGCCGGTGGACACCACGATTTACCCAGGTTCAGGCCCCCAGAGTAGGTAACAGCCCTACGTCCTGCTTGATCTTTGTTGGTGAAGTGCGAGGGTGTTTACAAGAGCTTTCTTTCTCTATGCAGTCCGTCTGCTAGCCAGCCTCCAGCCCCCCTTCTCCATGCACCAGGGCGCCTTTATATAGGCGAGCCGACCCGGATAGGGGAGAAGGGAACGCTATGCTTATCTACAATACATTAATTACACCTGTCATTCCGGCTTCCACGTCGACCTACGACTCATTTATTACATACGCCTCCGTGGCCTTGTCTCTCGAACCTCATTTAATGTCGGTGAGAGGCCTCGCCCGGTCCGTTCGAGACAGGACGCCCCTGCGACGGGTTGGTGAGAGGCGTTAGAGGGATGAGCCGTTGTCGTGTTGAAAGCTGAATCCTTTACAATGTAATGACCACTTCGAGGTGCGAGGAGGAAACTTCAAGAAGCCTTCCCTCATTCTTTTGGTTGCCTTCATTGGCACGACAAGGGGGGCCAGACGCGCCCACTTGCCGACGCCTCAAAAGCTAGCGCCCGCCCGTGGGCCGTCCTTTGGCGAGGCGTGTCGCCCGGCTGCCGTCGGTGCCATGTGGGCCTTCGCCCGTAGTAAGCCGCGATCGCGGTTGCTCACCGAGGGGCGTGGGCTTCTCGCCCGGCCAGGCGTGTCGCCCGGCTGCCGCCAGTGCCACGTGGGCCTTCGCCCGGTGGCGGGCGTGCTCGCCGAGGGCAGCGTGGGCTTCTGGCCAATCTGGGCCAGGCCACTTCTTGGGCCTATTATTTCTTCGGCGGAGAGGATACCCCGGTGCAAAGTACACCGACAATAGGGTATTTTTTTTCGATAGCAAGGTATGAGCATTGCCGATGCCCAATGATGATACTATTCTCAAGTGTTTAATGCATGCACTTGTATATAAATATCAATTGTTAAACATTCAAAAGTTTGACAGCATGTCAAGGGCGACCTTGAATTACTAAAACATAGGTATTACAAAGAGACACACACTATATTTGAACAAACAGTGCCAACTAGACCATAATTTACTTTAAAATTTGTGTGTTTCATTTTTTTAATTAGCAGGGAATCAAATTCTTCTTTTCCCAAGATGACAAATTAATCCTAATATTGTGTCATAAAAGGGATCCAAGGTCAAATAACCACGAAATTTCCAATAAGCTCTGGTCCTAGCTGTAACCTTGCCACATTTCACAAAACTGCAAAACAGAGACACGAAAATTCAGTTCCACTAACACATCCCTGCAATTTCCCGATGCACCCAGCGATCAATGACGACAAGAAGGGGAATGCGTTGCGCCATCACGACGTCCTTTCGTCTTTTTGGAAGAATCAAGCAGGAGCTCTGCTATTTCCTCTACTGATGAGGAAAAGAGATCAAAGTGCAAAGCCGGAGCAAAGAGAAAGAGGCAAAGGAACACACTGAAGCACTGTAACAAGAATTTTTTTCTCTTTTTTAGTCCCTGATACTTTTTTTTAATCTGGTCTCCGTCCAAATAAATTTGAAAAATAGCCCTCTCCTCGACCACTAAAAGCGCTGTAGATGATACGTGTCATCTACCTCCCTCCCGTACCGTGGCAATGCTATCCATCACAGCAACGACATCTTCGGACTGACAGGTCACCCCGCTTTGCAATACAAACTCGACAGCAGTGACCTGATGAGCAAAACTAGCTCGGTAGGTAGGTACCGAGCAACACCAGCTCAATAGCACCTTAATTGACACCTTTAAAAGTAAAGTGACTTAATTAAGTGACTAATCAAGGTGCTTAATTGATGACATGCCGATGTATAGGTACTCGGCAGGAAAACTTGCCGTGCACAGCACCGTACTTTCCATGGTCAAAGTGGGACTGTTTTTGTAAATATATTATAAAAAGAGATAGATTTTTTTTAAAAAAAAAGTATGTTGAGGACCTGTAACCAATCCGACAAGCGCAGCCTGATGACAGGGTATATTCCTGTTCCAGTAGCCGTAGCGCGTCCTCTGTACCTCTCGAGGCCTTCAACTGCTGTGTGTCTAATGTGCAGGACTAGTTGACAATTGAGCGAAATTCGATAGGAAACACGCCTGTTTCTTGCTTCCCATATGTTCCAAACATGAGTAGTTCAGGATCATTTTATCGTGGTTTCATACAAGACTAGCCACTGTATGTTACAACGGATCTCAAATAAAATGGTACGGCAAGTTCTGAACTCTAAAACACAAAATAACGTAGATTTACGTATGATCGTTGGCCACTCATGCTGTGCAGCAGGAACTCAAATTTTGCAATAAATAAATTAAACGTACTAAAGTGACCATTTGTATGCCATCATGCACATATAATTACTAATTAACAATTAGCAAATGTAATACCTACCGACCTAATTATCATGCACAAATAATCATCCACTTTCAGAAATTACATACAAAATTCGCATTTTATCTGCGCCACCAAGAATCATACCACAAGCTACATGGATACACATATGCGCAAATGATCCAACCTCCACAGAAGATTCTCCATAGCATCATACCTTCTATTAAAGTTGGAAGGATTCCTGGATAGATAGCTATGCCACGTATCACCCTCGTTACATTTTTATGAGGGGATAGGTCCCTATAGATTACGAATAGGTCCTTCGTGATTTTTTGTGAGGGGAAGATATTTTTTTCTTAATCGCGTTTGGGTCCCTCGTGCGCTATTTTACAGAAAAAAGCTCCCCTTAAATTCAAATCACGAACAAGCCCTTTACTAATTTTTCACGATAGTGGACATGTCCAAAAACGTAACAAACAGGCCCTTGCTCCTTACGTCTAGGTCCTTTCTCCATTTTTCCCGGAAAAAATGTTTTCATCACCAGAAATATGTGTGCAGCTCTATCTCTAGACTTTTTTCCCAGCTCGATTTTCCATCTCGATCTCTAATATTTTTTAAAACATGTATTATTACTCGGTGAACGCGTAGAGTGTTAGGCTCGACAAAAGAAGGTTGTCATCTCTAATAATTTTTCACCCTTTTTCCTCTATACTATTTTCCCACCTCGGTTTTCCAGCTTGGTCTCCAATATTTTTCAAATAATTCATCGAAAGAGATATTTCTACAACTCTATCTCTCTATTTTTTCCCCGTAACTCGGTTTCTGCTATTTTCCGGAGTGAGAAATATGTGTACGGTTGTATCTTTATAATTTTTTTTGCAATTCGATCTATAGTATTTTTCGAAGCATGTATTATTGACGGTTGAACGTATAGAGTGTTAAATTCGGCAAAAGAAGATCCTTTCTCCGTCTTTCCCGAGAAAATATATACTATGTATTAAAGTTGAGAGGTTGCAGAACTTTAGAGAATGTCCGAGTGCCACCACAAAAAAATCCTCCGAAGATTTAGAAGATACACCTTTGTCTATTTTTCCATTCCGGTCCATTTTCCCAAAAAAAAAGGTAGAAAGATCCTACGAAGATTTAAAAAAAACGTATTGTTCCATTTTCCTAAGAAAAAACCGAAAGACCCTCCAAAAAAATAGAAAATACATCTCGGTTTGTTTTTTCTCAAAAAAACGGGAAATCGTTTTCCGCTCACGCGCGCGGCGTGCGCCACGCTTATCTTCCTGGTATCCATACATCCTTAGAAGACTATCGATAGAGTCTCCAATACATAATTTTGATCATTACCTTTTAAAAAAGATTCTGGCCAGCTGAAGGATTGGGCGCCTGAGTTCAAATCCAGTTGGGTACAGTGGTCAACACCACTTCCTAACATTTGGAGCTAGTGCGCCCACTAAGCACACACCTAGAATTACAGAGCTAGGGATAAAAACATGAGTTCACAAAATTACTACTATAGAGCACTTGCGTGTGCGTATAGGTGAGCACTGGGATGTGAACACTAATGAGTAGTCATACACTTACAACTCTACCACCCCACCAAGAAGCAAGAGGTGGTTCCCTCCCACCTTTCTATTTATATGTTAACAAAACTAATTAAAAATAAAATGATGTGGTTTTCATTCAACAATTCTAAACATTCTTGTCCATATTGATGATTGAATTTTTTTTGAAAGAGCGGTAGGAGCTCTGCCTTTCATTCAATAGGGAGAGAATAACAAAAGTTTTTACAATAAGCCGTGAAAGATTTGTGGCAAAAATACATCAACCTGATAGATATATAGGGCCATGGAAGCCTTAGACCAATTAAAACTTTAGAACACCTCTTATTTAAAAGAAGCTTAACAACACAAAGAAAACAGATACATATGATACTGATATTGATGCTGATATGAAAGCCTCCATGATTATTGTCAAGCGAGGTGGTGTTGTCTCCTTCCTGATCGCTGTGAATGCCAGACTGGGATTTCCTCATGATATTATTGGAGCTGTTGTATGTTTCCTCTTCCTTATCAATTACATTGTGCTAGAGCTGATCAACTCGGTAGTCCATATGCCTCTCGCAGCCTGTTGCGTTGATAGTTCCCCTGTTAACTGTGTTCATTCCGGTCATCATTCTGGAATCTCCAAGGATTGGATTGTGGTGTGCGAGCAGCAGCTTGTTGATGTACGCTGTTGCTGCCCTTGCTCCTCCTCGGTTGGTCACAACTGTCAGGAAAGACTCACTGAATCGTCGCTGCCGCTGCCTGCTCCTTTGCAACGATGTTGTTGTCGTAAGAACCTCTGTTCACCGTCATGTTTGTTTGTTTGTTTGTTTGCCTGTTGAGTAAAACCGGTTGTGTACAGGCATCCCCAGAGGGCTTCATGTTACTTGATGTGGTCTTGTATCTGTTGTAGCATGTATTCTGGTATCTCTGCGCCCACCATTGAGCTTAGAGTTTCATCATCAGTTTGTCGACGTATTCACTGAAACCTGAAGAAGAATTCGTTGAGCTGAGTTAGAGAATTTTGAAGGAAAGATGTCTTGTTTTGTGTCCCTTTCACTGCTTTCGGAGAAAGACTGGCCTATCTGAGGATCGCATGTAATCTCTGTTCTGTTCCCGGACGTTGATGCTATGATTGAAAATTTTGAAAGTTATCTGGACAAGTTCTAAGATGACATATAAAAGAGAACGAAGGAACAGTAAGAAAATGCAAGCCTATTGTTATGAGTAGTGCTTCTATCTTTTTCTTCTCTGTACAAGTTGTACAAACCATGAAGCAAGGGTAGGGATAATTAATCACCATCTACTCCTTGTTGATTGTGATCTTGGCTTAACTAACATATCTGAGTTTTTAGGGGTAAGGCCCACCTCTCACGCACTCTGATCGGGAGCATCTCAACAGAATTGGTTTGGTCCTGATAACCAGCACCACATTAAAAGGGAGAGGCTGGCACTCAAGAATTAAGTTTTGATCTTGAGTTTTGGCTCTACTTGACACTCCCTTCCGATTTGGGGCTTTGGCACGAGGCTAACGAAGACTCTTACCATCACCGTGAGAATCACGGTGCTCCCATTTTTTTCATCACGCATTGGTGCTCCTTCTACCCCGACGCTCGTGATTTAAGTTTCAGTATCATACCTAATTGTAGGTACCGCGATGACAAATGGCCAATGCACCCTATTTCTTGCAATTTCATTGACTTTTTGATAAGATGTTCAGTTCTTACCAATACCTGGTCTTTTGGGAACCAATACAAAGACCAGGATGGATAAAACATTTGTAGTTGGTGGAATGGCCCAAGTCTTTTTGACGTTCCAGATCATATTGAAGTTCTTTTACGTGGCCCCAAAAGTCAAGTAAGGTTAAATAGCTATGCTTATTCTTAAACTGTACAAACTCCCTCTGTTCAAAAGTATATGACGCTGTAGACATGACAGGATCTCCAATATCTAATTTTGATAATCAATTTCCATAGTAATATGTTAGCAAATAATTATATTATGAAACTTCTTTTTATGACAAATCTAATAACATTATTTTCACGTTATCGAAAGTTAAGAAAGTTTGACTATATGTTCATCAGATTTTTTGACATCGGGAGTAATAAATAGCTAATGTTGACGTCTTTGCTTCTCTGTTCAGGTTACTGTTTTATTATATTAGGAAAGGCCTTTCAAATGAACAATTGATATAATATATTTTCTTATCATAATATTTGGTATTGTGCACCCATATAGTAGGCTGCTTGCATTGTGGTCTTGATCATATGCCAGATGCAAGCTTGTACAGTTTTTTGTATTAACAAATGCAGGATGTCAATAATTGATAAATATAAAGATATGGGCACTGTTGTAACGGGGAAAAATAGAGTCAGGGAGCATCAGAGAGGGTTATAGTTTGTTGGTTATGAAAAACATGGAATTTTCATTTCTTTTCTTTTTGGATGCAACACTCCAGGCAGAGTTGATCTCCTTGGGAGTCTATTATATTCAATTTTGGTGCAATGTCTCTTGTGCTAACAGTCCAACGTGCAAGTCATTGGTATAAGCTTGGATGAGAACAAAGTGCATCGTCCTGGACCTGCCGAGAATTGAAGAGGAGGATATTATGGGTGGTTTTATATTTTCAAGCATGTGTTAGTATATTCTTCACGAAAAATTAATACCCCTTTCATTGATTAATTTAAGCATATAGTTTTTGAAGGTTGATCGATAAATGTAGGGCATGCCAAGAAAAAGAAACTGCCCCTTTTTTATTGCAAGAAAAAGAAATACCAAGCTGTAGCCACTGCTAAATTTGTTGTTTTTCTTACGAATCCGTTGCAACGTATGGGTACGACTCTGGAAACAATGAGGTTAATGTTAGGATAACAATACACAGTAGAGCTAAAGATTTCAAACAGCCAAGAATAAGGTGTTAATTCCTCGCAAATAAAAGAAAAAGAACAAGGTCAAACACATGAGGTGGTTGACTATCTTGTCGTTTTATGTTTCTAGGAAGTAATGTCCAGTGCAACCATAAAATTAGTACAGGAAAGCGTCCATTACCATCACGTCGATGATACAAGAAATCTGTGCAACCATCGTATAATACCACACGCTGTAATGTTCCAGCGGTTCGCCGCCCTGTAATGTTCTGCTCTACAGGATATGTAAAAAGAGATGCAAAATACTAGCAGATTACCACCGACTGTACGTACTGTCAGAGTAGCATAGAATAATTAAATTATGTGTGATTAATTTACGTTGGTGATCTCATTTGAATAATTAAATTGTCTGGGTTGTTTCACTACCACACTTTTTGTTCAGACAATATTTATTCAGGGTCACACTTGTTCTGCACAAAACTGCAACTTTCAGCTAGACCTTGCCCAGTTTTGCATTCGAGCTGCTTCCATTCGTCAGAACTTGCAGTCCAAAAGGCAAAAACTTTATATAGGAGCATCCCTGCAAGGAAGCCACACACACAATCGGCGAAAGAAACAAGCTCAAACCAAAATCAATCTTCTAGACAACCAAACTTGTTGAATTCAAGATGTAATAATTAATCCCACAAACCTTCATGGTATCCGGATCTTTATTCAGGACTTCAGTTACGTACGTAGGCTCCCTGACAGGCTGACACACAGGAATAGCATATTTCCAAGATTTTGGGTCCCTTAGTTTAGGCCTCAGTTTACGCGTTAGAGATAGAAAATGATGTCAGGGGCTCAGGGCATATCTATATAAATTAACTGCATCCAAGTAAAAATTCCAGAACCTTATAAATTAATGAAACTGGGTTACACATAAGAGAATGAGCTGTGTACACAAAGGAAGAATATTTTCATGGTATCGACAGTTAGTGAATTATAGAAGAGTATATTAAAAAATGAGGGGTGCTTCAATGCTTTTCTTTCTAATACAAGTTACACAAATCTTAAAGCAAGCGAAAGGGTAAGTAATCATTATCTACCATTTATTTAGAGCTCTTTTACAGTACACTATAATGAATATGGACCGTCCATTTCTTTGGATTCAAAGGTTGAGATTGATCTAGATCTAAATGTACTACCATGTGTAGTATAGGTAGTATAACTTGTAGAGAGGGTAAAATGGTAAATAACCCAATTAAGATGCGTAAAAACTTTTCCGAGGCCGCACTTATCAGTTCTACCGCTGCGTATGTGAACTCATGCAACCGCGGTCTTGGCGCCCTCTGCTTCGCTCGTTTCCTTCGCGTCACGCTCGACGAACAAAGCCTCTTTTCCTTGCGCCACGCCGAAGACTTCTACAGCCACTTCTCTTGCGCTGCTCTTCTTGCGCTGCCTCCCTTGTTTTCTTTTTTTTTCGCGCAATCGGCAGATGCTTTGGTCTCTGGAGTCCGTGAGTCCAACCGCACGCGTTTGATGACTCCTTTTGGGCTTATCAATTGTTAGGACTTTCCTTTGGGCTCATACTGGAGAAGCCTCATGGCACTTATCTTTTGTTGCTTCTCTGTTTTCGCAGACCTGAACGCACACACCCGCCACGAAGCCTCACGTCGCCGAGAAGCTCTCCTTTTTCTCTGCTGTGAGGATTGCACCGCTGTTATTTCTTTGCTTAAATGCAGCGCTGCCGGAGAGTTGCGCCGGATCAGCTACGCCGCCCGCTGGTTGCACTGCAATACCACCACCGCCCGATGCTGAAGAGGATGATATCGACCCATTGCAAACCTTCAGATCTTAATTACCACAAGACCATACTACCCTCAACACATGAACCGTTGGATTTCAATTATACTACCGCTTTATACTACTATAGTAGTGTACAAAAACTCTCTTTATTTATACTTTAATATTTATGTAATTATCAAAAGAAAAAGCATAGAAGTACCTCTCTTAAAAAATATAGATGCATGCTAACCCTAAAAGTATCATAGCACTACCTAGGTTTTCTGATCTACACCTGTCACCATCTCCGTGCCGGCCGAGCCTCGACGTGTTCCACCGCGGCACTCCGCCTCGGCCTCACGCCCACCCAACGTGATTGTCTCCGCCCGCGACCACCATGCCTACCTCCGATGCCCTTTGCGGCGTCCCGCCACCTCCGTCGCTCCGACCGTGCGTCGGCCTGTGACATACCGGCTGGTCCTATTCTGGCACACCACCTACGGCTAGCAACAGTGTCGGCCACACTGGCCTTTGTGCCCACGCCGGCCCGCTCGGCAACCGACCGTACAGTCGAAGTGCCGCCTGCCGGCCACGGCCACCCGCCATTAGTCACCCTCCGGCCTGCTACCGGCCATCACTGCCACCGATTGGCCCCGCACCAACTCACGTCGGGCCACCGTATCACCAACCGCCTCAGCTGTGACTGGCTTGTCCACACCGATTCGCCCATAGCCCGCACGAGACACGCCGGTCTAGCCTCTTCTTCACCCGTGACCGAGAAGTCTGCTTGCTCATGACCGAGCTTCGCTCTGGACTCATGTCTCCATGCACATTGATTGAGGCTCAGCTCCTCAAGTGAAGTCCATACCTCAATCTAATCTCCAAATTCAACTGAGTTTAGTCTGGCTTCAAGTACATGGCTCCAGCTCCAAGGGCTTCTAGCTTCATTGGCTCCAATTTTGGCTTAGTTCAGTCCGGCTCCATCTCCTAAGCAGATCGGCTTCTCTTTGGCTTTCGTGTTTTTGGCTCTAGCTCTTCGGTTTATATTGCTAAGTGCACTCAATGTGTACAGAACGCTCAAAAAAATTGATACACGCACTAGGAAGTTTTTTTAGAATCCAACAAATTTTGATCTACAATTTTATTCTCCACCATGTCATCCACTAAATTTGATATTGAAAATTTCGATGGCAAGATCAGTTTATCTATATGGCAGATTCAGATGAGAGTTATTCTTCAATATGTAGGCGTGAGTAAAGAATTGCTTTTTACTCCAGTGACTATTCCAGTGCCAACAAAAGTGGATTTTATTGTAATTCTGGTTATCTGATGGTATTCATGTACAGTTCAAGTTTTTATGTCTATTATTTTGTGCTCATATTATTGGTGGTATTTTATGTATATTCATGTTTATTATTTTATGCTTATTATTAGTGAATTTTTATCGAAAATTCAAGCTATCATGCATATTATTAATGTTATTCATGCACAGTTCAAGCCATTATGCATATTCTTGGTGGATTATTTTTGAAATTCATACTTATTATTGGCAACATTCATGCTGAATTTATCATTAGCGGATTCTTGGCAATTTTATTCGATGTTTCATCATCGGTTTCTTTGAGATTTCAACATCTTCTTTGAGAAAAAAAAGTCAGTTGAGGAGACAACTAAATTTGGTGTTTCATCACCGTTAATTTGAAATTGGTGTTTCATCACCATTATTTTAGTGTTTTATTTATTGTTTGGATATGTTGGCCATTATAGAGGTTTTAGCAATGTTCATTTGGAATTCGATGACACCCTATTGATAGCATTATACTCTTTAGAGTTTTTCTAGTGAATGTTTTGCTCCAATGTCAATTTGAGATGAAAGATTAAAGTGCAAGGAGCCTGTTTCTACGTAGATACTACAACGTTATTTTATTGACTTTGCTCGATACAAGGGGTCTAATGCAATTTATACTCCATTGATGCCACAATAATTTTTTCTTAATGTTGACATTTTTTGAGCAATTTCAATCATGTCAAAAGTTTGCTGAATTTTGTGTTCCAAATGGAGCATGTCAAAAGTCCATGTTATGTGTTCTTCGCTATCTATTCAACACCATAGGTGATATTTTGGTTTATGTCGTTTGATGATTGAGTGTTTATTTCAAGAGGTTAGCTAGACAGACTTATATTTTACTGGGGTTATGAATCCTTAAAAACCCAGATTTCTTTGTCTGATTTGTTATAGCTATATGTTTAGATTGATTGTTCTAGTCTTTCTCTCGAGCTACTAGTGGTTTGCTCAATCTTATTTCATCAAAAGCATTTGGATAAGATTATTTCAGTCTTTGTTGTTTGCACTATAAGTATTTGGATTGACTATTCCGATCTTTCTTGTTCATTAGTCTTTTGGACTTTTAACGCACTTGTATTTATGTGCTTAATTACCTTTTGGGGTTTTTTCGGAAAGAATTTCATTATAGATTTTGAGTTAAGAGGGGATTTGTTGGAGATAATTGAATATCTCAATATACCATATCTTTTAGTTTTATCAAAATAAGTTGTTAGTTTAAGTCATCTACAACTAGAACTTTTTTTTGCTATATAAGCCAACCCTCTGTACATGCAAACATGAAGCATTATCGTAGATTGATTCCCGTGGTTTTTTTCCGCAAGAGTTTTTTCACATTAAATATTATCTCCTATTGTACACGCCGTGCTAACCCTAACAATAAGTAATCATAGGTACCCTATAGTTCTACGCATACCTGTGCTGAAATATAATAATCACTGAAAAGGGATTAGAGCTTGCGCAAATCATGACTAAGGTGAAAATCCCAATTCACTGGATCAAATTTAGTGTGGTTACACTAGAGGCAGTCTTGGGAAGGGACTTTCACAGCGAGAAATTTTACAGCACATTTTACTAGTAGTAAATGGCTCTGTCCATTGAATATCAAGGGTGTAATAGACTTTTTCTTTATAATTATAACTAGCCATCAATCTGTGTACATGCACGGCTAGCAATTTCTATAAATAGATCTAATATATAACGCATGCAATAATATCTTCTCTTCTTCCTTTCTATTTCTAGATTATTGCCCCTTGTCATTTGTATAGTTTATCATAGGCTATACGGATTGATGTATTATATTTTTTTTGATTAATTTGGGAATTTTTGAAGATTTTTTTATTTTTTATTAATGAGAGAGAATTTGGCATGCACATGGCATGATAAATTTCGTGAGTTTCTTTGCTGACACGGGTAGCAAACAGGCATTAATAGCTAGTTGATTCTATCCTATACACACCGTAACATTACTTGGTAATGAAGTAGTACTTGTGCCAATCTAATTTGAGGAAGAGTAAGGTATGCATAGACATGCTAATTTCCAAGAGGAATTTCCTTTGGCTGAAACGGATATATAATTGTCTAAGTTTTCCCAATACACAATAGTACATGCACGGAACTGATTCAAACTCGATTTCAATTAGTGCGGATAACAATTTTTAATCATAGCCATCGATCATAGTTCAGTTTGTTGCTTCCACTCTGTTTCAATTAACATGGACAACAATTTTTAATCATAGTCATTTATCATGGTTCACTTGTTGCTTCTTTTTTCATCTTTAGCTTCAACGTGTGCCCAGCTCATATAAGGCACGTTAGTTTTTTTTTTCCTTTTTCTTAATCGGATACATGTAGTCATGCATACAAAATTTAGGCACGAACTCGCCTTTTTTATTTGTCATGGACTCCTATGTGTATAGGTATATGAATCATGGCCATGAATGATAAGGACCATGCTTTTCATTTTCTCTTTTTTAAAATTAACGTGAGAATTTCTAGCGATAAGGAAAGCAAAGCTTTTCTTCCATATGGTACTTCTCTGATTTACCATATATCTCTTATGAGTAGATAAATAGATTTAAGCCGTAGATGAAAATAATTAAAGAGATTGGACGACCAAGATTTTCTCTTTTTTTAAAATAATGTGGGAATTTCTAGTAATTTTTCATTTTTAGATTAACGTGAGAATTTCTAGCATTTTCTGATTAACGTGGGGGCTTCTAGGAGGGCCTCCAATTAGTATATAAAAAGATGTGGGATTTTCTAGTAATTTTTCTTTTTTTAGATTAATGTGGGAATTTCAAGTATTTTCTGATTAACATGGGGGCTTCTAGGAGAGCCTCCAATTAATATATAAAAATATTTGTTGTGAGCCTGCTAACCCTTTCCCAACCAATTCCCTAACGCCGCCGGCTCCGTATCGTACATGCGCCACCGCCTCTGTTTCCTAAGCATGGCGCCGCTACACCTACCCGCCATCGCCACCAAGGAAGGAGCGTCATCAGACCACCGCAACGTGTGCGGTCCCGTACCTATCCGCGACAATGAGTGCGACTCCATCCGCCGCGCAGGGATGCAGATGGTCAAGTCATCTTCAACAAGAGGAGGTTTGATTGAGTGTATCTAATTTTTTATTGTGTGTATCCAATTTAGAGAAGGTTGATTGATTTTGCTATTCCATTGTAGTGCTCCAGCTTCCACTTTTTTCTTGTCGAAAGATGGTTATGCATCTTATTTGAGCATCTTGCGAGTCAATTTCAGTGCGAAGATCGTGGTGTACTGTAGGGTGTCAAGGTTGAAGCTGGTGATGTGTCATTGGGAATATTGGCATTTAATTTGTAGTCCATAGATCTCTAGTGCTTCCTTGAAAGAATGTGAAAGAGTTTTTCGTTTCTTTTTCTTTATTTTTGTTTTTATTTGTTTGTTTATTGATTGCGTTTTCTCGCGTTAGATCTGATGTTGGAGCAACCTTTGGCACAAATCCCGAAGCAGGAGCAATCTTTGGAGACGTACCAGGAGAAGGAGCCGTTCGGAACCAGACACGACGTCGACCACTTCTCGCTTGGCGAACCCTCGATCCCGCAAGGCAAGCCACACTTCTTGAACATGTTGGACCCAGTTCCATTACAGTAATATGTATTATTTCTGTACCGCATTATTTTCTAGTATTTTAGAAAACTGCAAAAGTGGTAAATTAGAATGACATGATTAGCTATACCTGAATGTTAAACCTGTTGTTATGCCTTAATTTTTTGTAACCTTAGGCTATAAAATATGGAACCACCGTAGATTAGCGATAAATATATTTTTCACTTTTAGTTAAATTGCTTAAAATCTCCGAGAGATGGCTCGGGTGATTTTCAAAAATTGCTACAGTTAGGGGGACAGCGTTAGGCGGACCACGGGAGGTGGATGCTGGCCCAACCCCCAACCGATGACAAGCCAGGATATGGTGTGGTGGTTGGTACAACGGGTACCAATGGTTTGTGGTATGTCATTTGACTGTGTCTTCGGCATTTAAGGACCGATGTCTTAGGCAAAGTAAATAACTTTAGTTCCCGCTCAACCACAAGTTGGGTCGGTCAGCCCTGTTGGCCTGTTCCAACATAGCTCAGTACATTGTACTTCCCTTTTGAATTCCTATAGGAAGTAGCTACCATTCTAGGAGGAGAATGGTTCGCGAAGCAAAGTTGGGGTGGAACGGGAATGGAGTGGCCATTCGTCGGTTCTCACAACAGTAGGTATCCACAGTGTGACCAGATCGCGTCTCCCGTTTCGGCCAGTGGGTCCTGGAGACTGTGGATCCCCGTAACCTACTGGATAGGAGCTAAAGAAGGGAAGTTCAACAAAAGGCTATGATCATCTTGGTCCGACATCATGCATTAAAGTTGCATGTTACTTGCACAGAGCACTAACGGCCAATGATATCTTGTGGGTAAAGCTGAGCACCTCTGCAGAGTGATATCAATGGTATTCGAATACACCATGCTTCCGGTTAATGAAGCTAAGTTAATCTAGGGTGATACCTGTAACTACGCCCCTGTAGCTTTAATGAATAGGATTTGTCGTAAATCTGAACTTTGCAAGTAAACCCCCCATGGTATTATATGCTATCTTGGTTTATGTTTCAAATGTAAAAATGAAAACTGATGTTTATAACTTGCATCCACAATACTTAAAACATGTGCTTGTCTTTGTTTATCCCTGCAGGTAATATTCAGAATTTTCGTGTGGTTTGTTGAGTATGGTTGTGTACTCACCCTTGCTCCTAACCTCCCCCCCTTAGATTTCTAAGAAGACGACGAATTCCAAGAGACCGCAGATAGCGATGATATTTGGTTTTGAAGGCCTTGATCTATCTGCTCAAGCCTTTCCTGTGGGTAATCTGTAATGTATTCGGTGCCAGCCTCACCTTTTGTAAAACTCTGGCTATTAGGCCCTTATTTCATGTATAAAATATTTACTTTTGCTTTTTTGTCTAGCAGTGTACACTTGTTACCTACAGCTAAAATCCTAGGTAGCTGTGAGGGTATTTATACGCACCCCCTAAAAGGGGCGGTCCGTTACAAGTGGTATCAGAGCCTGACTTGACCGGTAGATCAAGACCTTAAGGTGGCTTAGGAAATCTTTTCCCAAAAAGTTATTTAAACTTAAGTAAAATGGATTCCAAAATATATAAGCATATTTGCTACCTTCTTCTCGTTGTCACCTCCTTCTTCCTTGCCTAAATTTCTGTTTCCAAAAAAATTGTCTTGAGGTTTTCCATACTCAACTAACTTCAAAATTTTCATGTCAGCAGATGGTGCACAAAGTTCACTCCGACCCCACAGCCCTCGGCGGCTGGGCAGCTTAGCTTTGGAGGATGCAGCAGTTCCTCGGCACAGAGGAGCTACATCGCCCAGTTTTCCACTCAGAGGAATGATTCCTCGGAGATGTTCGCTGTCAGTGGAAGACATGGGTGATCCTGAACCCTCTGCCCCTCCGTCCAGATGCACCCCAGAGGTTCGAGGGCAAAAGGTTACTCGAGAAGGACGCCATATAGGACGCTGCCTGCAAAGTAGTAAAGTATTTGAGGCGTCACTACCAGCACGAGTTCGACGCTAGTTCGTTTCAGTTGATCCCACAGAATGGGGGTCAACCAAGCCAGGCGTTGGTCATGATTCCCGACAACAAGCCCGACCAGCGAGTGCAGGTGATCGCCCACCATGTGGCTCAGCAGGAGGTCCGCTACACTCGAGCGATCAAGGAACGGGACTATCTCTGCCTACAGCTTCACCAGGCCTGGGCGAATATCCGAGCACTTGTGGAGGAGCTGGGGCAGCCTCAGCCCCAGTTCAAGCCCATGGAGGAGGATTCCGATGAAGGAGGCCTCTTTGAGATAGAGGACCCCCAGGTGGACCCGCCACTCGACAACGAAGAGGAGATCCCGCCGCAGTAGATCATTAGCTTTAGATTGCACCCTTTCTGTAATAGGTCTTTTGGTAGTGTAATATGGGTCGTACCGGACCTTAAAACGGTATGGTGCACGATTCCATGCTATGAATAAAAAGGCAACGTTCCCTATTTCTGATTACTTTGTGTTGTCCTAAAATATCTGTATGACCCCGCGTACTCAAAAGACTCCTTTTCGTCTAAGGCCCTTACCTATTCATTCTACTCTTACCCCAGACTCTAAATCTTACTTATCTTCTCCTTGCCCAAAACCTATTGCAGAACCGAACAAAGACAGAATAAGCAAAAATGGTGGGAGTCGGATCACACCACAACATTAGTGATGAGGACGAATCTACAAGCAACTTGACCGGCTTAGCCCAAGTACTGGCCGTGATGGAAAGGAACAGGTATCAGGCAGAGATACACCAAACAAGGCTAATGAAAAGAGTCTTGGAACAACTAACAGCCAGACACTAAGGATATCCTCAAGGACAGTTCCACAGACAGGATGAAAACATTGGAGGATCAAGATGGTCAGATTTTCAGAAGACAAGACCGCCCGTCTTTTCAAGCTCAGCAGAACCGCTCGTAGTAGATGATTGGATCAGGGACATTCAACGGAAGCTCGACACAGTTCAGTGCTCAGACAAGGAACGAGTGTTATACGCCTCGCATTAGCTACAAGTACAAGCCGCTGCCTGGTGGATAAACTTCCAAGCACAGAAATTCGGACAAGAAATCTCATTGGCAGAATTTGAAGAGGCATTCAGAAAAGCCCACATCCCTGCAGGCTTAATGGCAGCTAAAAGAAGAGAATTTTTGGCTCTCCACCAAGGTGGGAGGATAGTCTTAGAATATTACCACCAGTTCAACTAGTTGTCTTGGTACGCTCCAGGAGAAGTGGACACGGAAGCCAAGAAAATGGAAAGATTCTACGAAGGTCTATAGAAAAATTGAAAGTTTCATATTGCAGCACTTGACTTCAAAGACTTGACAACAATAGTAGACAAGTTAATAATTATAGAGAAAACCCGTAATGATTTGGAAGATACCCGAAAAAGGAAGACACAACAACTCAGAATACAGAACCCAGGATCAAGTGAACTAAGAATGCCAACCCCTATTCCTAGATTCCCCGTAAAAAGGCAAGCAATAGGAGCTCCCACCACTACTCAATTCAACGCGGTGCGATGATTCAAATGCAACGGAAATCATTATGCCAACAATTGCCCCCGGAATCAAGTAGAATGTTTTCACTGTGGACAAGCAGGGCATGTCAGGCAGAATTGCCCAAGATAGAATTTGCCAACAGAAGTGGCCAGGACACAAGCTTCAAACTCCATTTCATCCAATAGACAGTTAGTCCCCTACCAACCCCCGCAACAACAGCACGGTTGTAGGATCGAAATATACTAGTGTAGCAATCAGAGGGGGAGTGAATGATTGCGCGGAAGCTAAAATCAAATTTTCGAACTTTTAAACACCCCAAATTAAACTCAAATTGCTTAAAGACCAGTTTACGAAGTTAGAAGACCACCTCACGCAGTTGGGAGACCAGTAGACCAGTCTGGGCGACCAGTAGAGCACTTGGGCGACCAGTTTGGGCACTTGGGCGACCAGAAATCACTGGCGACCAAGAGAACACTGGCGAGCGGGTTGGGCACTTGGCGACTTAAAAGCACACTGGCGACCAGAGGGACACTGGGCGAGTAGGTTGGGCACTTGGGCGAGCAGTAGGACAGTTCGGGCGACCACGCGCACTGTTGGGCGACCACGCACACTATTGGGCGACCACGCGCGCAGTCTGGGCGAGCAGACCGATATATGTCTACTAAAATAGTAATTACGGAAGATCCAGCTGTTGGATTGATGTGAAATTTTAACTGTAGAAACTAGACTCAATTCCGCAACTAACACAAAAAGAATCAGGTCAATCGGATGTATGGATCTAAAGTTATGTCCTTCGCAAGATGACTAAATCCGGGCGACCACGCGAACAGACGGGCGAGCAGGACACCAATCTGGGCGACCACAAATTACAGAAGATCTAACCGTTGGATTGATGTAAAATTTTAACTGTATATTCTAGACTCAATTCTGAAGTGAACAAAAAAAGAATCAGGTCGATCGGATCTATGGATCAAAAGATATTACCTTCGTAAGATGATACCTTTGCAAGGAACCGAACTCCGTGATGAACTTCGTGACTGCTGCGACGGACAAAACACCAGAGAGGCCTTCAGTTGCCACGGATCAATCTTCTAATCACCAAAAGCAAGATCATGTCTAGATCATCATCTATCTTCTAGTTGACGTGATGCATGCATGCACGATCAATCTTGATTTGTTTTCTTCACACTGTGCGGCTATCAAAACTCACGCAAGAAAACTCATCCACACAGAGATACTTGGATTGCTAGATTGATCTTTATTTCTTTTGTCTAAAGTACTCCCACACAAGAGTACAAACCTAATACCTGGCTCAAGAATAAACAGGGGACACCTCCCCCTATTTATACAGAGCAAACACACAGAGATTGAATACAACTCCACTTCCAACATGGAAAGAGTTCGTATCTATCTCAACTTGGTCCAACATGACCAAAAACAACTCTTGCACGCATGCAAGAACAGAGAGATTGAATACAACTCCACTTCCAACATGGAAAGAGTTCGTATCTATCTCAACTTGGCCCGACATGGCCAAAACCAAAACTTTGCACGGATGATCAGCCCACCTGCTGCACATACGTGACTAACCAAACCTTCATATGCATGTTCTCTAGCCCGAACGTCCCGCATGACATCCTTGACCACCAAGACCTCGATTCCTCCACGAACCTAGTCTCGAACCTCGGTTCCTCCATGAACCTAGTTCGGTCCCACATCGACCACGTTAAGCCCTCGAGCAACACTGCACATGAAGTAACAAACAACGCGTCAGAGCACAAGTCCACGACTTGACTCAAGATTAATCCATGCAACCACTCATACGAGTGCATTGCATTAAGCAAAACCATTATGCTATCCCCAAAGATAATCAAATGAACATTTGAGCACAAGTCCACCACTTGCCTCAAAACAACCCATGCAACCACTCACATGAGTGCATTGCATCAAACAAAATCCATCATGCTATCACCAGCATAATAATCATATCAACATAGCACATGCACAAGCACCACACATGCCATAACCAAAACCACTTTGCAATGCCAATTTCACCATTCAGCCAATTTTTCATCACATGATTTCACAATCTCCCCCTTGATGAAAACATTGGCAACACCCTTTGAACCTGAACATTGGCATTCATCTCACAAGAACAGATATAAGAAATTTTATTTATAAAACAAAAAGACAAACAAGATGACCAAAAGACAAAGAGAGAAAATCTCCCCCTACAAAGAAGAAACAAAAACTCCTCTTATCTAAAAAGAAATCTCCCCCTATGACAAAGAGAAACTCCCCCTAACAGAAAGAAGAATTGTGTGTGTGAATGTGCAATGTGTGACCAAAAAAATTTCTCCTTTTGATTCCAAAATTTCTCCCCCTTTGACAATGGATTCATCAAGAATGCAAAAAGAGAGCAAAAGAGAAACTTCTCCCCCTTTATTTTGTTTGTTGTTTTCTTTTTTTATGTACTGAGCATTAGGAATCATGCACAAATGTAACAATTTGATCACCAAGTCATGCTATCAACAGTACTTACACCCTCAAATCTACACATAAACAATGTAGAGTAAGCATAACTAGAATCAAGTACTATTAACGATTTTTTGCATGGCATGATCTCCCTTTCTCAACAATCTTAAAACCTGAAAACATTGAATTTTTGTGCACTTTATTTGTGCTTTGAAAAACTGATTCATTACTTTGATTGCAACAATAACAATTGCAAGGAATTACATGCACCATCACCTTACTTTTCAACCATGCCAAGCAATCACAAGCTTAAGGTTTCATGGTTTCGGTCATACACAACTTCTTCCAAGTTCATATCAATGTGCAATGATAAGCGCCTCAGAAAGAAGAAGTGCGACAGTACATAACCTTGATCTTGCTTTTATCAACAATCACTTTTTGATCTTTAGCACTTAACTTTCATATTTAGCACTTTTTCGAGTAGGATCAAGATAGCCAAGAAAGTTCAACCATGGCAAGATTTAATTCAAGTTGTCATTCCATTTAAAAAGTCATGACATAAACTACACCATATATGTATAAACAGGAAGTTGCAAAGACCTTGTAGCATAAACACGGCTTCAAAGGACATATGTGTATGAAATACAATGCTCAGTACTTTTACTGTTTTTCATTTTTTTTGTTTTTCATTTAAGAAACACACGAACCAAAAAACATGTTACACAATATTACAAAACTTCAAAGAACTCCCCCTCAAAACAACCATCTTAAAAACATTTTACAAAATTATCACCTGAAGGGAATTATTCAAAAGACTGAAAGAACAAACCTCCCAAACAGACAACCGAAAGAAACTTTCACCAAAAAGCATTAACTCCCCCTCAAATGGATAACCAATGAAATCAACAGAGAGGAGGTGATGATATACATGAGCTTGAGTTATCATGGTATGTTCAATTAAGCATAGGCATGAATCATGAGAAGTGAATTCAAAGCATGAAAGGCATGATATAAGATATAACATTATTGAACATGCCAGAGGATACATATGAGCATATGAACAATCATTTCATCTCATACCACAATTAGATATCTGTGAATGTAAAGAACATGAGTGTATCAAATAGCTCACAAAGTAGATGAAGAATTATTGCACATGCTTCTTGAAAACCATCTCAAGGGTGAGAACCATCCAAGTCTTGATCTCATCTTGCGAAAGACCAAGATCCACTATGCTTCTGTTCTCCAACCCAATCCTGAAAAGCCTACATAGCACAAGAAGATGTCGAGGCCTCGGTACTGGGGTTAGAAATAAAGCATTTAGGAATCCAGTACTGAGACACACGATGAGTAGGCACAACACGAGTATGCTTGTTCACGAAATCAGATTTGCCCTTTCCCGTGTTTCTTGTAACAAAAGGTGTTTGCATCATCCTCGACACAACACGAGTATGCTTGTTGACAAAATCAGATTTGCTCTTTCCCGTGTTTCTTGCAACAAAAGGTGTTTGCATCACCCTAGGCACAAAATGAGGAGTGAAATGTGCCTTCCTGAAATTAGACCTAGCCTTAGCCTTTTCTTTTCTTTTCTGTTGTTTGGCTAGCCTAAAGCAAAAATCTACTAAATGTCCATCTTTACCACAATGAGTGCAAGTGTACTTAACATGATGTTTCGCTTTAGGAAATGTAGTAACATTTGCATTTACCATAGTAGAAGATAACACACCAGCAGAGACTTGAAAACAGTTTTCTTAGGCTCATTGACAATTTCAATTTTCCACTTTCAAGTGTCTTCACAATGTTGGAGCATGTGATTTATGATGAGCATAAGAATCAAAACCTAAACCTTTGTGATGAGTAACTGACTTTTGATTGATCCAAAATCATGTTTAGATTTTTCTTTCCCAAGTGAACCGTTCTAAAGATTTTTCCAAGTAATCAACCTTTCGAGAAAGAGTTAAACAATTATTACATGGAACGCCCACTTTTCCTTTCTCGCTTATGCACAAGTTGAGCATGAGAGAACTTCATGAGTGAGCATAGCATCTGTCATTTGAGAAACTCTAGCATTTGCATCATGCAACTTTAATTCCAAAGATAGCACATTTAGAACAATGAGTTGTATCATGCAAATCAACAGTTGAACAAACTAGCATTTTTCACATGTTTCTCATTCTCTTTCTTTTCAAAGATTGACTTGCTCTAACAAGGAAACATGTTCTTTTCTAAGTACAAGAAGCTCACTCAAATTAAGTCACATGATTTGCAAGCATCATCATCGAATCAAAGATTTAAATCTAGCAATTTCAGATTCAAAGATTCCACAAGAACATCATGTCTCTTAATCTTCTTGTCGCGTTTGTCAAGCAATTTTCCAAGACGAATAATGTTAATAGTTAATTCATCGTAAGAAGGTTCTACCTTATTGCAATCATTGCCATGATCGCCCCTGTGAAGCTTACATCACTCCCGCCATGAGACACAACCTGTCAATTCGTGTTTGCTTGGAGTTGTTGCGTCCATCTTCATCGCTCTCCTAATCCACATCACTCAAGTTCACTTGTTCAAGAGCCGAAAGAACCCGATGAACAATCTTTTGTTGATGAAGCTCTTTTTCTTTTTATTGCTTGGAGAGAACTTCTTCTTCTCTTTTCTTTTGTCATTGTCCTCCTCTCTTGATGCTTTACTCATGAAGTTTAGGACAATTTGAACGCATGTGGTTGAGATCACCACACTCATAGCACCTTGGAGGGCCACCACCAACTTTCTTGCTCATTCTCACATTCTGCAAGGCTTTATAAAAACGAGAAGAAAGTGATGCCAAGTCTTCTTCCTAAATTCCTCAATCTGCTTATCGGTTAGTGAAGACAAGAAGGACAAGACAAAACTTGAAGAAACATTATTTTGAGATATGCTAGATTGAGAGGTCAATGCAATTGATTTATAATCACCCTCCTAGCAAGAACATCCAATTCATGAGTTTTAGCTTAGAGAAAAGAACATCTACAAGAAGGTCACTCATGACAGCTTGATTCTCTAATGGATGTAACTTTCATCTCCCAAATAGACATGTCCAATGCACCAAGCAATTGTCTAGCATTAGTAGCCTCATCAAAGAAAACTCCAACAAAGACGTAAGTTGCTAAGAATCTTATTGAAACGTGCAAAGAAATCATCTAGGACTCACCAGGCTTCATCTCAAATCGCATGTATTCTTTCTTATATATGTCTTGGCTAACCTCTTTGATAGTGTTAGATCCTCATGATAATCACAAAGAGATTTCCATACCTCATATGCGCACTTGAGATGGATCACGCGGATCGAAGTCACTTCTTCCCAAACCTTGGATGATCAAATTTCGTGCTCTGCTATTCGCTTCAACCTGTGCTTGATTGGTTTCATTGACTTGATCATTCTCAGGAACTTGATATGGTTTGTACACCTTCTCCTAGATTGCAAAGCCCTGAGCTTGAATGTATGCCTCCATCTTTGCTTTCCAAAACTGAAAATCAACACCATCGAAAACACAAGGTTTTGTCGAATACCTATCCATCGCTACGGTTTCTAATCACCGGTTAAGAATAATTAGACAAACCTTGCTCTGATACCACTTGTAGGATCGAAATATACTAGTGTAGCAATCAGAGGGGGGGTGAATGATTGCGCGGAAGTTAAAATCAAATTTTCGAACTTTTAAACACCCCAAATTAAACTCAAATTGCTTAAAGACCAGTTTACGGTTAGAAGACCACCTCACGCAGCTTGGGAGACCAAGAGACCAGGCTCAGGCACGAAGAGAGCACTTGGGCGACGGGCTTGGGCACTTGGGCGATCAGAAATCACCGGGCGACCAAAGAGAACACTGGCGAGCAGGTTGGGCACTTGGCGACTGAGAAAAGCACTGGGCGACCATCAAGGACACCGGGCGAGTAGGTTGGGCACTTGGGCGAGCAGTAGGACAGTTCGGGCGACCACGCGCCTTGTTGGGCGACCACGCACTGTTGGGCGACCACGCGCACGATCTGGGCGAGTAGACCGATATATGTCTACTAAAATAGTAATTACAGAAGATCCAGCCGTTGGATTGATGTGAAATTTTAACTGTAGAAACTAGACTCAATTCCGCAACTAACACAAAAAAATCAGGTCAATCGGATATACGGATCTAAAGTTATGTCCTTCGCAATATGACTAAACCCGGGCAACCACGCGAACAGATGGGCGAGCAGGACACCAATCTGGGCGACCACAAATTACAGAAGATCTAACCGTTGGATTGATGTGAAATTTTAACTGTATATTCTAGACTCAATTCTGAAGTGAACAAAAAAAAGAATCAGGTCGATCGGATCTATGGATCAAAAGATATTACCTTCGTAAGATGATACCTTTGCAAGGAACCGAACTCCGTGATGAACTTCGTGACTGGCTGCAACGGACAAAACACCGGATAGGCCTTCATTGCCACGGATCAATCTTCTAATCACCAAAAGCAAGATCATGTCTAGATCATCATCTATCTTCTAGTTGACGTGATGCATGCATGCACGATCAATCTTGATTTGTTTTCTTCACACTCGTAAGCTATCAAAACTCACGCAAGAAAACTCATCCACACAGAGATACTTGGATTGCTAGATTGATCTTTATTTCTTTTGTCTAAAGTACTCCCACACAAGAGTACAAACCTAATACTGCTCAAGAATAAACAGGGACACCTCCCCTATTTATACAGAGCAAACACACGAGATTGAATACAACTCCACTTCCAACATGGAAAGAGTTCAGATCTATCTCAACTTGGTCCAACATGACCAAAAACAACTCTTGCACGCATGCAAGAACAGAGAGATTGAATACAACTCCACTTCCAACATAGAAAGAGTTCGTATCTATCTCAACTTGGCCCAACATGGCCAAAACCAAAACTTTGCACGGATGATCGGCCCACCTGCCGCATATACGTGACTAACCAGCCTTCATATGCATGTTCTTCTAGCCCGAACGTCCCGCATGACATCCTTGACCACCAAGACCTCGATTCCTCCCCGAACCTAGTCTCAACCTCGGTTCCTCCATGAACCTAGTTCCGGTCCCGTCATCGACCACGTTAGCCCTCGAGCAACACACGCACATGAAGTAACAAACAACGCTATCGAGCACAAGTCCACGACTTGACTCAAGATTAATCCATGCAACCACTCATACGAGTGCATTGCATTAAGCAAAACCATTATGCTATCCCCAAAGATAATCAAATGAACATTTGAGCACAAGTCCACCACTTGCCTCAAAACAACCCATGCAACCACTCACATGAGTGCATTGCATCAAACAAAATCCATCATGCTATCACCAAAGATAATAATCATATCAACATAGCACATGCACAAGCACCACACATGCCATAACCAAAACCACTTTGCAATGCCAATTTCACCATTCAGCCAATTTTTCATCACATGATTTCACAACGGTCTACTACAAGGAAGGAAGTCAGTAAAATTAGAGCAAAACTCCAAAGAGCGTGGCTTTAACGCCTAAAGAATTTTCAAGGGAGAATCAATCATATTTCTACAAAGGAAGCAACAGGAGCAGCGGACGTCATCAACGGTAAGTTCCAAGTCCGATCCCAGCCGGCTTTGATTCTTTTGACCATGGTGCAATCCATTCCTTCGTTTCGTTGGCTTTTGTTTACAAAAATGGTTTATCCTATCTTCCCTTGCCTACCGCTTGTATGTTTCAAACACCTGGGAGATTGGGTAATGACTTGGTCCGAGTGTAAGGATCAGGAGTTGACCATTCAAGAAGTTAAATTCATGATCAATTTGCGGATAATAAAGATGAAAAGTCTGAACATCATTCTAGGAATGGATTGGTTATTCCGGTATAAGGCAGTATTGGATCATCGAAGAAAAGTTGATCACTCTTACGAAAGATCAGGAACAACTAGTGACCGTACGTACCGACCCGAAGTTAGTGGAAGGTAAAAGGGAATACGTCAGCGCTCTCACCCAAGAAGTAACCAAGATACCAATTGATCAGGAATACCCAGACTTTTCTTGAGAGGGATTGACCTACAAAGTAACTTGACCTACCATGAGAAGACAAACCAGATCATCGAGACAATGGAAGAGAACCTAAGAACGAGAATGCCAGAGTATGCCGAGTGTCGCGGAAGGATCACCTTGAGGAAACCACCAGGGAAAAAGATATCGGAACTGCAACAGAATTTCACCAACTTGTTCCCCTAGGATGAGTAAATCTCGGGGATGAGATTTATTTTAAAGGGGGTATGTTGAAATACCCCAAAAATTTCAAAAATGGCTTTATTTGAATTTATTGAATTTATTTGAATTTTTGCCAAATTTCCCAAATTTATTTGAGCCATTTCCTTGAGCCTTTCTATTTTTGGCAACTACCCCGAAAATAGCTTTCCTTTTTCGGTTCCTGCCTCCCTTTCCAATTCTGGCTGCCGGCCCAGCCTTTTTCTCTAGCCTTCAGCCCACTCGCCCGACCTATTTTTTCTCCTTGCTGCCCACTTCCTCGGCCACGCTCTGCGCCAGGCCGCTTTCTCACAAGACCAGCTCAAACTCTCCCACGCCCACGCCTGGGCCGCTCGGCCATTGCCCCAGCCTAGCTTTACGTCGCCCGCGCCACCCATCCCATCGCCACTGAGCCCCATCACCTCGCCACTTGACATCTCCGCTCGCCAGACGCCAAGCTCCTGCTCTCAAGGCCGAGCCTTCCTCGCGCGCTTCGCCGCCGATCTCATCGCCCTCTCTCTCCCTCGCCTAGGGCTGGAAATTAAGCGCGAGGCTCGTAGCTCAGCTCGGCTTGATGCGACAGTGAGCTGAGCCCGAGCCTACTATTTGGCTCGCTCAGCCAACGAGCCGAGCCTGAGCTGGCTCGCGAGCGGCTCGTTGGCTCGTGGTGAAGTAATGAAACAAATAACAATGCCATCATTCCATCAATGGCCCATTAACAAGAATGAACAAAGATCAAATTCCTAGCTGAACAAAAATAAACAAGAATGAACAAAAGTCATCCATCCAAGCATTCATTCCAATCAAGGCCACCAAATCTCTCAAACTTCGGCTGACTAATTGACTATGCACTGTTCAGCTAGAATAACTTTGGTTCATGGAAAGCAATATTAACAATGAGATTTTCCATGGGCACCAAGACACGTTCACAAAGCAAAGACTAGTATCTCTTTCCAAGAAATACACTGATCAGAAGTTCAAAGCAAACAACAGTCAATAGGGCGATCGCCAGTTGAACTTGAAGGCCGGATAGTCAAGGTTCTCGCATTTCTTGTTTGGTTTGGTTTGCGGCCGAGTCAGAGCCCGAGATCTGTCATGTTTCTTGTTTGGCAATGTTGATGAGTCCAAATGAATTCTTGTGATCTTGATTCCGCAAAGATCCTTTGGTCGCAAAAGAGATTATGTGATTAATTCCAAATAACAACTAACATGACGGTAACTAAAAGATTTGACATCAGCATTTCGCTACCTATTCCTCGACCGCAAACAAGAGAACTGCTTTTATGCTTGTCATTAGTTTTGAACAGGAGGTACTCGATAACAAACAGAACCACTAATTCCTCAAATTTTCTTAATGCTTATTAGTTATTACTAGTCAGTATAAGTAACAAGAAGTAAAATTTCTTTGTAATGAGTCCAACTCAAACAAAACTGATGCACAAAAAGACAGATGCTTATAAATTGTAATGAACAAACAAAAACATACCAACATTCACCAACAGATGTTTATATGGAAACATTCACCAACAGATGCTTATATGGAAACAAAGACAAGATTAGGAGTTAGCTTGGATTCAAGTGAAAAATAATATACTACTTCATTACACATCACATAGGAGATAGGAAAGCCTAGAAAATTAAGAAAGCAAGCATTCTTAGAATTAAGATATATTATCCCATCACACAATCCAAAGTTTCTAAGTAAACAGATCCATAATAGATAGTAAACCCTACAAAAGTAACAAAACATGCCTTCCAAGAATTCACATATTTTACTTCATCACACAAAACAAAAATTTCAATAACTCTTCGAATCAATAGAACATACCTTCACAATTACTAATTAGTTGTTGTCTACCACGCTTCTAGGAAATGGAATGTTCTGAACGTCATCCTCATCGTCTTCTTCCTGAAAAGAGTTATAATAACCAAATTAGCCATGAGTTAAATTAAAGAGAATTGAAAAAGGTAGATTATACTATAAATGAACATACCACAAACATAGGTGCTTTTGAATCATTATGGGCACCTCTAATCTAGCTAGAAGCACACACCAATGCCTCCACCATAGCTGGCCGCAGAGAGCTCCGGTAATCATCTAGAACTCTACCCCCAGTGCTGAAAGTTGACTCCGAAGACACAGAGCTGGCTGGTATAGTTAAGAAATGCTTCGCCATCTTTGATACTACTAGAAATCTATGTGTATTCAACTTCCACCACTCAAGCAAATTGAACTCCTTGTTTGACAAGCTCTCATTCATCTCATCTAGATAGATGAGCAACTCACTCTTCGATGGATTTGAAGAAGATGAAGATAAGAAGGACTGAAACTCACTTGAGCTTGAGGGTAAGTACATGCTTGTATCCATAGTCGAAGAGGAGGATGCATTAGATTTAAGAGTATCCTTCTTATGCCGATGTGCCATCTCAAATTTTTCATATAGCTTCTCTAACTCTTGAAGAACATCAGCATACTCACTTTCAGCTTTTGGGGATTCATAAATTTTCCGAAAGCACCACTCAACATATCTCATCTTGTACCTTGGGTCTAGAATAGTAGCAAGCACCATGACATTGTTCTTTTCTTCCCAATACTTGTTGAACTTCTGCATCATTGCAATGGCCATACCTTTCAGATTTGTATCTTCATCAGCAATAGCAGCTCTCAATGCAATCTTGACATTCACAATGTGAGGATAAAAAATATTTGCGGTGGGATATTTCGAAGCTGAAAATGCAGTAGTAACTTGAGCCAAACTCTTAAGTATTGGCTCAATGGATACAAACAATGCCCATTCTTCACTTGTAGGCTCCCATCTATAGTTTGCATCCAAATCAACATATGCCAATAATGCTTCCTTATAGGCAATTGCAGTACTTAACATCTTGTATGTGGAACTCCACCTTGTCGTCACATCAAGTTTCAGTCCATCCCCAATTGTTAGTGCTAGTGATCTACAAATTTCTACAAACTTGTGCATGCGAGAAGGAGACTTCTTTATGTACTTAATAGATTCTCTGACATTGCTTATCAAAGGTGCTAAGACTGCTATCCCATCATTCACAACCAAATTAATGATGTGAGCACAACAACAGACATGAAAATACTTTGCAATGAAAGCAGTTGATTGTCTAGCGGCAAACTTAGCCTTTAAACCCCGAACAGCAACATCATTGTTGGAAGCATTATCTAGAGTGATTGAGATGATCTTGTCCTCTATCTTCCATTCAGCAACACAGTTAAACAACGCTTGAGCAATCACATTTCCAGTATGTGGAGGGTCTAACTCAATGAAACTCAGCACACGACATTGCATATTCCAATTTCTATCAATATAATGTGCAACTACATGCATATAAGAAAGTGTTTGGTTGGATGTCCACAAATCAATAGTTAAACATATGTTGTCCACACCTCTAAGATTCTTCTTAAGGATTTCTTTCTCGGACTAAAAAACCTTCAAACATTCACTTCTTATAGTCTTTCTACCAATAAACTCATAAGAAGGATTTAAGTACTTCATCAATATGTTAAACCATGTGTGCTCTACCATCCTAAATGGATACTCATGAGCTATTATCATCTTAGCAATTAATTTCCGAGTTTGCTCAGGACTATACTCACTAGGAGAGACCACAACAGGAGAACCAGAATCACCTGTATAATTGAGAAGAGCTTGCTTTTCCTTCTTAGACAACTTGTTCAAGAATGGTGCACACATTTTCATGTGCCTCCCAAGATGTGAGGTAGCTGAACCTTGTTTGTAAGAATATAACTTGTGGCAGAACAAACACTTTGCCTTGGTGATGTTGCACCTTTCTCTATCATAGATGACACATTGACCTTCTCAAAATTCTTCCAAACTCCTGAACATCGCTTGCCTATTTGTGTGGGGGCATCAGGGGCCGAGTTTGAGGTATGTGCTCCTCCTCCCTCGTCTGGAATCTCATCCTCGGACATATCATCGTTCATGTCGAATGAGTTATCTTCCTCATCTTGGTTCAACTCCTTGCATCAAATCAATGTATAAAATAATTGAACATATACCAAATGGTTTAGAAATCAACATAGATCAATATCATGATAATTCACATTGATTTTGTTTAGAAATCAACATTGATCAATTCAATGTAGTTGGATCCTAAAATTGAATTTTTGTCGCTTGATAATACATTATTTTGTAAACCAGAATTACAATATATTGTATTATCCAAACGACAAGAATTGGAAGCGCAAACCGATTCTAATTCTACGTGAGTTGGAGACGAAACTGCATTCAATTCCATGAAACAAAAAATCAATTGTAGGATCCAACTACATTGAATTGATCAATGTTGATTTCTAAACAAAATCAATGTGAATGACTGAATGTTATCATGCAGCATCATACTTCCCATGTCAACAGAAATTATCTTGATGTAAACAAAACAAGCTAAGCGCACAAAAATTTTTCCTCTGCCATTCTCTGCTCTGAAGTATTGATATTTTGTAGTGCCGAAGCTCTGCTATTTTGAAGTTTTCTGATCTTCAACAATGCGAGAACTTGGTATTTCCTAAAGATTGGGACAACATGTTCTACCTGCAAGGCTATATCTGCCTTATCTACATAATGCATTTTCCTTTATATAGGTCTTTGAAAAATACGTAAAGAGTTGGATTGCAATTGCTGCACCATTTCAAGGTACTAGTCACCTGAGCATCTAATTAAATATTTAGGTTATCGTAATTCAACATAAAGTACACTTGGAATATCTATTGGATGTTCTCAGTTGCTACGGTGAGAGCTTGATAATTAAATCTGTTTCCAATATTTCATGGAATGCCTATCGATTGTGCAATCAGCAAGTGAACGTCACCTCTGCTTATAGAGCAACTATGGTTACTGCCTCAATCTACTACAAACCATAGGAGCTCCAGAACAACGCCAAATGATTGCAATTAATGGATTTGCTAAGCAGACACTATAGCTGCAAGTTTTCCAATACATTTCCCAGTTGCACTGTTAATTCTTTTACGACTTTAATTGATATGTTACATTAAATCATGTTTTGAAGCAACTTTACATAGCAAAGCAACTTGCTACTTCATGACAGGTGCACCTGGGTACATAACTACTAGTCTGTTGAATGGAATGTCTTTTGTTGAAGGATGGGAATCAAATTTCTTTATCTCCAAATGGAGTATGCAGTTTAATATCATTGCATTCAAGAATCAAGAGTGATAAATTCCTACTGGCTCTGTTTAATATCATTGCATTCAAGAGTTCACTGCTCAGTGCCCACCGAGTCAACTGGTGCTACTGCTGGACCTGCTGGTGTGGAGCCAGTGGAGGTAGCGCCGAGAACGGTGGTGCTGTCGCCGTGTTCTGCAACTGCATCTGGAGCCTCAACCGGCGATGGGTGTGCTCCACTGCCTCGCTTCTTCTTCTGCGTCGCTCCATGGGGGGAGGCCAGCGACGGGGTGAAGGGAGGGCCGGCCGGCCGGGGGAGGAGGCGATGGCCAATGGGGTGGAGTCGTGGGGAGGCGGCGACGGGTGGAGCCGTGGGGAGGCGGCGACGGGTGGAGCCGTGGGGAGGCGACGAGGCGGCCACGGGGTAGAGCCGAGGGGGAGGCGGTGAGGTGGTGACGGGGTGGCCGGCGGAGTCACGGAGTCGGCGAGGCGCCGGACCGCCGGCGCCGAAGGCCCGCCCGAACCCTAGCTCTACTCGCTCTCCTCTTTCGATGGATTTGGGCACTGGGCTATCCAATTTGGGGGAGGAGTGACCAACCGAGTGGCGAGTGAGGAGTTTTTGGTGGCCAGCTACCCAGCTCACGAGCCTCGACGAGCCGGCTCGAGGCTCGACCGAGCCCGAGCCAAGCCAACTTGTAGCTTGAATCACACTCCGAGCCGAGCCTAGCTCGGCTCAATTTTTGACGAGCTCAAATGAGCCGAGCCAAGCCCGGCTCAGCTCGGCTCGGCTCAATTTCACCCCTACCCTCACCCGTGCGGTTATATAAACCCCTCGAGCCCTGTTGTTCTTCTACACCAAGTCTGCAACCTCCTTCCACTTTCGCTATTCCTTTGCCTCAAAGCACTCCTCCTCCGTTTGTGCCACCTTCTTCCTCGCTTTCGCTCGGCTCCTCCACCGGTCACCGTCGCCCCCGTTGTCTCTCTTACACCCCGGTCCCTGGCAACGATCAGATTCCCACCTCTCGCCCGGTGGGCCTCTCTGTCAGACTCGAGCTTCACCGTCGGGCCAAAGAAAGCCGATGCATGCTTGGCGCAGGTAGAGTGGGCCGAGAATTCCTATGCGGCCCAAAACCGATTCGAATTTTTAATTTTATTTTATTTTCACATTTAAAATTTATTTAAAAATCCAAAAATTAATTAAAAATTCAGAAAAAAATCCCAAAAAATTCAGAAAAATTCCAAAAATTTCCAAAAATACCCAAAAATACATATTTTTGACTAGTTTAAGCCGCTGAGTCCAAAAATGATCTCTGTTCTGCCAAACCAAGTCCAAAAAATTCCCAAAATGCCCTTGAACCCTGCTCTGGCCATTTTCTCGCCAATTTCATTTTTCCTTTCTTTTTCTTTATTTTTTTATTCGTTTGTTTATTGATTGCATTTTCTCACATTAGATCCGACGTTGGAGCAACCTTTGGCACAAATCCCGGAGCAGGAGCAATCTTTGGAGACGTACCAGTAGCAGGAGCTATTCAGAACTAGACATGATGTCGACCACTTCTCGCTAGGTGAACCCTCGAACCTGCAAGGCAAGTCACACTCGTTGAACATGTTGGACCTAGTTCCATTACAGTAATATGTATGATTTCTGTACTGCATTATTTTCTAGTATTTTAGAAAACTACAAAAGTGGTAAATTAGAATGACATGATTAGCTATACCTGAATGTCAAACCTATTGTTATGCCTTAATTTCTTGTAACCTTAGGCTATAAAATATGGAACCACCGTAGATTAGCGATAAATATAATTTTCACCTTTAGTTAAATTGCTTAAAATATCCGAGAGATGGCTCGGGTGATTTTCAAAAATTGCTACGGTTAGGGGGACGACATTGGGCGGACCACAGGAGGTGGATACTGGCCCAACCTCCAACCGATGACAAGCCAAGATGTGGTGTAGTGGTTGGTACAGTGGGTACCAATGGTTTGTGGTATGTCATTTGGCATGTCTTTGGCATTTATGACGATGTCTTGGGCACAAGAATAACTTCAGCCTCGCCAACCACAAGTTGGGCCATCAGCCCTGTTGGCCTATTCCGACATAGCTTAGTACATTGTACTTCCCTTTTGAATACCTATAGGAAGTAGCTGCCTTATTCTGGGAGGAGAATGGTTCGCGAAGGAATGTTGGGGTGGAATGGGAATGGAGTGGCCATTCGCCGGTTCCCACAACAGTAGGTATCCACAGTGTAACCAGATTGTGTCTCCCGCTTTGGCCAGTGGGTCCTGGAGACTGTGGATCCCCGTAACCTATTGGATAGGAGCTAAAGAAGGGAAGTTCAACAAAAGGCTGTGATCATCTCGGTCCGGCCACATGCATTAAAGTTGCATGTTACTTGCGCAGGGCACTAACGGCCAATGATATCTTGTGGGTAAAGCTGAGCACCTCTGCAGAATGATATCAATGGTATTCGAATACGCCGTGCTTCCAGTTAATGAAGCTAAGTTAATCTAGGGTGATACCTGTAACTACGCCCCTGTAGCTTTCATGAATAGAATTTGTCGTAAATCTGAACTTTGCAAGTAAACCCCCCATGGTATTATATGCTATCTTGGTTTATATTTCAAATGTAAAAATGAAAACTGATGTTTATAACTTGCATCCACAATATTAAAACCTGTGCCTACCTTTGTTTATCCTACATGTAATATTCAGAATTTCCGTGTGGTTTGTTGAGTACAATTGTGTACTTACCCTTGCTCCTAACCCCCCTAGATTTCCAAGAAGATGATGGATTCTAGGAGACCGTAGATAGCCATGATATTTGGCTTTGAAGGCCTTGATCTATCTGTTTAAGCCTTTTTGTGCGTGTTCTGTAATGTATTCGGTGCCAGCCGCGCTTTTTGTAAAACTCTGGCCGTTAGGCCCTTATTTCATCTATAAAATATTCGCTATTGCTTTTATGTCTGGCAGTGTACACTTGGTTATCTACAACTAAAATACAGGGTAGCTGTGAAGGTATTTATACGCACCCCTGAAAGGGGCGGTCCATTACAACAACCATCTCAATTTTTCATTGCTCATGTAAATTTTCAGGTAGGCATCATTATGTGGAAGTCTTATGAAATTACATAGTATTTCAAGCTCAAAAATCTATACAAGCTGGTACACTGGAGTGCTACTCATCTAAAAGTACATTGTAGTTTGCTTCATCCTAGCAAAAAAATCCATAACTCTCACGGACTTGTCTAAAATTAGAAAGCCCTTGAGGTGACATTGGATTAACTATCACGTTGCTTCCTGCATCATGTGGCGAGACATTGACCTCCTAGATAAACTAGAACAACCTATAGGGACTAAGATGATGTCTTCTTGTTACCAATACGAATCTCCGTTGAAACATAACTTCTACTTTGTACATGGTTTTAGGATCTGCAAAAAGAATTTAAAAGAAAAAAATAATGACCATAAGATGGTGCAATCCAATAGTGCATAACTGTTTTGAAATAGTCAATAGTCAACCAGGATTGTAATCATGCCATGAGCCACACATGATGGTGAGTTACAGGAGGACCAGGAAGCGGTTTGGGGGGGTGGTTTCCCGTGGCTGCTCACCCAGAGGCCAGACAATTCTTATTTAGAACCGTCTGTGACACTGATTTTTTATTTTTTACTAATTTTGATTTATTGGTCATCTGTGATGAGGGGCTCATCCCAAACGGGATTAGCCCCTCATCACAGACGGTTCAAAAATGGAACCATCTATAATGAGTTTTTTCACTGACGGTTGGAAAATCGTCTGTGATGACCTATTGTCATCATTAACATTTCGATACAAACGTTTCTAAAGGATTGAGATGGCGAACAGAGGGGGAGGTGAATGGTCATAAATAAAATTTTCCCCACAAAATACCCCGAACAACTTGACAACTATGGGTACCTCTAGCTTGCATGGATGAGAACCATGAAATATGTCACAATCCTGGTTGTCAAGTAGCCAAAACAAGAAAAATCAATTCAATTCTTGCTTTTAGAAAGGCGATTGAACCAAATCACAAAAGCCACTTTCAGAAAAGCAAAAGCAGAATTTCTAGAAACTATCCTCAATTGGAGCAAGTGGTTGGTGGACTTATGGTACTCTAAAAATTTTCAGAATTTTTCTATCTATGAGAAAACCCGTCGTAAAGCACTCCACCAAAAATCACCTCAAAAATACTTGTAGAAAAATCAGCAATAATCAAATACACAGACTATCAAGAATTTCAAGCAGAAAGTTTGGGGCTCGGTTTTCACCTCATGGCGCCCAAACGGTATGACCAGTGGACTCCAAATTTTTTTTAGAGAAGGATATGAGAGTCCCGCACCATCTCCAACAAGAATCATGCAAAAATGATTTTTCTAAAAATTAAAAACTAAATGCTGCGCGAAAAACAAATTCTGGACAGAGATGTAACTTGATGGAAAACTTGATCTTTAGTCTATCCTAGGGTACAAGAAAGATGTAAAACCATATGAACACACTCAAGACATCTAAAATTAGCAGCATTTAGAAGGAGGGGAGGCAAATCCAAATTGCAAGAAAGTAAATTGCAGGAATTTAAATGCTGAATTTAAGACATACAGTAAGTGCGTAATGTAAATTCAAGTATGAATGAAAAAGATTTGCATTTCTGGAAGGAGGAGGTTTACAAAGCCACACAACAAAGTAGGAAAAACTCAAATGAGCACAAAAACCTCTACAATCTTCAAGGAGAGAAGGCTACCCCTCCACCCCTATTTATACTACTCTTGGGCCACCTACCACCCTTGGATGAGTCCCTCAACCCTAGAGCACTCATCTAAGGGCTAGGATTAACCCACTCACACAACTATGCAAGGGCTAACCCAAAACCCACACACATAACGGATTTTCTTACATGGTTTTCAAAGCATACTACCTAGACCCGCTAACCTATCAACTAAACCGCAATCTGACAGTCTTCCTTGATCCACACGGCGTCTAGCTAGCATCTCCTTCTTTTCTTGTCTTCTTGGCTTGCCTGGACTCCATCTTCGATCATTTTCTAGCGGTCTCCTAACCGTCTCGACCTCTGACGCTTCTCGCTTAGTCCCGGTCATCCTCCGCCTCACCATGATCTAGCACCATGTGAGACCCCGTTCTGACGAACAGGAACCACCATGTGTATACCGTACTAGTCCCTGGATCAGTAGCTAGCACACACATGTTTACAACAACGATATCACAATTAAACAGGATATTTATAACCTGCACAAGATTAATTACACAGAGCATCATACATCACTTAGAAATAATAACAGAGTAGCAACAATACGACAGCGGAAAGAACCAAAACCCAGGTGGATTGCCCCAATACCCGCAGGCATCAGACTGGGAAAACTCCTAGAAGAAGAAGTCGATCGTCATCAAACTCCCCACGTCCTGACTGAAAATACGCGTCATCTGACAAGATTGAATCTTCATCCTCTGAGACATTGTGTAAAGCAAGTTTGAGTACATTGGTACTCAGCAAGACTTGGTAGTGGTGAACAAATACAAATAAATAGTCATGCAGGCTTAATCAATGACAGGCTCTAGTTATTTTGCAGTTGCTCAAAGAAGTAAATCATAAGCTAATATTAGATTGCAATTCGCATTTAAAAACAATCGCTAAGGAATAAGTAATTTATAGAAAGTAAATTCAGTTGCACAACCAGTCTACCTGACTGAACAACCATATATGTCGATTCCTTTGGACATAAAATGGGTTGCCATAAATCAGTTTCAAACCGAAACTCCAGTTTTCAGAAAATAACAAAGTCTAACATTGGAATGACTTCACCAAGTGCTCATTACCCACTATAGGAAACGAGAATAGTGTCGTCGGCTGAAATACTTTTGTCATCGGTAAAAGAACCGACGACGAAAATTTTACTTCGACGGCGCGCTAATTTAACCCGACGACATACATACACCCCAAAGAAGTCTGTGGTCGGTGGCAAATATAAAGCCGCCGATATAGAACACGATGACGATTCGACGGGATAAAATTTGAATTCCAGATCCCGCCAACACGAAGCTGTTTGGCGACTTCATCAAAATCGCCGACACGGCACTCCACCCCAAACAGAGAGTTCAACGTGCTCCCACATGTCGACGGAAAACATCGCCACCATGTGGGACCAACCAGATGCTCAGCCCACGAGTGGCACGAAGACTCTTTGTCGCTTGTGAAGGAGACAACCACGATAAAATACCCTATGTCGTTGGCTTCAATAATACCGACGCATACAGATGAACTTTTGTCGATGGTTCTATTTTAGCCGATTTACAATAGTAATTCCAGATTAATTTAGAAAATCTATTTGAAAATGTTTTTGTTGTTTTTAAAATTAAGATAAATCAAATAAAGTTTTTAGAATGGTTGTTAGGCAACATACATCTATATGACAAGTAATTTTTATTATTTAATTAATTAGTATGTGATGGCGCTGTGCATGTCTCCGTCACGCTACCTCGAGTTTGAGTAGAACTCAGACGATCCAACGCTTGGGCGATTGAAGAGCGAGGAATGACACGAATAGGCCGGTATGTTGTAAAACCTTAAAGTGACCCTAGAAATATCTCGTTCGACCCGTCGTAGGTAGAAAAGTATCAAGAATGTATGGTGGTGGTGACTCACATTCTTTGAGTTTTCAAGAGAACTTGTTGTGACGATGAAATGCCAGGCGAAAGAAGAGCGAGCAATCAGGTGGAATAGGTTGTGCATGTTCTAAAAACCTTAAACTGGTCCTAAAAATGTCTTGTTGGACGTTTCACAGGCTAGGGAATGGGATCCAGTGTCGGTGGTATTCACATTGCCGCCGATACAAGTGTGAGCTGTTTCGTCGGTTCTCTGTCAACCGTCGACACTGTATTGTCTCTCTGATTGTGGGCCCGTGCATGCTGTGTGCGTAGGGTTATTGTGACCCATATCTGTGTCCGCGGCGTTGTATTGGCCGCCGACACTGACTTGGTTCTCTGACAGTGGGCCCGTGCTACGAAAGGTTGGGCCATTTGACCTAGACACAAATGACTCAGTGTCATCGGTTCCATGTAGGCCGACGACACAGAGCTCGTGTCTTTGCCGGTGGGACCACCTACTGCTACGATGAGTTTGGCTGTTTGAACTAGACACAAATGACTCAATGTCGTCAGTGCTATGTAGGCCGACGACACAGATCCCGTGTCTCTGCCGGTGGGTCCGACTCAGTGTCGGCGGTGTTATGGTAGGCCGACGACACAAGTATTGCATTTAACAAAACGGCCGGCCCGTGCGCTAAGTCCCAGAGGACTTAGCACATTGCCTCCGCGCCGCAAGATAGCCTCCGCGCCGCCATCGCTCCGTCGCGCCGCGCCTCCTGCGGTGCGTGCATCCGCCAAGGAGGTCGCCTTCAACCAGGAGTCGCGTTCCTCCCTCCAGGCCGGCGTCGAGAAGCTCGCCACGCCGTCGGCGTCACCCTCGCCCCGAGGTTGCGCCATCTCTGCCCATCCTTTTGCCCTCATGTCACTTAGTTTCGAATTGCCTGATGAATCTATTTTCGTGCGGAACTTGAGAATGTGACTGCTGTGATTGAAGATGCATTAGCGATTAATACATAAGATATGTAGCATCAATCATTCCCTCCTTAATCGGATGGGGAGGATAATTAATTCATTCCTTAATTTCTTACCAAATATATTTATATATGTCAAATGAAAGGTTGCTAGCAAAACAAATGACTCAGCTGGTGAAATTAATATCTTTGAATGATGTTACATGTCGCCTAGAGAAAATGGAAACTCATCTTCTTGGGAAGTCTCAAATAACATACTGTGAGCTTCGAACTCCAGAGTAGCAGAGAGGACTTTGGCCGAGCCACGCCTGAACCACGCCGCCTGGCTTTCCCGAGCTCATCCACGCCGCTTGGTCCCACCTCGCCCTCCTAGTCGCCATCTCCTTAAGGTAATCTCCTGTGGAGCCATCTCTTTTCTATGATGAATGTAGCCCAATATATATGCGAATGTAGTCTAAATTTGTGATGAAATGTATATGCATAATGTTGTGATGCAATGAAATGTATATGCAATGTAGCCGAGCAATCCATGAGAAATGTATATGCTATATGTGGTTGTTATTATATTAAATAATCGCTTTTTGTCTGCCGAGTGGATGTCCTAGGTTTAGGGAGGTGTCAAAAATTTCTAATAATTTCGTAAGTTACTTGATTGGTACAATTAGATAGGATCGCACATGATATTTCATCAGTATTACTTAGAACCGTAGCTAACTTGATACTCAACTAGACAACGGATCGTTCTTAAGCTCGCCCTTTACAAAATGCGAGTCAAGCAAGGAATATCTGGGCATTATTCTAGTGTGGCTAACAAATCATATATAATTAGTGAGTGGTATGGTGTTGTGCATTTTAATTCTCAGATTTAAATGGACATGATATGTAATTCTAGTGTTTTCGATTTCCTGGAATCCAAATAGGAACTAAGGCATTTGTGTGGGAAAAAAATAAATGATTCAGTGTATATATATAGTGTATATTGCTTGCAAATCACAACATATAAAAAATTTATTAGAATTGCGTTTGTAACATCAACCGAGCCAGAGTTAAACCCGTTCGGGGGCGCTGCATATTTTCGTAAGGAGCTCAGACGGTGATTCGTTGGGTTCCATTACAAAAAGTGTTGCGCTCTTGAGCTGTCCACGTTTTGGACAGCCCACGGATATGCGCTTGAGTACAGTGGTCGTGACACGAGGGTGTACGGGTTGGGATTCCGGTATTTCCCGATCGTTCTCTCGGTGCATAACATAAGTGGTACGCTGCACTGCCGCTGCACTTGGAGAACAACGGTTATGTTTGCGAATTCCGACCCGAGCACCCTCGTACACGACCATCAGATTTTAAGCCCACATCATGGTGGGTAAGCCCTCGTGATTTAGCAAGGCTTAAATTGTCTAAATCTGAAATTTGGATGCATGCATTGACGTTATATAGTAAGCGATCTTTGGATGGAAGATCGGCGGTGGATGTACGATGGTTGGATGAAGTCCGGAGACACACGACGAGTGGATCGAGAAGGCTAGAACATTCGTGGATGATGCTTTCAAGATTCCTCGACCCTAATGCAATGGTCGTGGTGGTGTCCTTGCGCCGCGTGCTCGAACACCAAGAAGAGGACCAAGAAGGATATTAGCCATCACCTATGTAGGCATGGTTTCAAACCAAATTACTTTGTATGGGTAGCTCATGGCGAGGAAGCGTCCGGCTTGCGGTGTGGCCCCGTGGATTTTGAAGAGGGCTACGACGGTCGGTTGATAGATTAGACGAGCTCACTGATGATGTGGCTCGGGCTTACGATCTCTCCCCCGAGGAAGAGTCCGAGCCACTTGTCGAACAATTCGAGAAGCTCCTTGATTCTACCAAGTTGCCGCTGCATGAGCATACCGATGTGACTGTACTCTTGGCAGTGTCGCGTCTAATGGCGGTGAAGACCAAGTACAACCTGTTAGCCAATTGCTTCAACGACCTTTGCAAACTGCTGGATAGCCTTCTTCCGAGTGGACACAATATGACTCTGAATCTTTACAAGTCGAAGAAGCTTCTTCGCTGTTAGGTATGCCGTATGCGAGAGGATAGACTATTGCCCAAAGTTCTGCATGCTTTATTGGAAGACCGATTCTGGGCTGACTCATTGTAAGCATTGTAATGAGAGTCGGTACGAGGAAGTTAAATGTACAGAACGTGGAATGAGACAGACGACGGTGGCTCGGAAAACATTCTGTTTCTTTCCGATCACTAACGCCTGCAGCTGCTCAGACATGTCCAAGGCCACGGCGAGACACATGAGGTGGCACAAAGAGGGCAAGCGTAGAAAGGAGGGCGTGATGATTCATCCGTCCGATGCAGAAGCTTGGAGGCACTTTGACCAACAACACCCTGAATTTGCGATGGAGCCTAGGAATGTGCATATAGGCCTCTCGACCGACGGGTTCACGCCATTCAATATGATGGCGACTCAGACTGCGGCGGCCGTGTTCGCAATCACGCATAACCCGCCGCCTCAACTCGCTTGAAAGAAGAGTACATGTTTTTTTTCGTTATAATACCGGCCTAAGTCTCCGGAAAAACTTAGATCTATTCATGCAACCTCTCGTAGAAGAGCCGACCGACTGTGGACTAAAGGAGTCTTGACACATGATAGCTACAAGGGGAAGAACTTTAGGATGCGTGCGTGACACCGTGGTCAATACACGATTTTTCGCGATGGCATGTTCTCGGGTGGAGCACGATGGAAAGTTGTCATGCCCTATATGCTCGCGAACAATCGATGCTTTCACACCGAAAAATGGGGGTAAGTCCTGTTGGTTCGATTGTCACCGTTGTTTCGGAGCCGAAGCACCCATTTAGGAATCAAAAAGGCATTTCGCAAAGGCAAGATCGTGAAGAAGGGCCACCTTAACGCTTTCAAGTGCAGTGATATCATCGACTAGCATGACGATCTAGCGGATATCGGTATGTGAAAGACTATGGTGAGGAGCACCATTGACTCATAAGTGCAGATCTACAACCTTCCTTATGCAAAAGACCGGCTACCTCACAACATCGACGTGATGCACCAAGAGAAAAATATGTGCGAGTCATCGTGAACACAAACCGACATCCCACATAAGACTAAAGATAACAAGAAAGCACGCCTCGATCGCACTCGATATGTGATCGCCGCACATGAACCTCGGCGAGAATGGGAGGAAACCTAGGGCAAAATTCGCCTTACACGTGGGCAAATAAAGCGATTCTTGATTGGATTAAGGAAAAGGTTAAATTCTATATGGTTATGCGCTAACCTTCGACATGCCGTTAGTATAGAGCAATGCAAGTTAAATGGGATGAATGCCCACGACTACAAAATCTTCATAGAGCGCCTGCTTCACCGTGTGGCGTGGATATGTTGACGATGATATATGGATCACTTTGGCGAGCTTAGCTTCTTCTATCGAGAGCTCAGGCAAAGAGATATCCGTGACGAGGATGGAGGAATTGGAGAAGGACATTGTCATGCTTGTGACAAAGCTCGAGAAGATTTATGTCACCGGGTTTTTCAATTGCATGCAACATCTATTAGTTCATCCGCCATATGAAGCAACAGTTGGGGGCTTGCCAGCTTTAGGTGGATGTATGCTGTGGAGCGCATGATAAAAAGTCTTAGAGCGAAGGTGAAGAATAAAGCACGAGTCGAAGGCAGTATTGCCGAAGCTTGGCTGATTCAGGAGATTGCCTACTTCACAGACAAATACTTTGCGACAAAAAACAAGGTCCATGTGCCACAACCAAGGTATAAGAAGGCACGTCGCAGAAGTACTTCCAACTTGGAGGTGTTCCATGACCAAGCCGGATGCAAGCACCACACGTGACTTGGATGCAGCGGAAAAAAATTTGATTCAGTTGTACGTGTATGACAACATGGATGAAATGAAGGTGTACATCGAGTAAGTCAATAAATGTCTGAAATAAGTCATAAATACATACTTATGAAATAAATGTCTGAAATAAATATTAAATCTTGTAGTCAATTTATTCAAGAAGAGTGGGAAGGATCGTGAACCTTCTGCCAACAAATTAACAATCAAAACGGCGAGGTCGTGGACAAGGCCGCCCAAACTTTCTAACCTGGTTTCATTACCACATAACCTTCTTCCTCTTATACAAGTTCACTTAATTTACAAATGTGTGGCATTTATTCCTTAATGAATTTTGCCTCGAATGCTTGTGTAGTGTCAAAGACATCGCAGCAGGCACAACGATCTCCCGACAAATGTCACGTGGATGCACCAGAGAATTAAGGTCCATGGATGCTATGATTGCCATGGATATCGATTTCGATCCGGCGGTCGAGTCACCGCCCAATGCAACTACGGTGAACAACAAGGCCGTGAGTTATGTCACCGATGACTCGTGGTCCGCATATAGAGTACTATGGGATCATCGAGGATATTGTAGAAATTTCGATGAAGGCAACAAAGATCTCTCGCTCGTGCTTTTTGTTGCGAGATGGTTCCATCCAACTAGTGGGGTGCGGCGACTCCAAAACTAGGACTAGTGGAGATCAATCATAAGAAGTTGTATCAAAAGCCTGACGTGTTCATTCTGCCCGAACAAGTCGAGCTGGTGTTGTATCTACCATACGCCCACCCGAATTACAAAAGTTGGTGGATTGTACATAAATGTCTTCCACCTGGTAGATTGCCCGATCTCACGGAAGACGACTACGATTCTCACCCAGACGTGGAGGTATTCCAAGAACAAGGGTTACCAGGAGAGCTGCACGTCGATATTGGTGATGGGCTAGATAATATTTTGGGATCGGTATACCCATCTCATGTAGAAGGGGAAGAAGAGGAAGAGGTAGAGGAAGAGGAAGAGGAAGCCGAAGATTTTTAGGCTATTTAATTTTATAGGTTTAATTTTATATAATTTATGTCATTTAATTTTATATACGTTTATATTTTATTCATTTCAATTAATATCAATGTACTTTATGTCATTTAATTTATTTGTTTCAATTAATATAAATGTACTTTATGTCATTTAATTTAATTTGTGCAGGATGGCTGGAGGTACGAAGAAGTTGGCCAAAAAATTGAAGAAGGTCTTCGGGAAGGGGGGCATGAGGAGTGCAGGCGAGGGCAGCTCACCCCAGTACGACGCTTCCGAGGAGGGGGAGGAGGTGGTGGCTACCACCGACTCCCAGGAGGTGGAGGAGCACCACACGACCACCAACTCCCATGAGGGGGATGAGGAGCTTCGTTGGGGTTGGTGGGCTCAGGCGCTTGAGGAGGGCGATGAAGATGGGGACGAGGACTGGGATCCATGGGTGTCAGCTGGTACCGAGTCAGGGGGTGCCTCGAGCTCCGCAGGAACCAAGAAAAGTCGGGGGCGGAATAAATTGCCAAAAGCCCCCACAGATCCAGCCGACAGGATAGAGGTAGTTGTTTCTAGCGGGCAAAGGTATGTGCTACAAATTTTCGATGTCTTTTATTGCTAACCACAAACTTGCTAACCACTTGTTATTAATTCTTCATGCAGGGGCTTGGTTTGCCTCAACAAGGGTAAGCAGGAGCCGGGCCACTTGCTAGGGGTGATCCCGGCGCCTCTACCCCAGCGAGTGGGCAGGGTGATGCTCGACGCCGGTGACTAGGTGGAGCGACTACTCGCCGTGGAGGACGACCAGGAGGCAATCTGTCGCGGATCATTGCATAGCCGAAGTTCGGGTAAGTTGTCATTTCTATTGATGTTTTCGTGTTTATAGCTTCATGTGTTTGTTTCGCTTCAAAGTAGGTATTGGCTTGGCCCCGACGCATCCCAGATCGACTATCATGCTTGTCGCCATGTGCTCGACATAATGGCGGCAAAGACTATCGTGGACGCTTATCAAAGTTATCTCCACGGACGCGTGATGAAGCACTACAAGAGCACAGGATGAAGATCTCGAGGGCACTTGCCTTGTAGTAGTACCTCA